>CM033740.1:14590572-15138902 GCA_019671005.1 Hibiscus mutabilis | reverse complement strand
AATCAATTTGATTTATGAAAAACTTCATTATAGAGATATAAGGGGTTTTACATGGTTAATTTCGGGCATTACCATCGACAGAGGCAATGTCAGCTTTGAATATGCTCGGTAATAATATCAAGGCAGAAAATTATTAAAGGCTGGCATGAAAAGCGTGAAAACAGGCATCTCTTACCAAGGCTCATCACTCATTTAAACTCTCGTTGTGCCAACGTTTTTTTTCCTTTTATTTCGTTTCTTTTAAACTATTTTCAAAACCCACTTCAAATCAACAACACTTTCCCTTTGACAAGTAAACAAGCAAGACAAACAAACTCTTGGCCAATCCTTGTGGGATCGATAACCATCTTACTGTTGTATTACTTGCAGACCGTGTATACTTGCACGCAAAAGACTTAGTCTTGGCACTATTTTCACACATTTCCAATACATTTTGTCACCCTTTTGCCAAGCACTCACACATTCGAACAGATCACCCCTACACTAAGGGCAAAAAGGATGAAAGCTTGTTTGCAAGTGAAAAATGCTTTGTTTTGATCATGCTATGATAATAAAGCCTTGTGAATTAGGGCAAAAAAAACGAAAGTGAATATATCAAGCACAAAAGCCAGAAAAGCAGGATGAATGAAGAAGAATGTTCTAAATCAGTTCAAAAAATAGAAAAAATGAGAAAAGGAAAAAAAGAAAAAGAAAATAGGGGGAGTTTGTGTTCAAAAAGTTAGTTGAATCAAGCTGAAGCAACTGAAAAAAGCACTAAAGTTGAAAAGTGTGAAAGAAAAGCAATACATATATGTGAGATCTTCTATTCAAATAAGTTTCTATCTAAAGGAGTAGTGGAAGATTGATTTCAAGGAAGGGAAATGAAATATATGGTGAAAACCTAGAAGTGGGCAGTTTAGAGCGATCCACAAAAAAAGAAAAAGAAAAGAGAAAGAGAAAAGAAAAAGGAAAGGAAAAGAGCATTTCATTCGAACATATTCAGATCAGTGCAAAAATGATATTTCACTTGGAAGAAATGATCCTTGGTTTCATCACCCTTAATTATTTATTTGAGCCTATATATCCTTTCTTTGGCAGCTGTGAGCCATAACCTACATTACAAGCCTTAAAAGACCATTTTGACCATATACGAGTATTGGAGCAAGGTGAGTTTGTCTTCAGAATACATCCCGCTTATTAGGGTTAACCTTTCTTCAAGGACTTCCAGACTTCTAATGCTTGATCGAGATCAGAAAAGAGGGAAGGATTGGGAATGGTGAGTTAGTGAGATAAAGAGTGCCATCTTAAATGGGAGAGAATTAGGTATATGGTAAATGTTTCTCCCAAAAGTTTAATAATTTGGAAGAGGTCACATTGGAGTTGATCTTTGTAGTTTGGTTCAAAGGCTCTGTTGTACTTTGTACTTGGGGCCTAATTTTATTTTTATTTTCTCATGTTTTCCATGACTTATCAAATTATTCCAATTTCTCAAATCTAGTAAAAATAATATTTTGAGCTTTTCGCTTATCGTTTCAACAAGCATCTTGCAGATAAATTGATTAGAAACAAGAAAAACAAAGGATTTCGTGGGTATTATTATGATGTACTAATCCTTAAGGTGCAGGTAGAACAAGAGGTGGTCTTGGTACTTGTTCAATGATGAGAAGTACATCGAGGAAAAGGCAAAAATCTGAGTGTCAGTAACATTTAAACAAAAGTTGTAGGAAAGCAACACAAATAATCTTGGGACAAAGAGAACATGGACAATTTTTGGGGCTAAAAGCTACAACAAGATCAATCTACGAAGATCATTATTGTAGAAGCATTGCAAGATGAGAAAGCTTTGTTTCCAAAAAAATGAAAAGACGAGGTGAATGTTAGAGGGAGCAACGACGAACATTACTGAAGAATATGTTCTATTTCGGTGAATAGAATCCACAAGCTGAAACAATAGAAATGATGATCTCTTTCAGAACCATGAGAAAGAATGTTGTCCAAGAAGGTGAATGAAGGCATAACAAGAGTGACTTTCTAAGAAATGAGCTATCACCAGTACTCGAGCTTAGAGAAATGCATGGTGAGATACGCCAAGAGAAGGGTTTATGTGACGAAGCAGTGGAAAGGCAAGTACGAGTTCCATCAGAATTGAAATCAACTCTATTTGGAACAAATAAGAAATACATTGCAAAGAAAGAAAAAAAAGGCAAATGAGGTGAAAACTCGCCATGGCACTTCAAAAAAAGAAAGAAAAAGGAAAGGAAAGGAAAAAATAGAAAACAAAACAAAGTGAAAACCCGAAATGGCGCTTTGGAAAAGTAAACCAAAGTGAAAACTTGAAAAGGCGCTTTGAGAAAAATAATCTAAAGTGAAAACCTAAAAAGGTGCTTTAGAGCAAAAGATGCATAGATCTTGAAGATTGAACCTGAGTGTGAGATGGGTTACGCTGTCAGTAGAAGAAGTTTTAATGAAAGATGAAGCGAAGAAATTTAGAGCTTCCCTGAAGATGAAAGTTTGCCCAAGTGGTCATTAATTAACAACATTCATACATCATATAGTTAGGCATCCATAAGTAGAAGCATGCTAATTCGTACATTCAAAACATTTTTACATATTTTGGCAGGAATTTGCAAATTCAATCAAGGAAAGGCAAAAATCAATTCATAGCTTTGAGTTTTGAAAAGTAGATTCAAGCAGGAACGAGCAGAGATCTCGAAGAAAAGATCCAATTAAGAAATAATAAAGATTTTGAAGAAGAAGATCCAGCAAGGAATGAAAAAGAATCTTAGAGAAAAAAATCCGACAAAGAGAGCATAGATCTTAGAGAAATAGATCTAACAAAGATTTCAGTCGTGTTTGTGAGAAAGCAAATATATTAATTCATGATTTTCTATTTGCAGATTCAGATTAGCAAGGACATTCCGTTTACAGAGGCATATTTCTCCAAAATATTCTGTTTACAGAGGCGAATCTCAAGATATTTCATTTGTAGAGGCAGATTTCAACAAATATTCTGTTTACAGAGGTGCATTTTAGCAAGACATTTTGTTTATAGAGGCAAATTTTAGCAAGATGTTCCATTCGCAGAGGCGAATTTCAACAAATATTTCGTTTACAGAGGCAGATTTCAGCAAGAAATTCTGTTTTTAAAGGCAGGTTTCAGCAAAAGCTCCGTTTACAAAGGCAAACTTCAGCAAAAATATTTGATTGTTTATACATAAGAAAAAAAATGCTTTACGATCTTAAATCCTTCGGGTCATTAGTAAGTCTTTCGGGCATGATGTTAAGTCCTTTGGGTTGACATCTTCAGAAATGATGAGAACTTTTTTAGGGTTGCCAAAATAAGATGGCGGGGAATGTTATTGGAAGACATCAAGCTTTTGGGCTGACTATTCAAAAAAATAAAAAAAAAAAAAAAAAGAAAAAAAAAAAAAAAAAGAAGAAAAAAGAAAAAAAAAAAAAAAAGAAAGAGAAAAGGAGAAAAAAAAAAAAAAAAGAAAAGGAAAAGGAAAAGGAAAAAAATCTATGCTACTTGATCGAAAGGCCAGATAGATCAACAATGGGCGGATAAGGAAGATGTTCAGTTTAATCAGTCACATGCATTCCAAGAACAGAAGAAATTGATCAACAAAGAAAGAGAAACAAGAGATGAGATCCCATATGAGTTTCAGATAGAAAGATCAAGACACCTTAGACAGAAAAGCAATGACATTAAAGAACTCAGTGCTTCAAGCGAGAAATTGAAAATATTTATATTACTTCAGAATGAGTTCGAATTAATTGATGATGTTTTCTTTTTGCAAGATTAACTGTTCCCTAGAGGAGAGGAGAATCAGCAATTCTAGTAAAGAATCCATAGTTCCCAATGAGAAGAGCTCAACCATCAAAGAATTTAGAGTTCATAATAAGAAAAAACTCGCCAAGAAAGATTAAAGAGCCCATAATGAGATGAGTTCGTTTGCTGAGGAATGAGGAGAGTTCCTAATGAGAAGAGCTCACTTGTTCATACCTTTATAGAGAGGTGGACCAGCAAAATTGAAAGACTCCTAATGAGAAGAGTTCGCTACAGAGTTCCTAATGAGAAGAACTCACCCATCAAAGAATGAAGAACTCCTAATGAGAAGGGTTCGCCACAGAGTTCCTAATGAGAAGAGTTTACCCTTTCGAAGAATGAGGAAGTTCCTAATGAGAAGAGCTTACTCAAAGTCTTTATAGAGAGACCAACCAATATTTCCAAGAAGAATGAGGAGTTCCTAATGAGAAGAGCTCACTTTTTTGACACTTTGCAGAGAGGTGGATTAATATTTCAGAGGAATGAAGAACTCATAATGAGAAGAGTTCGCCTTTTTAAAGAATGAGAAATTCTTAATAGGAAGAGTTTGCTTATTCAATACCTTTATAGAGAGGCAGATTAGTGTTTTCAAGAAGAACGATGAGTTCTTAATGAGAAGAGCTCGCTCTTGTCTGACACCTTTGTAGAGAGGTGGATTACTTGAAAGAGGGATGAATAATTTCATAATAAGAAGAACATATTCAAACCTCAGAGGATGAAGAATTTCAAAAGTAGCTCCGAGACTTGAAAGATGAAGAATTTCATAATGAGAAGAACAGCTTCAAATTCTATAGTTTGGTAGAAGTTTGAAGAATTTCGAAATGAGAAGAACAGCTTCAAACTTCGGTAGTTTAGAGGATGGTCAATGGATTCGGAAAAAATTCATGTCTTTTTAGTCTTTTCCCAATTCCCGTTCCACAACAATGAGCAAAAGAGGGCAGCTATAAGACCCGAATTTTACCCGGGTATACCTATATATATAATGTATCCTCTATAAATAAAATAAAAAATAATAAAAATAAATAAACAATCCAAAATTCAGTCCAAATATAGTTCATACAATAATTTCCATTTACATAGATATATCCATTATATATACTAAAAGCCCATTTTAAACTACAAGGCCCAATCCCAATCTTTACAGCTCATTATATCAGTCTTATATTATAACCCACTGACAGCCCAACAAAACCAAAATTACATTAGAAATCCATTTTCCTTCCCAAAGAAGTCCATGTGGCAACTCCTCATTGGTCCAAACCAATATCACGCGGATTGTGCTTTCTCCTTCCTTAGTTGGCACCAATTGGCGCTAACATCATCAACCATGACATCAGCGAGTCAGACCCTATAAATACCAAGAGAGAGAAATTGTCAAGATAATTAATGATAACCATAAATAATAATAATAATAATAATAATAATAAAAGGAAGAGAAAGAAAGGGCAATCAGGGAATTTTACTTGCCATCGAAAGCTGAGCTGCCAGAAGTCAAGGCGTCACCGAGATCGCCGAAGTTGCAATTGTTGCTAAGAGTTTAATTACACACCAGAATTGAGATCGAAGTATCGCCGGAAGGTATTCACCTCTCTAACCTTTTTATTTTCCTGCGAAAACATAAAAAAGGGTTAGATTAGAATGAAACATAAAAGCTAATCAGAAAAGGGAATAGGTTTTACGGATAGTTAGTTGAGGGACGACAGAGTTGAAGAGGGATTTACGGATAGTTAGTTTTAAGGGTGTAGTTGGGTGATTCAATCAAATCGGGTTTTAGATTTAGGTTTAGGTTAAAAATAGAAATTTTTTGGTTTTTTTAAGGTTTTGGCCGAAGGCCGAAAATCGCCTCGCGACGGCCGGCTAGAGGTGGCTGGTGGCTGAAAGGGTGGCATGGTGGTAGGCGAACAACTGAAAGGTCGTCAGAGTTGGGTGTGAAGGATTTTATGGTAGAGTGTACGGTGGTTTAGCGCCTGTGTTATTCGTGTCTCCATGTTCATCGAAGAACATGAAGAACACCCCTCAAAAGTGGGTGTTTAGATCGAAATGGGTTTAGGTTTCTGGGAAGTTTGGTGTTGTGGTTGAAAGAGTTTAGGAGAGAGAGAGTGAGTGGAAGAAATGTCTGATTCCAACTTGGTCTCCTCTTTTTATAGTCCGAGTGAAGCGGTGCCATTTTGGCACCGGTTAGGGGAGATCCGCGCGCTTATATAGGGCCGTTTAGGATCCTTAAAGTTTTGTCCCCTATTTTTACACATCTCTCAATTTAGTCCTTGTTTCCTCTTAAATTGACCCTTAAGTTTTGTAATGCGTTCAATTTAGTCCCCTATTCCCCTTAATTGAATCCCACAGTTTGTATTTCTTTCCAATTGAGTCCCTTAGGCTTTATAATTAGGCATTAAGGCTTTGTAATCTTTTCATTTTAGCCACATTTTTAATAAAATCAGTTTCATTTTTAATTGTTTTCAATTTAGTCATTTATTTAATTGTTTTATTTAACTAAATGCAATTAAATTATATGATTAATGCATGTTTTAAAATAGCATGTAGCATTATTTGTTAGATAATTAAATCACTTAGTTTAAATTAATTACTAGAGCCCTTTGGTTTTTTGGTTTTTTAATTAGGAATTGATAATTAAATTAGGGAGACAATTGTAGTAAATTAATGAGTGTTAAATAGGGAACTTTGAAGTTCTAATTTGGATGGTGTTTCATTGCTTGCAATGAGGAGTTATCCAACATGGGCTTTTAAGTGGAATACTTAATACCCATTAGATTCTAGAAATTAATAATTGACATAGTTAGTTCAATTAAAGCCTTAAATAGGAATATAAATAATTAGAATAACAATTAATTAGTGAATATTATGTAGGAATTTAGGGGTTCTGAGATGGATGGCATTCAAGCAATTGATACTGTCTCATAAAGGACTTTAAATTTAATAATATTCATAGTCTAAATAACTTAATTAATTAGAGACATCTTAAGTTTTTGCACTTAAAATGAATAAGACAATAATAAATCATGCATCCAAACCTTTTATATTGGAAATTCATTTTGAATATGAATAGGGGTGCTTTTAATCTCATATTTGGATAAAATGAATCTCCTTATAAAATGATATCTCCATTTGGAATTTAAATTCATTTAATAATTAAGGAATAAATTAAATTCAAATAATTATTCGAAATGCTAAAATGCCACATAAAATTAAGGTACCAATAACGGGCGTTCGTGGAGGTGTTAATCCTTCCCCACACGTAACCGACTCCCGAACCTAATTTTTTAAGAAATGAATCTCTAGTTTGTTTGACGATGTCCGGTCTAGCTCAAAGTGATCGGTGGTGACTCTAATTGTTTTTAAAAGGAAATAAAAGGTAAATTTGATTTAAACTGGATTAATTGATTTTCTAAACTTAAAATAAAAATAGTTCAAAATCAAAATTAATTAAAAAGGTCAAAACCCTAATTTTACAAAAATCAATCATCAGGCTATTTTTACACACGATTTCAAAAATGGCCTCGACAACATTCAGTAACAAAACATAGGCTCATGTCATCGTAAATAAGACAGTTTGAAGATGGAAATATTACAACAAAAAAAGAGTACAGAATATGTCAATCCTCCAAGTTCCAGATCCGGGAAGCCTATCCAAAATTTGAAAGAGAAAAGATTTTGGGGTATGTGCTAGGGAGCTTAGTGTGTTCTAACAGTGCGAATGTAAACAATTTTATAAAACATCGGTAAAGTAGTAAACAAATCAAAAATCATGTTATAAGAGCAACCAAGGTTTTCATGCAAACCTATCTACCCTCCAACCGAACTCCAAGATACAGTTCCCCAGAATAGTATCGTATACATGCATTAACCCGAGCCCATTGGGTATGGGTACCATCCTAAGGGAATACCTTAGGTCCAGTAGAAATCACCCTAGCCGAAGCGTTGGAACCTGATACAATAGGAATCACCCTAGCTGAAGCATAAGAATCTGGTACAGTAGAAATTACAAGACGGATCACGGCTGAACTGCAGTGACTTTATATCATATCCCAAGTACTCCAGTAACAGTCTCGGTAGTAGTTCTAGTATGCAGTAATAACAAAAGATATAAGTAGACAATTATTTTTTTCAATAAAACAGTAACCAAAGAGCATGCTTTCAGCTAGGCATTAATCAGATATACAAAATGATCGTATTTAAATCAGGAAAATATATTTTTATAAAAATTAGATTATATCATACATGTACACAAGATTATTTCAAGCAAACAGTCAAAACATGTATTTAGCACATAAGGAACACACCTCAAAAGATCGGGTTGTTAGACGGTCTACTATGCACCAGAGCCACGCTCCACTACAGTGCTGGAACCTAAGTTAATAGAATCAGGGTTACTAAAAGAATTATGTTTTTATTAGGACAATTCACTAAGTATTAAGAACATATGGGTCACTACAGGTTTACGCAGCTGGGCAAACCATGATGAGCCGGGTTGAGTTTAAACGCGATCGGGAGAGCCGTGAACACCTATAGCCAAACAATTGTTCATATCAGTCCTTAATTCGGTAACAATATGCTATATAAATTAACTTGATAAAAACGCTTGCTCGAGTTTAAGGTCAAATTTGAAAGCTTTAGGGTTAGAATTTCAAAAAACAAACTTCAAAAATGGACATAGGTCATCAAAAAACATAAAATAAAGATTTTCAAAAATTTTGACTTTTCGGGTCAAAGACAACGTTGACGTCAACAGTCAAAGTTAACATTGATGTCATGCTGATGTCACCGATCAACAATCAATGGTCAAAGTCAACAGTTAATAGTCAAAGTTAACGATCAAAGTTAACAATTAAAGTCAACAATCAGAGTTAACTAAGTTGACTCAAATGAGTTGACTCGGACGAGTTAACTCGAACGAGTTAACTCGAACGAGTTGACTCGAACGGGTTGACTCAGACGAGTTAACTCAAACGGGTTGACTCGAACGAGTTAACTCAATCAACAGTTCGGGTCAAATCAGTTCAGATCGGGTTAAGTCAGACGGGTTAGACACGGGTCGGGTAAGGATCAGGTCAGGTTTGGGTACTATTGGGCTTGGACCGACTTAACCGGTTTGAGTTCAGACTGCACTTGGTTCACCAGGACATGGCCGGTTCAAGCCGATTCACTTACCCAAAATTCTCACTGTTCGTTTGCCAGAAATGTCACCGGAAAGCCGTCGCCGACCTCAAAAACTCGAATCTACGGAATTTTGAAAGCTCATCAGCAACAAAATACAACCAACCCATTAACACACCGAAATCACACCGATTTTTACCTAAAATGCAAGGGACGGTTAGAAGAATTCGTAGCATCGACGAAGCCTCTCCCGATGTCAGAACAATGAGGGTAGCCGAACAATATCAAAAACAAAAAGGAAAGGTTTTGGTTCTCGTCAAACTATTCAGGTGGTTTTCACGGCGTATGGAAACTCCTCGGCGCAAGTGAGCGATGATGTTAGGTTCAGAATTGAGTAAAGGCTTGATTGGAGGTGGCGGTGCACGGTACAGCGCGACTGTGACGAAAATTTAACGTGGACGACAATGGAGTTGATAAGAGCATTTGAAATTCTAGAAGGCTGATATTTTTTTTGGGTTAGATCGACAATAATGGTGGTAGGTGAACGGTTGTATCAGGCTTTAATTATTTCTAACTTAACTAGGCATAGCTTAAAAGGAAAACAGTGAAGGCATAGCACTAAGTGCTATCAAGCTCATGGTTGGGTTGCCAGACTTAGCAGCCAGGGTCACGGTTTTGAACCCCCTGGCTGCAATCCCGCATTTTTCATTCATCTTTTTATTATTTTTATAGGGTGATACAAAAATAATTTTATCTGGAGACTCAAAAAAACGGTGCCATAAGATCTAATTAATGTGGATTTGTATAGAGGAAATGTTTAATTTATTGGTGTTAGAAAAAATTTTCTAATAAGAATATATATTTTGAGTTAAAGGGTTTAGCTTAGGGTTTAGATTTAAGGAACTATGGTTGTAATTTAGGGTTTAAATATTAAGGATTGGAGTTTAGGATTTAAGGTTTTAAGATTAGATTTTATATTTTTTTTTTTGAAAAAATCTAATTCTAATTGTAATCCTACTTAGAGGGGAGGGGAAGGGGACTCTAGGGGAAAGAAGGGGTGCTCCTAGTGCGTCTAGAATTCATGACCTAAGGGAATACGAGGGAATAATGATGAGCAGCTTGGCCAACCGACCAAATGTGGTTGCTCTAGATTTTACATCTTAAATAAACATGTTTATGTAATTTCTTTACACCGACCATGTATCAAAGAATAACCCTATGTATATCCTTCTTTAAAATCTAAAATATAATCATAAATACTAAATTATAAATCCTATAACTTAAATCCATAAACTATAAACTAACACTCTAAACCCTAAATTCAACCAGCTTGTGTATCAAAAATTTTCTATATATTTATATACACAATACATCAATAGTAATTATTATTATTATTATTATTATTAATTTAGTACATTGACTGACATTAATTTAATTTGAAAAATTAGTAATTCTCATATAAAAATAAATATTTGTCTTACAAAATCAACTAATTTTTTAAGTTTGATAAAAATAGAAAAGCTACTTAACATTTTAACGAGAAAAACCTATTAAATATTTTTAAATTTATTGTAATCCTTATTTCCTTAGTACATTTATTTGTTTTTCTGATATTTGAATAATGAATAGTTTATTAATCAAATGAATAGTCCCGCTAAAAAATGAATGATATTCTTTTTATGAGATTTGGGTTCAAACAACTTTGTATGTAAAGTGTGCGTTAAAATTAAACAAATACTACTATGATAGATACCATATCAAGAATTCACTCACATCGACAAATGATGAAAAATGATGAAACTCTATGTCCTGCTTAAAGTCTTGAACTTTTTTTACATTCTTAATGCGATCTTATGATATTATCTGTTATATTTTTAGCTCTGGACAAAATTACATGTCTTACAGATAATTATTGAAACTTGAATCTCCCAAAAAAAACATCATTTCATTTTCTACATAATCCATTCCTTTAATTCTAGAATCTTAAACTATTGCAACTTATTCACATTCGGTTTTCTTTAGTGTAGATAATGAAAAATAAAATAATAAAAAAAATTGTTAATCAAATAATTAATATTTTAATATTTTTATTTTAAATTTAATAATCATATTAATTTAATCAGCACTTTAACCCTCAATTTTGGGTGAAAATTACCCTTGTGGATGAAAAATGTTAGTCAACTTATGATAAAACCCGAAATGACTTGACAGAATAACACATTAGCAAAAAAAATAATTTTATATTTTACATAATTTTATAAAAAAATTGATTGTTGTTTCATTCTGTCAAGTTAGCACATTTGTTTATATGACACTGCTATGTCAGGGTGTATTGCCATGTATGCCTGTCACATCATTTCAAGTCATTTACCGTTAGTTGACTGACAGTTTTCATCAACATATGAGCCATTTTAGTCTAAAATTAAATGTTAAGACTTAAAATGTTTCATAAAATATGGCTAAAGTGACTATCTAATCAAACATTATAGACATCTTTTTTAAATTATGCATAATTTTTTTTCATCCATCTACTAAGCAGAGCTTTAACTTGATACTTGGCGTAAACTCTATGTCAATGCCTAATATTTTTGAGTTTATGTTCTGATGGTTGCATTTTTTTGTCGTTGTTGATTTCATTGTCAATTGATTTTAAATGATAGGAAATAGAGTTCTTATCGAGTGAGTCGATTGCGAGTTGAGTAGTGTTCAATTCGTGATCGTTAAAATTTTTTTTACTCTACTCGTTGTTCGTTAAGCTCGCCAAAAGTATTACCTTGTTCTTTCTTTAAATATATGTAAAATATAATGATACTATTAGAGCTTAATATAAACATACAAATTCAGAAAGGAAAAAAAACATGAGGACTGAAAAGATAAATAAACGAATTTGTCATGGTCGAGTTATAGATTAAGTCGATATTCTAATGTGAGATACTGTTTAGTTTCTCAACAATCTTGGATGAACAACAAAGAAGAGAAGACCTTAGATATTTCAGGGGGCTTAACTTTCATTTGTATTTTTTTATACGGGAACTAAATACTTTTCCCATGTTCTACTTTTATACATAAAGTAAGGCTTAAAGACTCATTTGCCCCCTAAACTATGCATTTTTTCGAACAGACCCTTAAAGTATTTTTTCTGGACGTTTTGCCCCCTGAACTAAAAAACGTGACCTTCGTTGGCCCCTTTTTGTAACGTCCGTTTTAAAAAATACGCCCAATTAGATCGCGCCATGTGGCTCTTTTGACAAAAAAAATTGACTGGATTTAATAAAAACGGGTAAATGGCATGTTAAGTCTCTCAAGTTTTATATTTATTCAATCTAGCCCCTAAATTTTTTTAACTTGGAATTCATTAGCAAACAAGAACTGTTCATCTTTTTCTCCAACTTTAGACCACTATTTTCTATTGTAGCGAATGAAAGATTGGAAATACTAATTTCATTTCAGAATATTACTCGTAATACAATGTAGGATCCAAGGATCTTCTGAAAGGTATACATGTTTCTTTTTTTATTTCTTCAAACAGATTTCAACTTTGGAGCCTTTGCTTTGATGATCTCGGTTATCACCTTTATTCAATTGGTGATTTTGGGTCTTCATTAAACAAAAGAGGCAGTTCATTGTCATTCTCAGAACCTAATCTACATCTTACAAATAAAACTAAAAACAAAACACTGACTTTTAACTTGCAGCGTCTGAGATGCTCTATAATAACGGTCGCCATGATTTTGATCTCATTGCAGAGGTGTTCGTTGGTGGTGTTGTCTTCGAGCTTTGTCTCTTTCGCTTTAGTTCCTGTAAAAAGTGTTTAGCACTGAATGAACGAGAATGAAAGATGAATGCCCCATTTAATATGCTATACGAAAAGGTTTGGACACACGCATGCTCATGAAACTGCACATTGCAGGTCAGTTTCCAAACCAGCCAGACAAATTGTCAGAAAAACATAGGATATATACTTGGTTGGTGTTCTCTGCATCAGATTTTCTTCCTGAAGTTGGGTTCTTTTGTTCGTGCTGCTGCAACTTTTTCAGCTCAACGATCGGCCACCGGGAGGCAGCGATGGTTTTCGGGGCTTCTTCGATCTCATGCTCGTCTTTCTCTGATCCCTCGACAGTTTCTTCTCGACACTAGCCCTCACCATCGCATTATCCTCCATGTTAATCATCGAAAGTTGGGTCACCATTGCAGAAATTTAATCAACAATGGTCTAAAGTTGAAGAAGAAGATGAACAGTTATTGTTTGCTAATGAATTCCAAGTTTAAAATTTTAGGGGCTAGATTGAATAAATATAAAACTTGAGAGACTCAACATGCCATTTACCCATTTTTATTAAAGTCAATCAATTTTTTGGTCAAAAAGAGCCACATGGCACGATCTAATTGGGCTGAATTTTTTTTAAACGGACGTTATAAAAAAGGGGACCAACGAAGATCACAATTTTTAGTTCAAGGGGCAAAACGTCTCGAAAAATACTTTAGGGGTTATTCGAGAAAAAAAGTGCATAGTTTAGGGGGCAAATGAGCCTTTAAGCCATAAAATAATAACAAAAAGAAAAAGGAAAGGCTTCAATAAAAAAGGAAAGACTAGTTATTATGATTTAATTTCTTAATAACTCATACTTTTTAGATTCTCAGAAAATATAAAATGTTTTTGAAATTGAAATTAAATATTTTATGGATAAATTATTTAACAAGTTATTGGACTTTTCTAGAGTTTTTAACTATCATTTAAACTTTTTGAAACATAATTTTTTTAAAGTAGCCACCAAAAATATAAAAAAATAACAAGATGCTCACAAACTTATCAAGTCGAGTTGGACCTTGCTCGACTCGATGTAACGACCCAAATTTTAGAATTCAAGAGTCGGGTCAAACCAAAACACGAACTTCGTGTGTGGGTCGTGTGTTTGGGCCTTCGGGAACCCTTTTGGGGCTTGGTTTTAGTTGTTGAGCTTGCTT
Source organism: Hibiscus mutabilis (assembly GCA_019671005.1). Lineage (NCBI taxonomy): Eukaryota > Viridiplantae > Streptophyta > Magnoliopsida > Malvales > Malvaceae > Hibiscus > Hibiscus mutabilis. The sequence continues at coordinate 15,125,017 of CM033740.1, read as the reverse complement.
TGGTTGGTTTAGAGTTGGGCTAGGAAGATGTTATGAGGGTAAAGTGGTATTTTCATAATTGGATGATGGAAAGGGGGAGGTGTGATGATTTCCCTGAAAATGAGTGTGGGGATGATCTCATTATTTTTTCCTTGTCTTATTCTTTCATCTAAACCCATCTCCCATCCCAAAATCAAAAACCTAAAGGTTGAATCTTTGAGATTTGTGAGGGGAATCTTGTTTTGCTTGAAGAGGGAAGTTGGATCAGCATCAAAGGATCTTTAATCCAAGGTAAATATAGTTGAGAATAAAGAAGAAAGGTGTCTAGAGGGGTGGAAGAGGAAGAACGAGAATGGGTCTTTGAGGGCTTCTTCATCAGCTTAAATCCAAGGTTAGTACACTACTAACTCCTATAGTTTCCTGCAACTCATAAAAATAGGCTTTGTGCATGATTTGGGTGTTTATGGTTTGATATACCTTGGTTTACCCCTTTAATGGTAAAATGTGGATTTGATGTTGTTAAGGCTTAAAATTGGTAAAAACTTACTTAATAGCTTCACCATAACATGTAGGGTCGATTAGGGGCTTAATCATATAGGTTAAGTGGGATTTCTAGGTGAAATTCAAACTCAGTCTTTGAATTCTGGATCACGTACCGATACAGAGTGTCCAGTATTGGTATGCCTTTTTAATAAAGGGAGACAGGTTGTGAGGGGCGTACCGGTACAGCTTCTCGTGTATCGGTACCCCTTGCTTAATGAGAATTCTAATAGCATTTTCGTATACTGGTACGCTAAGGGGCGTATCAGTACTATTGTTCTATTGCCTGAGGAAGGCTTTCGCATACCGGTACACAAAGAAATGAGTACCGGTACGGGTAGGGATTGATACGTGGTGGATCACGTATCGATGTTGAGTACCGATACGGTGGTGAGCGTATCAGTACAGCTTGTTGTACCATTTCTTTCGAACTTAATTTGAGTATCAGTACCTGTGGAGAGTACAAGTACCTAGAGAGGTGTACCGATACCCATATAAGAGTATCGGTACTCGCTGGGTAATCTGCCCAATAAATTTGAGTGCATTCGGGGGTTCTATAATTCGAGGTAAAGGGGCCAAAGGGTCTCCTAAGGTGTAAAACGAATATCAAAGCTGAGAAACTGATGTTTAGACACCGTAGGTGAATTAATGGCTAATAACTTGATAATTGTTGGGTGAATTGCTTGTGATAGTAGCCCATAGAGATCCTTGGTAGATCGATTGATGTTGCGTGGTAATTAGGGCTTTTGTTGTGTGCTGAAGGGGTGCCTATATAGTTGGTTTGCCTTGAATAATAAGATAAACTAATAAAACTGGTTAATGTGTACCTTCATAACATATTAATAATTGATAGAAACCATAAGGTGGTGGTAAATGTGTTAGAGCTGTGTGCGGTATGACATTGGTGTCAATGTTGTGTGCTGTATGGTGGCTAAGGCCTTTATTGTGTGCTGAGGGGTTGCCTAAATAGTTGAGTCATACCGTGTTGTTGGGATTTGGTTACCTATAGAAGTGTGTTGCAACACCTTGAAGACTCTCGAATGTAGGATCCCGATGTTGTGTGGACACATGCCTCATTCGAAGATGTTTGATGAGAGATTCCAAGCATAGATAGAAGATCTCGATGCTTTATGGACGTAGGCCTCATCCCCACAAGTATAAGATCCCAATGCTTTTTGGACACGGGACTTACTCGTAGTGTAGGATCCTGATGCTTTATGGACGCGGGTCTTATTCAAAGTGTAGGATTTCGATGTTGTGTGGAAGCAAACCTTACTTAATATTATTGGTATTATCTGTGTGATGTTATGTGAACTTATGAAATATATGTATATGTTGTGTGCGAGATCATACATTCATATTGCTATGTGTTTAGGCGGTTATGGAGCGACATCGTTATCTTGCCATGATATCATTCATGCTGCATTGCTTTATTTATGATTTGCATAAAGCATGGTTGAGTGGCGGTGTATCCACTGAGCTTTGTTAGCTCAGCATTCGAAATCGTTGTTTCCGTTCGCAGTTTAGTAGGTTTGGCACGTTCTTGGAGGAGCACCATCAGTGAAGGATTCCAGCGCCTCATCTCTTCAGAGTACATTACTTAGGTTTTAGGGCTATATATTCGTAGGAACCTATTGTACATTGTAAATTGTATTTGGATTTTCAAATGAACGAGTCAAAGGTTTATAATGTAATTTTAAAAGGAGCTCCGCTGTATATATTTCAAATATTAATTCTACTTTATTGGATTTAAATATAATGGGTTTTAAGATTGATTGTGGATTGGGCTAAACTAGGTTGGAAATTTTATGGTTGGTTTTTAGGCATGAGGCCCAAATGTGACATTCGGGTCAAGAGTGTTACATTTAGTTGTATGAGATCCTAGGTTTAGCCGGTTATAGGAAAGCCCCGAGGTGGTTAGGAGTCGTGGATAGGTGCCTAGCGAATACGAGCTCTCAAGACTAGAATCTGGATGATGTGCCATGTGTTCGCATGTGTCGTTGGTTGCGACATTAAGATAGATTTGATTGTGGTCGTGAGGGCTAGGATGTTGGCTAATTTTTTTAGGATGATTTTGAGATCAAAGTTATCTCAGACGTTAAGCTTGGGTTCATGGAAGGGCCTGCCCTCCTCCCATCACTCGAGTAGTCATCATGGTTATGTGTCGTAAGCTACCTTGAAGCCTTGAGTTCATAGTAAGAACCTCTAGTGATAAGATTTCACGTGTTGGTGAACGACCCATATAGAAAGGATAAGAGGACTTGCTTTCGATTTGGCCAGTAGTGGAGTGTCAATCGGGGGTCCCTTCATCTATAGTAAGTGGCCCCTAATGTCGGGTACAATACGATAGGGATGTAGCACGCCTGACAGGTATGTATTTTTGTTTAATGTTGGGAGGTTCATGATGGCTGTGAGGTCCTAAGTACGTTCTTAGTGAGCTGAATGCTCTGAGATTTCGAGTAAGGTATGCTTGTTGCAATTGTTTATAGTAGTGGCTGGAAGGACATCGTGGGTATTGTGCGAGGCAATACTTGAGTAAGGCTTGAGGATACGTGGTTGACAGACTTAGTAGAGTTGTCTTTTTAATGAATTGATATGATCTTGGCCGTTGATTGTTAGTTCAGATGAGCTAGCTTGAGATGTCAAGCATCGTGTTCAAGGAGAGTACCGATACCTAGAGGGGTGTACCGATACCCATGTAGGAGTACCGATACTCGCTGGCCAAGGGGTCTCCTAAGGTGTAAAACGAATATCAAAGCTGAGAAACTGATGTTTAGACCTCGTAGGCAAATTAATGGCTAATAATTTAATAATTGTTGGTGAATTGCTTGTGATAGTAGCCCAAAGAGATCCTTGGAAGATCGATTAATGTTGTGTGGTAATTAGGGCCCTTGTTGTGTGCTGAAGGGGTGCCTATATAGTTGGTTCCCCTTGAATAATAAGATAAAATAATAAAAGTGGTTAATGTGTACCTTCATAACATATCTATGTGCGGTATGACATTTGTGTCAATGTTGTGTGTTGTGTAGTGGCTAAGGCACTTGTTGTGTGCTGAGGGGTTACCTAAATAGTTGAGTCATCCAGTGTTGTTGGGATTTGGTTACCCATAGAAGTGTGTTGCAACACCTTGAAGACTCTCGAATGTAGGATCCCGATTGTAACCCCCTAGACCCGGCTATGCGACACACCTAAATCTAGGAGGTCACATTAGGGTCACCGGAGCGGCCTACAAAAAAAAAGGAGAAAACTCTTAAAAATACATTTAAAAGTGTAAAATAACTTTTCTATTAAAACTATATTAAAATTTCGTTTATACCAACTAAAATCCAGAAAACTAAATACAGACTCAATCATAAAATAACATAAAATAAATCGTCATTTACACCTCAAGGGTATTTTTTGTTCTTTCACCATATTTGATTATTTTTTCGAATATTAGGGGTAATTCGTCATTTACACCTCAAGGGTATTTTTGTCCTTAATAAAAATCCAAATGTTCAAAAGTCAACTCCTTTATTAACCATAATTCATTTATGAAGTTGACTGCATTATTATTAATTATTGCCGAACTTAGAGTTCTTCCATAATCGTTAGACTACTTTTTTGAGTATTTTAGGTTTTATCCGGTTTATCATTCTTTTGTTCCAAAGTCGAAATGGCTTAGGCATTTTAATCAGTATACTCATGTAATGTCTTATATACCATAACTATATACCAATGTTACATAAAGCATGAAGTAAGTAGAAATGTATTACCTCGACTCTGAGTTACAACAGTCGGCCTTTGAAGTGTATTTGATTGCTCACGAACATGAATTAGTACACCCACGTTATTTTAAGTACATGGAAAAATGAATCACATCAGAAACGAGACTTAATAACAATAATTAGATTTAATTAGAAATAATAAATGCTGAAAAAAATAGCTTAAAGGGTTCAAATTTAGCAAAACATGCCTCAAAAACAGACTTAGAGCATTGAAAAACATAAAATATGGCTTTTTGAGAAAAGTTGACTTTTGGTCAAAGTCAATGATCAACGGGCAAGTCAACGCTGACGTCAGGTTAAAGGTCAAAGATGACATCAGGTCAAAGGTCAAAAATGATGTCACACTGACGTCAGGTCAATGGTCAATAGGTCATTGAGTTGACTCAGTCAACTAAGTTAACTCGAACGAGTTGACTCGGTCAACTGAGTTAACTCGAACGAGTTGACTCGGTCAACTGAGTTGAATCAGATCAGGTCGAGTTGGCTAGGTTTGGGTCGGGTTAGATCAGGCCGGTTCGGATCGATTCAAATAAGGTCGGATCGAGTTGGTTCAAAATAGAACCAGTTCAAGGCCGATTCAGACCTGGTTCGACCTGGCCACCGTCTTAGGCGGCCGAAAATCGCCTGGACGGCGCGTTTACTCTATGCGCGGCCAAAATGGTAGAAAAAAGGTCTAAAATGCACGTTTTTGGCCGGATCTAGCATCTACCACTCACAAACAACCCAAAATCATTTTAAAATAAGCTGTAAAAACCAAAACTCACCTCACTTACCCAAATCGGAAAAAATACTGACCACTCTCCAGCGAGGCTACAATGACGACATCTCAACAAACGGTTGATGGCAAGGTGACCGCCTTAACGAGGAGAGGATGATGGCGGCACTGAATTCTCGAACGAACAACCACAACGGCCGAAAATTGTAAGGAACATAGGAGATCTAAAACCTAAGCTCGACGAAGCTTCAAGCTTCGATTACCGACGATCTGACCGGTATTTGAGCGAGTGGGGTTGGGGGTTTTGGTCGGACGGTTGAGGGGAATCTTCTGGCGCCGGTGGTGAGCTGCACGATGTAGCGGTGGAGCGGATCGGACAGAGGTTGAATGGGTAGGTGAGAGAGTTGTTTGGGGAGTGTTTTGGGGTATTTTTTTGGTTCCTAGTCCACGAAAAATGAAAAGGCAACTGGTTTTATTATTATTTGATTTACCCAATAAGTTATAACCCAAATAAAAATTTGGGTAAACTTATCATGAAGAGTTATCTAGCTCAATTGGCTGGATACATGGCCAAACATTCAAAGGGTTGTGGGTTCGAGCCCCACAACAGCAACTTCCAACATTTTTTTTAAGTGTTACAACTCTCCCCTTAAAAAAATTCGTCCCTGAAATTTACCTGGATTGAACAGGTGCAAAAACTGCTCTCTCATAGATTCCTCAGTCTCTCAAGTGGCCTCTGCAGGGCTACAGTTACTCTACTGGACCTTAACCATAGGAATGCGCCTGTTCCTCAAAACTATGTCATTAAAATCTAAGATCTGCACAAGCTCCTCATCATACGTTAAGTCTGGCCTCAACTCCACATCATGCCACATTTTCAAAAAAAAATGCCCTTTCTTTTGTCGATCGAGTATACCCGATGTTTTGAACGGATATTACTTACTTTCAACAAAGTTTCAGACCATAACCTCCATCATGTATAACAGGGTCACCACAAACTTTACACTTTCGTTACGTTCACGAACACCTTTCTTTCCAATTCATAATACTTTTTTTCAAATTTTCATCAAAATATTCACAAGCATAATCATCATCACTGAATAGCCTTACATGATTCTTATATCGGTTACCTTACATAATAATCAAACATTTATTCTCAATTTGAATCAGATCTTCAATTTCACAAGCATTAACCATCTCAGGTTCTTTATCCAGATTCTATTTCCTCACGTTAATCCAAATCATAGACGAATATTACCAATATCCCTTGCCAGCATAGATTGAGCTATTATGGATAGAACGGTTAGATACACTTATTACAGGAAATGGTTCAACATCAGAGTCCTAGCTCGATGAAGTACGGCTATAAGTTAAGGGCATGTACAAACCAGACACCCTATGACAGACATTCGGCCGATCTGCCCAGAAAGATGTAACTCTAAGCTCTATACCACTAAATGTAACCCCCTAGACCCGGCTATGCGACACACCTAAATCTAGGAGGTCACATTAGGGTCACCGGAGCAGCCCTCAGAAAAATAGAAGAAAACTCTTAAAAATACATTTAAAAGTGTAAAATAACCTTTATGTTAAAACTATCTTAAAATTTTGTTTATACCAACTAAAATCCAGAAAACTAAATACAGACTCAATCATAAAATAAATCGTGACATACATGCCAACTAATACACATGTACCGTACTCCACGCACAACGCCAAGGAAACTCCAAACTAATATCGATCATAAATCTATGATCGAATTCCTTTAACCTGCAATGGTGAAACAAAGTGAGCTTGGGAAAGCTCAAGAATACAAAACTACCAAATGATGATGTAGACACATGTATATAAGGTAAAATTGGTATATGGTATGATATAAAACTATCATGGTGTTTCGGGTAACCACAAGTTCCAATTACGGTTCATTTTAAATTCTTATCTATCTTTCAATTGAACTCCAATAAGCAGTTTTCCAAGACTACATCTATAAGGCATTAACCCAGGCCCATTGGGCGTAGGTGCTAACCTAAAGGGGTGTATTTGGTCCAAAATGAAACACTCTAACTGAAACATAAAAGCCTGAATGTAGAATGTATTACCCTAGCTGAAGCATAGATCCTGATACAGTAACAGTAAGGTATTACCCTAGCTGAAGCGAAGGAACCTGATACAGTAGCAGTAAGGTATTACCCTAGCCAAAGCATAGGAACCTGATACAGTAGTAGTAAGGTATTACCCTAGCCGAAGCGTAGGAACCTAATATAGTAGCAGTAAGGTATTATCTAGCCGAAGCGTAGGAACCTAATACAGTAGCAGTAAGGTATTACCCTAGCCGAAGCATAGGAACATGATACTGTAGCAGTAAGGTATTACCCTAGCCGAAGCGTAGGAACCTGATACAGTAGCAGTAAGGTATTACCCTAGCCGAAGCATAGGAACCTGATACAATAATAGTAAGGTATTACCCTAGCCGAAGCATAGGAACCTAATATGAGTGGAATCACTCTAGCCGTAACTGAGGATCTGAGTACATGAGTTAACCCTGACCATTAGTAGTAACAGTAAGGTATTACCTCAGCCAAAGCATGGGAACCGAATGCAGGCAGAATTACCCTCACCGAAGCTGGGAACCTAATACGGGGGGAATTATCAGCCTAATCATGGCTAAACCTTTAACACTTCATATCATAACCAAAGCACCCCAATAATCAATTCAGGCATTTCCATAGTATGCAGTAACTAATAGGTATAACAATAATTCATCACCAGGCTTTCAATCAGATAACAGTAACCAGAGAAATATGCTGGACATAGCAGGTATTAAGGCATAAATCATGCATAACAACGAATCATACTCAACTTCTGAAAACAGATTATATATATACATAAAACTAGGTTTAATAGTCATGTACACATGATCAACTTAATATAGCGTTCAAAACAGTATATAATGCAGATGTAGCACATATGGAACACACTAAATTACCCTATTACGACTCAGGTACATGATAGTTATGGAACAGGTGCACTGGCACTCTATAGATTTGAGTAGTTACAATATAAGATTCCTTAATAAGAAGCTCAATGAATATCAACGCCATTAAGAAGTTTAAAAACTTAATATATTAGGACCGTTCAGAAATTTAGAGTATACTATGATTCATTCATGAGTTCAGATACATCAGGATGAATTCCAAGATATAAATGGATCAAGACCCTTCAAGATTCTTGATACATCAGAAGATTCTATACAAATTTAGTTTATAAGGGTATTTTGACCGTTTGTCTTTTAAGGGCATTTTGGTAATTTTACGCAATTACTGAAAAACATAAATTTGCGATGTCCAAAACATATGTCGTCTTATCCACTCTTCAAACAACTTGAAACGAACAGATCTCATTATTACACTATATACCAATATTCAAATAGGTACACATATGCGCATTTGGTACTTAATACCAACGACTTATATAGCTAAAAGCTTCACCACCAATTATCTTTTAACGAGTCCTGAACAGTTTAAATATACATCTATATGGTCTTCTTCCATTATTTAAGCAGCATCGGAAACAAAAATAATTATACATATGGTGTCTTCGAACCCGCATGGGCATTTCAGTCTTTTGAGCTCTATGGATTAATTCTAGGTTTTACAGAACGTTCACTTATTTAAACAATCAATTAATTATTTAATGACGTTTTAGTTATTCTAGTCCACTTTTTGTTCTTTCACCAGATTCGGTTTTTTTTCGAATATTAGGGGTAATTCGTCATTTACACCTCAAGGGTATTTTTGTCCTTAAAAAAATCCAAATGTTCAAAAGTCAACTCCTTTATTAACCATAATTCATTTATGAAGTTGACAGCATTATTACTAATTCTTACCGAACTTAGAGTTCTTCCATATCGTTAAACTATTTTTTTGAGTATTTTAGGTTTTATCCGATTTATCATTCTTTTGTTCCAAAGTCGAAATGGCTTAGGCATTTTAATCAGTATACTCATTTAATGTCTTATATACCATAACTATATACCAATGTTACATAAAGCATGAAGTAGGTAGAAATGTATTCAATTGCTCACGAACATGGATTAGTACACCCACGTTATTTCAAGTACATGGCAAAATGAATCACATCAGAAACGAGACTTAATAACAATAATTAGATTTAATTAGAAATAATAAATGCTGAAAAAAATAGCTTAACGAGTTCGAATTTAGCAAAACATGCCTTAAAACGGACTCAGAGTATCGAAAAACATAAAATATGGCTTTTCAGGAAAAGTTGACTTTTGGTCAAAGTCAACGGTCAACGGGCAGGTCAACGCTGACGTCAGGGCAAAGGTCAAAGATGACATCACATTGACGTTAGGTCAAAGGTCAAAAGATGATGTCACACTGATGTCAGGTCAATGGTCAATAGGTCACTGAGTTGACTCAGATTAGGTCGAGTTGGCTAGGTTCGGGTCGGGTTAGATCAGGTCAATTTAGATCAGCCGATTCAGATCAGTTCGAATAAGGTCAGATCAGGTCAGTTCAAAACAAAATGGTTCAAGGCCGATTCAGATCCAGTTCGACCTGGCCACTGTCTTAGGTGGCCGAAAATCGCCTGGACGGCGCGTGTACTCCACGCGCTAGCAAAATGGTCAGAAAAAGGCCTAAAATGCATGTTTTTGGCCAGATCTAGCATCTACCACTCACAAACAACCTAGAATCATTTTAAAATAAGCTGAAAAACCCAAAACTCACCTCACTTACCCAAATCAAAAAAAAAATACTAACCACTCTCCGACGAGGCTACAACAATGACATCTCAACAAACGGTTGATGGCAAGGTGACCGCCTTGACAAGGGGAGGATGATGACGGCACTGGATTCTCGAACGAACAACCTCAACGGCCAAAAATTGCAAGGAACAGAGGAGATCCAAAACCTAAGCTCGGCGAAGCTTTAAGCTTCGATTGCCAACGATCGGACTGGTATCTGAGCGAGTGGGGTTGGGGGTTTTGGTTGGACGGTTGAGGGGAATCTTTTGGTGCCAGCGGTGAGCTGCACGGTACGACGGTGGAGCAGATCGGACGGAGGCTGAACGGGTAGGTAAGAGAGTTGTTTGGGGAGTGTTTTTGGTATTTTTTTGGTTCCTAGTCCCCGAAAAATGAAGAGGCAAGTGGTTTTATTATTATTTGATTTACCCAATAAGTTATAACCCAAATAAAAATTTGGGTAAACTTATCACCAAGTGCTATCTAGCTCAATTGGCTGGATACATGGCCAAACATTCAAAGGGTTGTGGGTTCAAGCCCCACAACCAGCAACTCCCAACACTTTTTTTAAGTGTTACACCGATGTTGTGTAGACGCGAGCCTCATTCAAAGATGCTTGATGAGAGATTTTTAGCATGGATGGAGGATCCTGATGCTTTGTGGATGCGAGTCTTACTCGTAGTGTAGGATCTCGATGCTTTGTGGACGCGAGCCTCACTCAAAGTTTAGGATTTCGATGTTGTGTGGACGCAGACCTCACTTAAGATTATTGATATTATTTGTGTGATGTTGTGTAAACTTATGAAGTATATGTATATGATGTGTGCGAGATCATACATTAATATTGCTATGTGTTTAGGCGGTTATGGTAGCGCCATCGCTATCTTGCCATGATATCATTCATGTTGCATTGATTTATTTATGATTTGCATGAAGCATGGTTGAGTGGCGGTGTATTCACTGAGCTTTGTTAGCTCAGTGTTCGGAATCGTTGTTTTCGTTCGCAGGTTAGTAGGTTTGGCACGTTCTTGGAGGAGCACCATCAGTGAAGGATTCCAGCACCTCGTCTCTTCAGAGTATAGTACTTAGGTTTTTGGGCTATGCATTCGTAGGAACCTATTGTACATTGCAAATTGTATTTGGATTTTCAAACGATCGAGTCAAAGGTTTATAATGTAATTTTAAAAGGAGCTCCGCTGTATATATTTCAAATATTACTTATACTTTATTGGATTTAAATATAATGGGTTTTAAGATTGATTGTTGATTGGGCTAAACTAGGTTGGAAATTTTATGGTTGAGTTTCAGGCTTGAGGCCCAAATGTGACATCCGGGTCAAGGGTGTTACACTCGACTCGCTAAAATCTCGAGTCAAGCTCGAATTTGAGTTGAGTCAACTCGAATCAAGCTTTGCTCAAGTTTTGACCGAATAGAGCTCGAGTTATTTGCGAACTGCTTAACTCAATTAACACCCCTGATCGGAAATCAAACTTTTTAAGGATAAATGTTCATTGATTTATAAATTAATTACATGTAAAAATGAATTGTAAACATTCCCGCGCATTGGAAATAAGGTTAAAAATGTCATGAAATCGATATGAACAATATTTATACGAAAAAAATGTATGATTTTAGGAAATATTATCGGGATGAACTTGAATGCTACATATATAAATTACATTATTAAACATTAATCATCAAAATTAATCTAACGAACTTGTTTGTACATTGGATCTAACAACAACGAATTTGTTCTTTCCAAACAACATAAATCAAAATTAATAGGCTACAGGGGTATTTTTGTCCCTAAGTTCGACCCAAAAAATCAATTCCGTTCCTCGCCGAAAAATGCATCTAATGTGCCCCCAATCCGCGAAATCGATCAAATTGACCCTTTGACCGACGTTGACCGTTAGAGTATTGATGTGACAGTTAACAATGTATACGTGGCGGTCCACGATGCTGATGTGGCAATACACGTGAGATGATGATGTGGCGAAAGGGGCTGAATTGATTATTTTAATCAAATTCGAGGGCATAATTGATTTTTTTACCGAATTTAGAGGTATAATTGATTTTACTTAAAATTTCTATAACTTACGTAATATTTAAGTTACAAAATAAGAATTTAGGAAATTATTAAAATTTTAAAAATATTAAAACTGTATAAATAATTTTTTTAAACTTCAAGTTCATTTAATCGATTTACTTAGTTTTTGAATAAAATTGGATAAATAATTTGGTTGTTCGAGTTGAACTTTTACAAATGGAATATATGAAAAATCGATTAATAAATTGGTATAAATATCCTTTAGGTCCTTGATAATTTTAAAATAAGCAAAGTGAGGAACAATTTTTTATAAAAATCCATAAAGTTAATAAAATAAATAAAATTTTCAAAAAATGATTGAAAATAAAAAATTATATAAAAATTTAAAATGTATTAGAAATTATAAAATGATAAAAATTAAATATAAAATTAATAAAAAAATATTTATAAAGTATTTAAAATTGAACACTTTCATCGAAAAAGTCTTGGACTTCGTCAGTCTGAGTATTACTATTCGCTAAACAAATTTTCAGTGGAATCAACCTTATATTACAGTAACAATAAAACTCAAATTTTCTTTCGCTTTTCTACATCAAATTGATGCTCATTAATATTTTATGTAGAAAAATTGTTAAGTGTCTAAAAGTACTATTTTTATTACCCTTTTTATTCTTATTATTGCTAGACTTAGGCTCATATTAGTTGCATTATTAGTCATTCCTGCATGTTTGCATCGTTTCCTTGGTGGACAAGCTTGATTTCATATCTTGCTCAATTTTGTGGAAAAAGGTACTACTTTGGTGTGTTTTTGTGTGTGTGTGCAGAATCACTTGCCAAAGCAAGGCTAGAACTAGTTGCCAGAGCAATACATGAAGGAGATGCCGAGCTAGTTGCCAGGGCAATTTTTGACAAGGAATAAGATGATATGGTAGTCAAAATCGATGACTAGATAAGCCCAAGATGACGTGGAGCAAAGCTAAATCCCAAAGGAGTTTGATTTCCATGAAGAGGTCAAAGAGAAATTAAATCCCAAGAATATAGGAGAAGTTCTAGAAGGAATTTAAATATAATAAAGAATTATATTCTTTAAAGATAATTTAATGCCAACTTAACTTCCTCCTCAAAAAAGACTTTGACCTAGCCCTATAAATTCAAGACCATGTCGTCAACTCCAAGGGGGGAGAGAAGAGAGAATTTTCAACAAGATCAAAGGGGGAGATATCGACAAGGCTCAACCATTCTTCATCTTTTTCTTTCTTGTTCCATTAGGTTTATGCTAGGAATTCTTTGTTTTGTGTTTCTTTGGAACCTAGCCATGAACTAAATCTATTTGGCTAAGGTTATTGTGTCTTGTGGTTGTGAGAAACAATTGGATTTTGTTTAGGTAATAAGAGTTTGCACTTTCAATTCAAGGTTTACTCATTCTTGGTTCTTATTCTTGTTTGCGAGTGAATTGGGAGAGGATCTCGTAACTTCATCTATTTATCTAATATCGGGAGAGTTAGATTCAAGAAACGAATGAGTATGGTCTTTATTTAATCTATTGATGGTGAAGATTAATCCGGCTTAGGAATAAGTTAAGGATTTCAACAGCTAAGAAGAGCGCAAGATTGGTTGTGTTCACCCTTGATTCACGCAGGGATGTATTATCAAGGCATGCACAAATAGTATAGTTTCGACTTAGGGATAAGAAGAAACCATTGAAGAACGCTCCGCTGAACCTTGAAGTTGCTGCCCAGCAGCCCAAGTAGTTGCCCAGCTAGTCACCCAGGCAACCATCGATTAGTTGCCAAGGCAACCCCGCTGTGCAAGTTGCCACGGCAACTGAGTTGCCCTTGTACTCTTTTATCAAGACGATCCAATCGGCTATCACACCTCAACTCACGATAACCTGGCCTATTCTTTCTCATTTGATTACATCTTCTTTTACTTTATTGCTTTCTAGTTTAGTTGTTAGTTAAACTTCTACAATTTTCTACTTGTGTTCTTTTACTTTTTACAGTGCAAGAGATTAGATTCTTGAAGTGACATCAATCCCTGTGGAGACGATATCTTTTATCCTATAACTTGCGACGTGTACATTTGCACAATTGCGGAGCATTTATTACTCGCAACAAGTTTTTGGCGCCGTTGCTGGGGATTGGCAATAACGACTTTGTTTTTATTTTCTTGCACTTTTTATTTTTCTTGTTTAAGATTCAAAGTGTTAACAAACTTTGGTTTTGCATTGGTATATGACCAGGGCGAGACCGATTACACCAGAATATCCCTTTGATCCAGAAATGGAATGAACCTTGCAAAGACTTAGACGAAGGTTAAGAGTAGCAATGGCTAATCAAAACGGCAATATGAATCAAGATGTTCCAACATGAGGACGAGTGATTCTTGCACGAAACATAACTATTCGAGATTATCTTGAAGAAGATCTTGAAGGACTTAATCCAGGAGTTGTCACACCTGAAATTGAAGCCGACCACTTTGAATTGAAACCGGTGATGTTTAATATGATCAACACAATTGGTCAATTTGGCGGCTCAGCAACTGAAGATGCACGACAACATCTTAATTCTTTCCTCAAGATTTGCAATTCATTCAAAATACAAGGAGTCACCCCCAATGTTTTACGACTAAGATTATTCCCCTATTCACTGAGGGATAGGGCAAAAGCATGGTTGAATAGTATTCCTACCGGATCAATAGGATGTTGGACCGATCTTTGTCGTGATTTCCTTGCTCGATTTAATCCTACAAATTTGACTGATAGGCTTCGTAACGAAATTACTTCTTTTCAGCAGGCAGATGATGAATCCATGTACGAGGCTTGGGAGCTATATAGAGAACTTCTACACAAATGCCCCCTACACGGATTCCTAGTGTGGACACAAATAACAATGTTTTACAACGCTGTGAATGCACCAACAAGGATGATGCTAGATGCCTCAGAAAACGGCATACTCCTAGATAAGTCGCCAGAGGAAGCAATGCAAATTCTAAACAGGCTTGCCAAAAATGATTATCAATTCCCCTCTGCTAGAAGAGGATGAGTTAGACGCCAAGCCGCAATACATGAACTGGGATCATCTGATTCAATTTCGGCACAATTGGTCACTCTAGCCAAGATGGTCCAGAACATGCAGAAACCAAACAACGCATAGGAGGTCAAGGTAATGGATTCCTTTTGTGAGTTATGTGGTGGTAACCATGATTCTTCTGAATGTATGCAGAATCCAGCTTTTATATGGGGAATTACAACCGGAACAGCAATGTGATGTCTAATATATACAATCCACCTTGGAAGAAGCACCCGAATTTTTCATGGAGCAATCCCAACAATGCTATAAACCAGAATAATTAGAATGCACAAGCATCGGGATTCCAGCAGAATATGCCACGGCAACAGTTGCCGCAACAACAACCGACAACATCTAGTTCTTTGGAAAATTCTCTCAATGCCTTTATGTTGAAAATTGAATCTTATATGGCTGAGAATATTAACTTCATATAAAGAACTGATGCTTTTATTAACAGGACCGAGATGAGATTGCAAAACCAAGAGGCGGCAATCAAATCATTGGAAAATCAAGTCGAGCAATTTGCTCAAAACCTGAATACTAGACCGTAAGTAGGTTTACCTAGCGATACTGAAGTCGCAAGAGGAACTGGCCATGAGCAATGTAAGGCGGTCACCACTAGAAGTGGCCAACAACTTAAAGAGGCTCAAGCTCGCTCATCAAACAAAACTCCACAAAAAGATCAAGAAGAACTCAGCGGCAAAACCTTAGATGCTGAACCAGGAATTGCCGCGGCAACCAACTATAGGCACGCCATGGTAACCCCAGTTGACGATGCCTCAGCAACTCTAGTTGCCCCGGCAATGCCATCAATCAGGTTCTAGACCAATGAAAGGATCGAAGATATCCGACTTCCACCACCATTCCCACAAAGGTTGAAGCGAAAAAAGCAAGAATATCAATTCAAGAAGTTCCTTGATATCCTAAAGCAAGTCCACATCAACTTGCCATTGGTTGAAGCAATTGAACAAATGTCGAACTATGCCAAGTTTCTTAAAGACATTGTGTCCAAGAGAACAAGGCTAGGAGAGTTTGAAACAGTTGCCGCAACAGAGGGATGCATGGCCATGTTGCACAATCGCATGCCACCCAAGTTGAAGGATCCCGGAAGTTTCACAATACCTTGTTCCATCGGAAACCACTATGTCGGGAAAGCATTATATGACCTTAAAGCAAGCATAAACTTGATGCCTAAATCGGTTTTCCAGAAACTAGGAATCGGGAAGGCAAGACCTACAACAGTTATGCTATAGCTAGCCGATAGATCCTATGTGCATCCAGAGGGAAAAATCGAAGACATACTGGTAAAAGTTGATAAATTTATTTTTCCCGTTGACTTTATTGTCTTGGATTGTGAAGCAGATGAACATGCACCTATCATACTCGGGAGACCCTTCCTAGCAACAGGGAGAACCTTAATCGATGTTGGAAAGGGATAACTCACAATGAGGGTGAATGACCAGCAAGTTAAACTAAATGTGTTCCAAACACTAAGGCATGCCGGTGATTCGGAAGAATGCCAACTTCTCTATGCCACGGTAGAGTTTAACTTCGACGAGAAATTTAGTTACCTCGACAACTACATTGCCGATCAAGAGGAACCTGAGGAGCATGAAGAACCGATCGATGAGGAACAACAAGAAGAGGCAAATTGGTTAGTCAATCGACCAGGTACATACTTTGAACCACTGGATTACTCAGGTAAGGAAGGTAAGCTCGAAAAGCCCTCTATTGAAAAACCACCGATTCTTGAGTTGAAACGGTTGCCAGAGCAACTAAAATATGCTTACTTGGGAACCGATAAAACATTGCCTGTAATTATTTCCTCTAAGTTATAGCCTGAGCAGGAAAAGAAGCTGATCAAAATGTTGATGCTACACAAGAAGGCAATAGGGTGGACAATTGCCGACTTGAAGGGAATTAGCCCGGCAGTGTGCATGCACAAGATTTTGCTGGAAGATGATCACAAACCTTCGATTGAGGCCCAGAAGAGACTGAATCATGCCATGAAAGGGGTTGTAATGAAAGAAATCATCAAGTGGCTTGACGCCGGCATCATATACCCTATCTCTGATAGTACATGGGTAAGTCCGGTACAATGTGTACTAAAAAAGGGAGGTATAACGGTGGTAAGTAATGAAAACAATGAACTCATTCCAACCAGGACTGTGACCGGTTGGAGGGTTTGTATGGATTATCGAAAGCTAAATAAAGCCACTAGGAAAGATCACTTCCCATTACCCTTTATTGATCAAATGCTTGACCGTCTTGCAGGTAAACCTTTTTATTATTTTCTTGATGGTTATTCAGGTTACAATCAAATTTCCATAGCACCAGAAGATTAAGAAAAGACAACCTTCACATGCCCATACAATACTTATGCTTTCCGAAGGATGCCGTTCGGATTATGTAACGCCCCGGCAACCTTCCAAAGATACATGATGGCACTCTTTTTAGACATGGTCGAAGACTTCCTTGAGATCTTCATGGATGATTTTTCTATTTTTGGTAATGACTTCGACAGCTACCTCGGTAATTAGAGAAGGTGTTGGCAAGATGCGAAGAAACCAATTTAGTCCTTAATTGGGAGAAGTGCCATTTTATGGTAGATGAAGGAATAGTGCTCGGACACAAGATTTCATCCAAGGGAATTGAAGTAGACAAAGCCAAGGTGGACGTGATCGAGAGATTACCCCCGCCAAGTTCAGTTAAAGGAATCCAAAGCTTTCTTGGACATGTAGGTTTTTATAGGAGGTTCATTCATAATTTTTCTGAAATTACTAAACCCTTGTGCAATTTGTTTGAACATGATAAAGTCTTAATTTGACGATTCTTGCACCCCAAGCATTCGAAACCCTAAAGGAAAAGCTTGCATCGGCACCCATTGTCGTTCCACCAGATTGGACGCTACCTTTTGAGCTCATGTGTGATGCAAGTGATTTCGAGGTAGGAGCAGTCCTAGGCCAACGCACAGGTAAGACCTTTCATATGATATACTACACGAGTAAAACTCCTAATAGTGCTCAAGTGAATTACACAACAACGGAGAAAGAGTTACTAGTCGTAGTTTTCGCATTTGACAAGTTTTGATCCTATTTGATTGGTACAAAGGTAATTGTTCATATGGACCATTCGGCAATTAAGTATTTATTTGCTAAAAAGGATGCCAAACCTCGTTTGATTCGTTGGATATTGTTTTTACAAGAGTTTGACATTGAAATTAAGGATAGGAAAGGAACAGAAAATCAAGTGGCCGATCACTTATCACGCTTAGAACGCAATAGGGAGGAGGATGCAGATTTAGATATATGTGATGCATTCCCGGATGAGCAACTGTTAGTTGCCTCGGCAACCATGGATGCGCACGCGTCGGTAATCCTTATTTTATTTGTTTTTGAATTGTAGGAAAAAGAGTTCAAGATAAAAGAGGAATTTTGATTCAAGAAGGAAACTTCTTCAACAAGGAAATTAATGGGCTGAATCTAAGGCTTATATAAAGCCTTCAACTTACCCTAAATAAACCCCCTAACCGTCACCCTTCCCCTAAATCGAAACCCCTTTCTTCTTTATTCCAAAATTAATCCCACCCACCATATTTACTACATATCTTTTCTATATAACCCATCACCCTTAACTTTCAAGAAACCTATTCCTTCTTTTCAATCTTGCAACTCTTTAGTTTCTTTTGCTTTCTTTTCTTTGTTTTTAACCAAACTCACAACCAAGATCATCCATGGCATCCAAAATTGAATTTTTGGTTCATCCAAGTTCCTCCAAAGAACCAAGATATAAGAAGTTTGTTACACCGGTGGTTCAAGAAAGATTTCACTCCAAGTTTGAAAGCCGGAAGATTTGCGAAGAAAAAGGCTTTGAATACTCTAACTCTCATCAAGATTTCGGCCTTGAACCATTCATCTTTGAAAGGATTTCACATCAAAAGTGGTAAATCTTTTGCCATCAATCGGAACCGGGTAACATCTCATGGGTAAGAGAATTCTATGCTCACTCACCTAACCTGGATAATCCTTATATTTTTGTTCGTGACAAGGCTATACACATAAGCCCCGAAAACATCAACACCTTTTACGGGCTCTACATTGAGAAGGACGAGCATCAAGCCTTTGTTGATCAACTCATGCCCAAGCAACTCGACAGGGTACTTCAAGAACTCACTCTACCGGGAACTCATTGGAACGACGGTAAATACAAGGGGACGGTAAATCGCCTTCAGCTTAAACCCGAGGCAAAATTATAGAATAAGTTTGTTAAAACTTCTTTAATGCCCACAACACACAATACCACCGTTGATATACCTCATCTTTTGCTCATACATTCTATCTTGCATAATCGCATCATTAACATTGGAAAAATTATTTGTGATGAAATTTTTGTATGTAGCACAAAAGACAAGTGTTCTCTTTTGTTCCCATGCTTAATTTTCAATCTTTGCAAGGAGATGCATGTCCCAAGTGAGTCCACTGATGAAAAGGCCATACCAAAGTCCGGTTGGAATCGAGCACAAATCCGAAAGCTAATGGGAGAGGCACCGGTAAAATCCCCAACGCCTTTAATTACCGCGGCAACTCCTGCCACCTCGACAACCCTTAATGCTGAAGCACCTAATACCCGGGCAACACGGCCATCAACCCCATGATAACTTGAAGCACTCTTACAACCGTTGGCGAACCGCCTTAGGCAAATTAAAGACCGGCAACTAATGTTCATGCGGTACATGAAGGATCACAACAATGCCATCACCTAAGTCATCCTGGAAAAGAACCCAGACAGCCGCGTGTCGTTCCCCATCTTTCCTGCCGAAATCCTTTCCACGACAACCAATGAAGTAGTCGCCACGAAAACTGCAACAGATGATGCCGTGACAACCTACACCGCACTTGCCTAAGCAGTTGTCACGGTAACTAACACTGAAGATATCACATCAAACAAAGCTAAAGACGCCCCGGCAACAACTACAAAAGCCAAAGGTAAAGCACCTATGCTCGAATCAACTCGTACGAAATCATTGTTTGATTTTTCAGATTCGGACGAGTCCTCCATTGCACCAACAAAGACCGCACCAATCGAATCCTCCAAGCCCAAGTGAAAAGGAAATGACATTGACAAAGAGGATGATGAGGACACCCCGTACGAGGATCGATTCCACCATCGGCAACAAGAAAGCAACCACCGCGTTCAAGCAAAAGAATCAAGAAACCGACCAAAAGGAAACTAATCATCCATGACGACAAACTCTCAGAGTAAGTCCTCGTTTGCATTTTACTTTTCTTTATTTTTATTTTTCTTTGTTGCATGTATTGAGGACAATGCCTCACTCGAGTTTGGGGGGTTGTTATTAGTTAGTTACCATGTTTAGTTGCATTCATCTTAAGTATTGCATTTAGGATACATAAATTTCTTGTCATGCCTTTAGTTGGAACAAGAATTGCCTAGATTTGATGAATATCCGATGATGACTTTGCCAATGTACTTAATTGATAGTTGCCAGGGCAATGCATGAAGGAGATGTCGAGCTAGTTGCCAAGGCAATTTTCGACAAGGAATAAGATGATATGGTAGTCAAAATCGATGACTAGATAAGCCCAAGATGACGTGGAGCAAAGCTAAATCCCAAAGGAGTTTGATTTCCATAAAGAGGTCAATGAGAAATTAAATCCCAAGAAGATAGGAGAAGTTCTAGAAAGAATTTAAATATAATAAAGAATTATATTCTTTAAAGATAATTTAATTCCAACTTAACTTCCTCCTCAATAAAGACTTTGACCTAGCCCTATAAATTCAAGACCATGTCGTCAACTCCAAGGGGGGAGAGAAGAGAGAATTTTCGACAAGATCAAAGGGGGAGATATCGACAAGGCTTAACCATTCTTCATCTTTTTCTTTCTTGTTCTATTAGGTTTATGCTAGGAATTCTTTGTTTTGTGTTTCTTTGGAACCTAGCCATGAACTAAATCTATTTGGCTAAGGTTATTGTGTCTTGTGGTTGTGAGAAACAATTGGATTTTGTTTAGGTAATAAGAGTTTGCACTTTCAATTCAAGGTTTACTCATTCTTGGTTCTTATTCTTGTTTGCGAGTGAATTGGGAGAGGATCTCGTAACTTCATCTATTTATCTAATATCGGGAGAGTTAGATTCAAGAAACGAATGAGTATGGTCTTTATTTAATCTATTGATGGTGAAGATTAATCCGGCTTAGGAATAAGTTAAGGATTTCAACGGCTAAGAAGAGCGCAAGATTGTTGTTGTTCACCCTTGATTCACGCAGGGATGTATTATCAAGGCATACAAAAATAGCTAGAGTTTCGACTTAGGGATAAGAAGAAACCATTGAAGAACGCTCTGCCGAACCTTGAAGTTGCTGCCCAACCGCCCAAGTAGTTGCCCAGCTAGTCGCCCAGGCAACCATCGATTAGTTGCCAAGGCTACCCCGATGTGAAAGTTTCCACGAAAACTGAGTTGCCATTGCACTCTTTTATCAAGACGATCCAATCGGCTATCACACCTCAACTCATGATAACCTGGCCTATTCTCTCTCATTTGATTACATCTTCTTTTACTTTATTGCTTTCTAGTTTAGTTGTTAGTTAAACTCCTACAATTTTCTACTTGTGTTCTTTTACTTTTTACAGTGCAAGAGATTAGATTCTTGAAGTGGCACCAATCCCTGTGGAGACGATATCTTTTATACTATAACTTGCGACGTGTACACTTGCACAATTGCGGAACACTTATTACGCGCAACAAAAATGAAAGAGACTTTTGGTTTTATTACTAATCTAATACAAAAATGTTTCAATTGAAAATATGTTCAAGGAACATTAGTATGCTTAGCATAACGAGAAACAGTCGAAGACTTTTCCGATGGTTTATAAATATTTTTAAATTTTGATTTTTTTATATTTATAATTTTTGATATTTTTAATTTTAATGTTTTTACTTATTTTTAAAATTCATTATAGTGTTTTTATTTTTTAATATTTTATGAATATTTAAATATTATTTAAATATTAATATTTTTATTTGTTAGATAAAACGTTATATAAGTTATTAAACTTTTAATTAAAATCAGTTATGCCCTTGAATTCGGTAAGAAATCAATGATGCCCTCGAATTCGGTTAAAATAATTAATTCAGCCCCCTATGTCACATCCTCATCTCACGTGTACCGCCACGTCAGCATCGTGGACTACCACGTCATCACCGTTAACTACCATGTCAACACTCTAATAGTCAACGTCGGTCAAAGGGTTAATTTGATCAATTTCGCGGACTGGGGGCACATTAGATGTGTTTTTTGGAGAGGGACAAAACTTATTTTTTGGGTTGAACTCAGGGGCAAGTACCCCTTTAGCCAAATTAATATTATGTATATGTAGGACCTTGCTTGGCTAACATTATTTAAAACAACATAAACGAAATTTGTTGGGCTCGAATATCTTCAATTGAATTGTCAATTAAAAAGTGTAATGGTCTCTTGAAGAATTTGGGAAGCAAAAATCGAAAAAGAATGACAATTTGTGCACGATCAATTTTAAAGTGGTTCGACCTTCTCAACCAAGGTTTATATCCACTACCTTAGCATCCACACTAAGTATTTCCCAATTCACTCATGAATTCTTTCCTTTTTACAAGCTTAAGGAGATAACATTTACATCCTTATCTTTTCAAAGGCTAAGATAGAACCTCCCTAGTTTTTCTAAGGCTCAACTAGAACCTATCCCTCAATTTCGAGGTCTTGACATTTGTAAACTTATACCTTTCTAGGTGGGTGTTTACACATTTTGGCTCACTAGGATTGGACTAAAGAATTACAAGAGATAAAACAAAATACACAATAAAAATTCTACTCTCTTGATCTTTAAGTTTGGATGTCCATCCTCTTCTTCTTCTTCTTAAAGTGTCTTTGGCTTGTATTTATAGTGTCAAATGAGTTTCTAGCCGTTTATGGCAGTTGGAAATGAGTTATAGTAGTTGAAGATGCAAAATAGTCGTTACCTACAAAAAAAATAAAGCATTTATAACTAAAGGAATAGATCATTTTTCATAAAAATATGACCGTTATAGCCAAAGGACCGATCCTTTTGCACTTGGAGACTGAGAGGCAAATAAAAACATTTCTGCCCATAAAGGGATCAATCACTTTATTTAGGGGATTGATCCTTTTTGCCTTGAAGTCTGAAAAACAGGTTTTATAGTGCAAAAACGAATCATACTTGTTTTGAAAAAGGTGGGCTAAGTTGGAAATCATTCGAAACGAATTTTTCAAGTTTGTTTGGACTTTAAATTATTTTTGAGAAATTTAATATATTCGATTAAGTCCAAAAATATTTTCTTTTAAGTTATATCAAAATCAATATTTGAACACATTTTTAAAAACTTGAATCCAAACTTTTTACTGTAATTATAAAATTAAAAAACCAATGAAAAATACAAATAATTTATATGGTGAATAGTAAAAATAAATTTGGAGAAAATGTTAACTCTAAAATTATTTAGAAAACTGTGATCAAATCTACAAGGTATGAAGAAGTCGTTTTGTAAATATGATGACTTTTGGAGAAGTCGTACTTATATGAGCACATTTGAAATATATATTTTAAAATCTTGTAAAATTAAGAAATTATAATATAAAATATAAAAATAGTTGTAAATTAAAAGGATGATATTTTAGCAAATACATCAAAACAAGGTAAATATTATTTAAATTCGAACTTAATCGGACCTCAACAAATTCAATAAAAAAACTCAACTCGGAACATGATTAAAAAAAGGCTTAAATGAAAAATAAGTGTCTAAAGTATGTCTTTTTTGAACTTTAGGTGCTTAAAGTATTTTTTTGTAAAAATAGGTGCCTAAAGTTTCAAAAGTTATAATTTTAGGTGCTCGGCTGTTAACTACCATTAAAAAACCGTTAACCAATACAAAATTGACACGTGTCATTTTTTATTTCTTTAAATTATTTTTTTAATAATTTAAAATTTTACAAAAAATCTTGAAATTCTAAAATTTTCTAAAATAGTCCCCAAATCCCTAAATCCTAAATCCCCAAATCTTAACCGTTGTCGTCGTGTCTGGCTCAACCCTTTCAGTCGCCGAACCCAGTTGACCATTTTCCCTCACTCGACGTTGCCAGAAACCGGCGAACAGTGTGCCAATCGAACATTGAACGTCAAACGTGAAATAATCGTTCGATTGGCACACCGTTCGCTAGTTTCCGGCAATGGCGAGTTGGGAGAAATGGCTGGCTGAGTCTGGCGACCGAACAGGTATGGTCGGAGACGGCGGTTGGTGGCGGCAGTGGTGAGGATTTGGGGATTTTTAGAGATTTAGGGACTAATTTGAACATTTTTGTAAATTTTTGGGTTTTTTTAAAATATTTAAATTTTAAATTTTTTCAAAAATAATTAAAAAATTAATATCCGTGCCATGTATCGCGTTTTAAATGGATAACTGTTTTTTTAACAACTGTGCACCTAAAATTATAACTTTTAAAACTTTAGGCACCTATTTTTACAAAAAAATACTTTAGGCACTTAATTCAACAATGATATACTTTGGACACTTATTTTTCATTTAAGCCAAAAAAAATCATCCCTTAAAGGGTCGGGCGGGTTGTATGCAATTGTATTTAAAAAATCATCTATTAATCATTGATTGCAATCCCTCAATCTAATTTGATCTTTCTCAATTATGGATTTTTTTTTCAAATTTTGAAAATTCAATTTTAGTATAAGAAATGGTTAAATTTGTCAAGTCAATTTTTGTTATTAGCCTATATTTATAGTTAAACTAGTGTAAATTAATCATATCGTCCTCTACTTTTAGGTCGGAATTGAAATTTCAAAATAAAATATAAAGATTTAAAAATAATAGTCAAGGGCTAAATACATAATTTATACATATTATAAGGACCAATGACGAAATTTAACCTTCTAAAAAATCAGACAACAAGTATTACCTCTACGCTGAGTTTGGGCCGGTGGATTTATTAGGATGCATAGTTAGGGCCGGCCCTCGGGTTTTGGTGGACATGAGCGAACCGATAAATTAGGCCTTAAATTTAGGTTGTATTATGTTTATTGTGATTGCGAATATAACGAGTGCTATTTCAATTATTGTGAGTATTGTGATTGTAAAATATTTTAATAACATATGCTATTGTGGGTAGGGTAGGCAAAACTCGACTCGAAAAAAAAATTAAATTATTCGACTTGATGCAAAAAAACTCGACTCGTAATTTTATAAATTTAACTCGGCTCAAAACAATTTCAAATAATGTTTGACTTATAAAATAAAATTCGAATAACTCAAAATTTTTAATAACTAATGGATCAATTTTCATGTTCGAGTTGAGTCACTCAATTCTGTCTGATATATCTATCACATATGAAAAAAATGAAGAGATATATGTGTTATAGAAAGCTATTTAAATTGAAACTAATTAGTAGATAACATTATAAATATTTACAATTAAATTTGAACAGAAACACGAACAACTCGACTCAACTCAAAAAAAATTCAAATAAAGTTTGAGTTATAAAATAAGAGTGGTCAACTCCACTAATTCAAATTTTTTTATTCGACTTGACTAGATCGAATGCCCACCCCTAATTGTGGACGTAACAGTTACATATATCGCGATTTCGGATGGTGTCGCTACCACCATATAATGGTCGTTGTTGCGGTTACATATCGCTATTTAAATCTTTGTCCCTAATAATAAGTATTGGAAAAAATCAAATTTTAAAGAGTAGGTCCATAATAACAAGCATTGAAAGAAATAGTCCCTAAAACAAATATTAAAAAAATTGAATTTTAAATATACTAATTCAAAAATCAGCCCCTAATAATAAATATTAAAAAATTAAATCATTAATAACAAATATAATTAAAAAAACATTACAAACCTTCCCTAAACGGTGGTCCCTAGACGAGCGCCTTTAATATTCTTGCCCAAGGCCGACCTGTACATAGTCCATTAGAAATAATTGATTTAAATATTGGTGAATAATTACTTAACTGCGGACCCTTTGGCTTAATCAAAACACGGGTTTCAAATACAATTTATTAAAAGCCTATAGTTTTTTTTTTTTTTTTTACAATAAAGTGATATTTAAATTTCTAATATGGATATTAAGATTAAAATTTATATAAGATGAGAAGTAGATAAATATTTTTGGTCACACAACTAATTAAAAGATTTCAAACGTCAATTAGATTAATAAGCGTCAGGTCTATTAGCAACATTTATTGTATTTTAAAGTTGTATTAAAATTATATTAAAAAAAGTTGTATTAAGATTATTTTATGTGGTCTCGCCACATTATTTGATGAGGTAATGTAACATTATTAAAAATAAACACTATTTAGAAACATAGAAAGTAACATTGTAACATCCTAAATTCGGATGTTATATTTGGGCATTAAGCCCAAATCGTTACTATAAAATTTCTCAATGTGGTTTAGCCCAAATAAAATATTTTTCAAAAACATTTAAATCCAACAATTAAAAATATAGATAAGTGATTAAATCATTACAAATGAGCTCTAATTAATTTAAAACATTTGAACATACAACTCGATCAATAGAATTCCAAAATAAGGGTTACATGCTCGACCACGTAAAGGTCCTATGAATACACAACCCACTAAATACAAGTGTTGTACTCTATTGATCACCGCTTGTTGGAATCCTGAATCGACAGTGATTTTCGATCCTGCGATCCAACAGTCAACCTACGCACGGAAACAATGATTCCGAGCGCTGAGCTTACAAAGCTCAGTGATACACATCTACTCTACTATACTTCATGCTAATCATAAACACAAGCATGCAAGCCAGTACGAGCAAAAAGAGAGATAAATAAACGCGTGGTGCTACTAGTAGTCGCCTAAACACTTGCTTTCATCATGCAAAATATCGTACAAGTTACTTAAGGCCCAACCATACTTAGGATCTCACTAGATCATCCGAACCACAACACACAAAGTCATAACCACAAACCTAGAGTAAGGCCCGATTTCACACAGCCTTGGGAACGTACACTTTGAGTGAGGTTCAGTGTCACACAGCCTTGGGAACATACATTCTCTCTCTGGGTGAGGCATGGTGTCACACAGCCTCAAGAACGTACACTCATACTCGGTATATCTCCTCGAGTATCATCGAATGAGGCTCGGTATCACACAACCACGATAACATACATTCGACATCTCTAACCATTGTATTACAATACTCTCTCTCTGGCATCCAGATCTCATCAACCAAAGGTGACTTGACTAACCAAAAGTCCAAACTGCACACAGCATTGACATGAATACCATAACTCTATTATATCTATCAATTAGCAAGTCACCCAATTAAGTTTACCAACTTATTTATACATTATGGAAGTGTACATTATCATCCTTATTAATTATCTCATTAATTCTTATTATCTCATTAATTAATGCATAAAACCGTTTATTAATCTTCCATGTCGATTTCCACCTTTAACTGGCATTTAGGTTATTTTGTTTAGTGAGTACCGGTACTCGAATATGAGTATCGATATGGTATCCCCTAGGTACCAGTACTCATATGCGTACCGATAGTTTACTGAAAATCCTTAATTTCTATAAGTATTGATATGGGTCGACCCGTACCGATATATCCCCCAATCGCGTATCAGTACGGTCAAAGCTCTTATCAATACCCTACTTATGGGTTCGTACCATTTCCTCGAATTACGATATTGCAAAGCTTTATTCTATCTTAAAACTTATAAAAGTCATTAGGGTTTATTTACTAACGCATTCAATCAATTAATATTAATTATTTATTTTATAATCATTTATTCGAGTATTTATCTCTTAAGTATAATTTTCATTGAATCGTATCAATCCATTCGAACTCACATACAAGGCATCACAATTTATCAACCAATCAATCAATCCTCAATTAATTATGCAAACATTCCAAAAGACCCTACACGGTCTTTAAAGCTTATACGAGTCTCGAACTATTCTCAAACTCATCATGCATCTCATAATTGCCAAGTCTCATAATATCAGTCTCAACACATGCTTATTTTCATCTATATATTTTGCGAACACTAACAAGCAAGGCAGTTACACTTATGATGCTCATGAAGCATTTCATAGTTCGAGGTGTACTAACCTCAAGCAAATATCGTTATATCCTCACTCGAGCTTCTCAAAATGCTTCTCTTGATTCGGTATTCGAGCCCGAACAATCCTCATAAAAATATGAATACCACAAATATTAATTAACCTCATCCACTAACTAATTCGTAAGGTTAAAAGCGTAAAAATAGCTTACGAGATTTGAATTTGGCGAAACATACTGCGCCAACAGACTCAGAATGTCGAAACGCCCCGGGTAGGGTCCCTCGAAGAAAGTCAGCGCCCTGGTCAACGGTCAACACAGTTGTCAAAGTCAACTGTGATCATGTGCGTCACAGTGCATTGAGCTTATGGTGCACCCAGGTTTGCAGGATTCGGTGTGACATGGCGTATGAAAGCTGCTATGCACCCTAGTGACCCGAATCCAGTATGGCGCAGTGCAAAGAAACCCTTATGCACCTGCCCACTACAGCCAATGTACGTCCACGCGTAGGCGGCAACGTGTGGGGCGCGTGCGATGACCTCTGGTGGTCGGATGACGACGACAACATCTAGAGCTATATTTCTCCAACTGATGGATCTAATGGTGGCAAGCGATTTTTGGTCTATGATGCCAAAACTTGGCATTTTAAGCTAGGTTGGTTCTTCTTTTCTTTCACCCTAGTGAACGACGACGACGGTGGCAATAGGGCAACTATCGGTCGACTCGTTTCAACGAGCTCAGCCCAATAGTACCGGTAGTGAAACCTCACGGCGGTCAAATCACTTTCAAAATAAAAGCAAAACCCCATTTTCTTTTTCCCCATTCTAACATTCTCTCTCACCCATTATTATTCTAATTTTTTTTCTCTTTTCCATGCCAAAATCTAACCTATTCAATGTCCACCAACAACCAACAGGCAAACTATAGAAAAGGCCATTAAGCTATTTGAAAACTCACACTTAAACTTTTATTTTTTATTTAGTCTCCAATTTAATTTCTCCAAAACTCGGATATCCTATCTAAATTATTAATCCGAAAACCGCGTCGTTACAAATGTTATTAGCTCAAATTTCTTGGGTAATGTAACATTGAATTTTACATTATAAAAAATTTTGTCTGAAATTTATTGTCTTTGAAATTTATTGTTTTACGAACAAAATTTCTTCAAATTAGACTTGTTTGTGGGTTGGTTGACTTGCTCGGTCTGATTTAAATATAATTTTAAATAAAGTATAATTACTTATTTTTATTTAATTATATCATATCAATGTTTATAATTTATTATTCTTAAACTAACAAATAGGTAATTTGGATTGATCCAATCGGGACTGCCCTAACCATGAACTTGAATTTTTTGCAAACTAGTCCACCACACATGGTTGTTTAATTTGTCTGAAACAATTTGTCCACATTTATGATTATTTTATAGTACTTGCCTACCTTTGTTACCTTTATTTTAAATAAAACAAAAAACATAAAAGCCCATTTTATGTATTTGCACATATGGTTGTTTAATTTGTGTGAAATAATTGTTCACATTGATGATTATTTTATAGTACTTGCTCCTAAAAAAGTCGACAATATTAAACATGGCATAAAAATATATTGGTACATATTAATTGTATTAATAATATGTGAAATTATTTTATAAACATTTTTTAATGTACTAATTGCATTAAGAATAGTTTTTTTTACTATAATGTCGGTTGGTATTATTTCAGATAAATAATAAAATATTTACAAAGAAACTTAAAGGAAACGACAAGAAAGACAAAAAAACTAAAGAAGCAAACCAAGTAAAACGAAGACTCTGGAAAGATGAACCAGAGGGGAATCAACCGACAACACTTCCGCAAGTAGAAGAAAAATCTTTGAAGGAGAGTAGCAGAAGATCAAAAACTGGAGATCATCAAAGATGTTATGCAAAAAAACCCCAAAAGACATAAGATGTCTCGCCGAAGAACTCATGGAGGTTCAAGGAAACGACGGTCCTGGGTAACAAGAGGCTGGACTAGAGCTACAAGTGCATGTGCTAGTTTGTTTCCATTCCGGCCAGTAAAGTTAAAACGACAGAAGGTAAAATTTCTCACAAAAACCTTCACATCCCTTCTAATTGGACCAATGTCAGAGAGATCGTGGTCTGTCAAATTAAGCTTTTCAATTATTGACTTATTATCCCCTTCAACAATTATAGTTCTGAGACCCAAATATTGGGCAAAATAGGGACCTTGGAAGATTGTCGTCGCTTCAGCCCTAAAAACAGAGGTAATGTTGAAATTAATTCAATACCCAGCTCCGATAATAAATCTTTCACTATCGCGGACGAGAATGCTTGATGAGCTTGATTTTCTCTCTGCTTGATTGTAGCTCGCATCAACGTTGATTTTGTAGATTGAATGAGGGGGCTGTCCAGTGGTCCTGATCATATCGCCGGGGGTGCTGATAGGAAGCCATCACCATTTCGAATTCCTAACTGTAACTTAGAACGAAGGTAACAACATCCTTAACCTCTTGGATTATACCTTCATACATAAATTTGTTTCGTGAATGCTATAGAGCCCATATAGTGATAGCTATACTGCGATGTTCATTCTTGTGAGAGCTTTTAAATAAATCGAATAGCCAATCACCTACATTATCATGTAAGTGTGAAATAGATAGATTAAAACCAAGAAGATTCCAAACCTCCCAAGCAAAAAAAACGTCTCTAGATACATGTAGAATATCTTTTGTGGCAATTCGGCGCCTTTGGCACACCGAATTAGTCGTAACACGTTTGATGACAAGATTTTTCAGTGTAGGGACATAGTTACGAACCATTCTCCATTGGGAAATTTTCACCTTTGAGGGGCAGTGTGTCTTCCAAATGTAATTGGAAACATTAGGCTGTTGAGAACTCAGGGAATTAGAATCAATGAGTAACCTATAGCCACTTCTGACTGAATAAAGCCCCGATCCTTCACCTTTCCATTTCAAAAGCTCTTGTGGTTGGAATCTAGGAAGAGGAATACTCAAAATACACTCGGATTCTTCATGATTGAATACAGACCTTATTAGTGGAGCATCCCAACTTTGTTCGTTAGGGATCATTAGGTCCAAAATCTTGTTTAGTCTATCGCATCGATTAGAGGAGATCCGTTTAGAAGGAAATAAGGGTATCCAATAATCATTCCAAATAAACACGCTCGTGCCATCCCTTATTGACCATCCAAGGCCCATCTCAAGAAGCCCTCTCGAGCTCCATATGCTGCACCAAATCAAGGAGGGTGTGGAGCCAAGTTTAGGCTGCAGGAATGAGCCATTAGGGAAATATTTTGCTCTAAGCAAACGATTAACAAGAAAGCTCGGATTTGTGAGTAAACACCATCTTTTTTGGCTAAAAGCGCGATGTTAATCTTTCTAAGATCGCGAAAATCCATACCGCCCTCGATTTTAAGCTTGCACAGCTCTGACCAAGTGCACCCGTGCATCTCTTTTTTGGCTGCTGATTTCTGCCACCAGTAACAGGCAACAATAGCATGTAATTCTTTATAAAAGGAATTGGGAAGAAGAAAACAAGTCATTGCAAATATTGGGATTGCCTGCAAGATATATTTGATGAAAATCTCCTTGCCGTCTTGAGATAGCGACTTGGAACTCCACGAAAATGTTTGATTACCAACTTTATCCTTGAGGTAGTAGAAGGCTTGCTTCTTATTTCGGCCCACAATTGTAGGGAGGCCCAAATAAGTCAGGATTATCAACCTCATTAACCCCTAAAATACGACACACATCGATTCTGTTATTAGGAATCATATTGGAACTGAAGAATATGCTAGATTTATTATAGTTCACAAGTTGGCTCGAGCAATCCCCATAAAGTTGTAACAAGGCCTTCAAAGAGTTTGCATTAGTAGCCAGCGCCTCACCAAAAATAAGGCAATCGTCCGCAAAAAGTAAATGGTTGATCAAGAGAGCTCCCTTGATGAAGTGGATCCCCATGACGAAGCCCTCTCGTGGGAATGAAATAGTCACTTGGGCACCTTTTAACCATAACGGAGTAGGAAACTGATTGAGTACAACCCATAATCAACTCAACCCAGGCCTCACAGAAACCCATTTTGAGCATGACACTCTTCAAGAAAGCCCACTGCACCCGGTCATAGGCTTTGCTTATATCAAGCTTCAGAGCAAAAGAGCCAATCTGACTCGAACACTTCTTCTTATAAAAATCCAACATCTCATAAGCAATGATAATGTTATTAGTAATGAGCCTTCTTGGGACGAAAACACTTTGTGCCTCATCAATGCAAATATCTGGTCTTAGGAATTAGTACAATATGAGTTTTGTTGATCTCGGCAATAGGAAAGTCACCGCAGAGGGCTCCAATACAATAAACAGATACATCAGGACCAATAATCCCCCAAAACCTCTGATAGAACACAGCCCCAAGTCCATCAACCCCGAAGCTTTAAGAGGGCTTATGAAAGTCAATACAACAAAGACTTCGTCCTTTGTAAACTCACATGTGAGACTTTCATGTCAGAGTCAATGAAATAATTTATGCCTTGTAAAATAATATAAGGATCAACAATACCTGCTGATGTAAAAAGCTCAGAGAAATAGTTAACAACAATGCTCTGCACATCCTCAATATCATCATAGAAAGCCCCATCTTCATTAACAAGGCCATAAATGCGATTACACCATCTTTTTTGACTAGCATATCGATGGAAAAAACTCGTATTTCGATCACCATATCGAAGCCAATTAGCTTGAGCACGTTGTTCCCAATAGATCTCTTCCTTGTCAAGATATAAATTCAATTCTAGTTTGGCATTTATTAAATCTTCAAAAACCTCATCAGAAACTTGCTGCTGACTCAAAAAATCAATACGTTGTTGCAGTTCTTTTATACCGAGCTTATTTTCTCTCTTTATTTTCTGAAACCAACGGTCTAAGCCCTTGCTAATAGTAAGTAGTTTGTCAGGAACAATATCCATGGATGACTCCCAAAGTCGCTTGACCTCTTCTTCGCACGAGTTTTTAAGGAGCCAAGATGCTTCAAAATAAAAATGCCATATCTGTTGGGACTGGCCAATGGAAAGATTAGTATTGAGCAGGATCGGGTAGTGGTCTGAAAAGGAGTGTGGAAAATGGTCAATCTTGTAATCAGGGAACAAGTCTTCCCAGGATAAAGTAGCAACTACTTCGTGCCATTATGTTGTTTGTTGTTGTCCTCCCCCACTCCCATGTATACCAGTTTCCTTTGTAACCCATATTAGACAAAGCGCAGTCATTTAGGACATCACTGAAGTTACGCATTTGCCATTCGTTGCGCAATAAACTACTTTGTTTCTCATCAGATCTTAGAATTTCATTGAAATCTCCTAATACTCACCTCGGGGGCTCCGTAAAACTAGTCAACCGCCATTGTCGAGATTCGCTACCATCAGTAATTAAGATATTAATGTGCTGGGTAGAAAAAGAACAAATAGTTACTGAAACATCATTTTTCCAGCCAAGTGATAGGCTTCCACTGCTACCATTCGAGCTGATCAAGGCCATTAGTAAAGCCACAAATTCATCGGATGCATTCCATTTTGGATTCCAGTAATTTTGTCTCAATTAAAAATACTACAAAAGGACATACTTCACACATCATTACGCAAAATGATGAACTGTTTGGGTTATCCCCAAACTTTGAACGTTCCAACTGAGAATTTTCATTACGAGTTGCTGACCCCAGATTCGAGGCCTGCTGATGAATAATTTTTGTCACCAGTTGAATCCTTTTGACTAGAAACATCTGGATTAAGTGTTTGGACATGTGGACATTTAGAAGTCTCACTATTTCCAATTGGGTTGCCCTCCTCCGATAAACCCATTACAATATCAAAACCATCATTTGGACCAAACCTAATTGGGCCCATAAGTGCTCTCGGAATAGGGGTCATTGAGGAATAACCTTCTTATTAGTCACAATTAATGCTAAATCTTCGTTGACGAAGGTCTGCATTTGTTGGGGAATCAAACTTTGTAATTGATTTAAAACCCCTAAATTACTCATTTCTATATCCTGGTTGCTTGATTGACCTTGGAATAAGGGATTTGAAATTGGCTTAATTACCTCCCTTATTTGATTTTTGGCAAGAATTACGGTAGCAAATTGGGGTCTTTCCATTCCCTTCTCAATCAGCCATTTGCACGAAGCCGGAGTTGCTCGTTGGGAAGGTGCTTGGAGGGATCCATCCCATCCCAAAACTAGATCCATGCCACTCTCAGTAAAGCGAAGTAGGCAGAAACTCTCACCATGGCTTAGAATACCATAGAGAAACAAAAAAAAAGGTTAATTTCTCATGTTCAAAGCGAACATAATGGGATTTCCCTTTTGCAAGAATCAACTGCTTTCTCCTTTTGAGTGGTTTTCTGATATCAACATGGGTGCAGATCTTCATTTTTCATTTGTAGCCCAACGAAGTAGCTTTTGAGTCATAGTTTAAAAACGAACCAATAAAGTTACTCAGAACTTTGGCTACTTTCTCCGACATAAATCCTAGAGAAATATTGTGTATATACACCCAGTAATCCACATAGTGGAGGGGAACCAGCATAGGATCCTCCCCTTCTCTCAATCGATGAAGAACCAGCAAAAATGATTATTGAAAACCAAGGGCCTCCTACTTCAATACGTTTCATATCTAGCACATGATAAAGCCTAAATAGAAATCTTCCAGACCCTAAATCAAAAATGGAAATACCGCCTGGTGGATGCCATACACCAGGGGCGTATCTACCACAAGTGACCTACCATAAAAAAATTTGGATAAACTATATTATAGGGCACTCAATTATTAATAAAGTTATTATTGGGTCACTTAATTATTAAAACTTGCAATTAGTCACTCAATTAAAGTTTTAGTTACTATTGGTTCACTCCTCGCTGAAATACAAACAAACATTTAACAATATTTGGTATAATAACAGTTTTAATCCTCAAAACTTCTATATTCCATAATTCAAAATAATTTAATAAACTTAACCCTTAATATTTAAAATAGACATTAATTTAGTCTTTTTCTTCTACCAAATTGCGTGTATAACCTCGTTAATACTGGAGTACTTCATTTAAAATCATTAATTAATCTGATACACAAATTTACAAATATAAATATATTTATAATTATTTTTTAATGTTAGATTTGTAATTAGTATCTACATTAAAATTAAACCCATTGAAATCTATTTAAAATTATTTATAAAAACCTTCAGTTTTAATTATTGGTATCTTGTGATTTTCTACAAAAGTTAAGATTTTCGTATTATTATACAGTTTTTTTAGTAATTTTATATTTTTGAATGACTTTATTATTTCTATTTTATTTTAAAAATAAACTAATGATTAATCTTTTTAAATTACTGAATTTTTATTATTAATCAGATTTTTTAAATTCTTAGCAAGTTTGTGTATTTTCATTAAAAAGGTTATATAATTTTTAGAATAATTTTAAAATTTTTGTTTTTAGTTACAACTTTACTAATTGTTAAGAAGTTTTTATTATTATGAAAATTATTATTCAATATCTTACTATTTTCTATTGTCTGCACTTGTAAAAAGAGTAAAGAACCCTTTTAACCAATAAATATCAAATGTTTTGTCGCTAATTTACTTATAAAGAATGATTGTTATATAAAAGGTAAAAATGAGAACTTTCGGTCTCAAAAATTAATTTTATAATAATAATAATAAGTTAATAATGATTCAATGATAAAGATTAGTGATCATTCATATGGAAGTGTTGAAAGTTATTTTAGATGACTTCAGTTACTTACAAGTAATATAAAAAGTTTTGTTTTCATAGCATTAGTTGTAAAAATGATGTTTTAGAATGATTTGATTAGGGGAAAATTTTTGTATAGACTAATGTGGATTCCTCTATACATGTGTTTTATTAAAGAGAGTTAGTTACTAAATCACATTGAACTCTTACATGTATTTAGGTGTGATTGGAGGGTCTTTTGTCATATCAGTTATGAACATTTAAGTAATTTTTGATGACTTATTCCATCTA
Organism: Hibiscus mutabilis; assembly: GCA_019671005.1. NCBI lineage: Eukaryota > Viridiplantae > Streptophyta > Magnoliopsida > Malvales > Malvaceae > Hibiscus > Hibiscus mutabilis. Next base: position 15,088,951 of record CM033740.1, on the reverse strand, counting down.
CGATCTTATCTTACCTACGATTACATTTATTACCGGTGAGTAAACTACCAAGTTTAAATTCCTAGATCCGCCCCTGCCATACAGTAGCCATAGTTGATTTCATCGACTGAATATTGATAATGCTTGTGAGAAAAGAACCTACAAAACAAAATTCCAAAGACGGGGGAGCATCAGTTTCTTCCAAATCGATTTGGACCCCATCGTCCTCTCCACCCCTGATGAAAAAGAAGTTATGATTTTTATATCAACGTTTTCAAATTTAACATTGAAAATTGAATTTGTTAATAAAAATAGATCATAAAGACATTTTAACCAAATACATTATTAGGTAATCTTACATTTCATCGACCAAACATAATAATCTTACATTTGACCAAATAAATTAAAAAAAATGATATAATATTCGTAGGTAACATGCTAAGTAATCTAACATTTCAGTAATCATATTGATCACAAAGGTAATATTTCATTATCTGAGCTAAATGCACCCTGAGGAGAGAATTCATGTTCAAACATTAGACATAAAATTGTTGAGAGATAGTCACAAACCTCAAACATAAATTGTTAAATATACATAGAATATATATATATATATATATATATAAATAAATCAAACATCCATTAAGACCATTACCAATGTTTTAAAATATTATGGTGTGTAGGGTTCACAAAATGCAATATTACTTTTGGGAATAGAATTATCGGAATATAACATAACATGGCATACTACTGAAAATTTATATTAATTTGTTTGATATATTTGGTATGAAAGTAAGATGACAATATTTGGTTGAGGAATATAAGTTTACTTGAAAGTAAATTTAACCAAATTATCCTCGTGATATATTTTCTTTGTAACAAGTTAAAATTTCAATATTAGATTAAAAAATTTGTATGAAAATTCATACAACTATTTTCATAATAATATTTGAAGTTTGAGAAAATATTGTATTTTAACTTATTATAAGTATAATTTGTATAGTAAACTTATATTTTTAAATAATCTTTATAAGTATTATATTTATTTATATATGAGATATAATATTAAAAATATGTTGGGTCTCGAGTGCACAAATATCTTGTTTTTCAATGTATAATATAATATGAGAAGCGATAAATTTATAATTTTGATTTAAGCTATTTCTATTTCATATTTTGTTGTTTTCCCTCGATAATTATAGTTAGTTCTTTTGAATATTAACCATATTCATTTCTTACTTTTTAAAATATGTTAAACCAATGTTTTGATTTTGATATAATAAGGACTAATTTGTAAATAAATAAAATTTTAAGGGTACTTGAAATTACTCACGGTTGACAAGCATTTAAAGATAAAATTATTCTAAGTTAATCCTTTCAAACTTAATATTTTTCTAAGTTTTTTGGTACTCAAATTTAATATATTTGGCTATTAAGTACCGGTACGCATACGGCTTTTTGACACTAGATTTAAATTTGGTTAATAAGTACCGGTACGATCATATACGTACCGGTACAACTTTTTATCACTGATTTTCAAATTGGTTTACGAGTACATGTACGAGCTTTATCGTACCGGTACGAGATTCAAATATTTTGTTAAAGGATTGCCTACCAGTACCGGTACGGTGAACCCCGTACCGATACACGCTTGGAGCGAACTTTTTGAATTTATATTGAGTACCAGTACAACCTATTGCGTACCCATGCCGTGCTCCTTAAAGTTGTTCAAAGAATTCCAATGAGTAAATTCAGTACTAATACCCCGTGTTAATTCCTCTCCTTGTATACACAAACCCGCGTATCGGTACCCCTAACTTGTAACGACTATTTTCTCTTTGAGCAGGTATCGATACAAAAGCCCGTGTATCGATACCCATTGTTGTCAGTCTGCATTTATTGCGGAAAATTTGTTCCCAACGACTCTATTCAATTCTCCAACAACCCAAACGGCTAGAAATCAATGAAGGGGTATAAAAACAACTCTCCAAAGCTTCTTCAACAACAAGACAACTATTCTAAAGCATCCAAGCAAATATCCAAGTTCTTGAGAGCTCTTTATTGTCAAATCTTGTACACACTTGAGTGTTCTTCATTGTATTTCATTTTCAATCAAGTGTTGGGGTTTAGTGAACTTTAAATTATGCAAACAACTTCCTTCGGAGGATTTTTATAGTTTGTTTCTTTGTATCCAATTTTAGGGAAATGGATTGTTAGATTTTAGGGTATAAGTCTAGGATTTGTGAGGTTATCTCCTTTAGCCTAAAAGGGAAGACAAATTAGTGAATTTGTGAAATTCTTAGTGTGGATAGCTAATGTAGTGGATGCATACTTTGTTTAGAAGGTTCAACCACTCTAATCACTTGTGCAAATTTTTTTTTTTTGCATTTACTTCGACCAATTTTTTTAATTATCAATTCACCCTCTCTTGGTCATTTTCATTGATTGATCAACTCAATAAAATATTTTTTGAATTACTAATTTTTTAACAAGAAACCATATTTCATTAAAATAAAAAAAGTACAATAGAATACACCCAAAATATGATGAGAAACTTGACGACTATGTTCATTTAAAAATCTCATACAACAAGAAAAAAACCATAAAAACCTAAAGGGCGAGAAAAGAAAAAAAACCAAAACATTCTCTTGACTATGTCCTTTATCATCCATAAAATCTAACAAACAGATCTCATTGTCTCTATCCAACTTTAAGTAGGGAAGTAAGAAAGATGATCAACAAAATCAACCTTGCAAATTGTTCTGCTAATAGTTCTGAAAACATTGACAAACTGTCACAAAAAGGATATATAACCATACGAGACTATTGACCTTTCTTGATCAGGGATGTGCGTCAAGATGATCGCTTCACGGACATCAAAGTACCATAAAAGTATATGCGAACCGTGTCATAAGGTAGAGGAAAATAGTGTCACGAAGGTAGATGAAACAAAACACAAAAATAAGTGCGAAAAAGATGAATCAAGACTGAAGAGATTATTATTGGAAACAAAAATAAAGAAATTCAATAAAAGAAAAATAAAAATAAAAATAAAAAATCACCAGTGGTCGACAACCAACATAAAGTAGGTGTCGTCGCCAGCGGCGTAAAAGAATAAAAAGAAAAATTCAAAATTTTTCTTAAGACAATTTATTAAATAAATTATAATAAATAATAATATAAAAACATAAATATAAATTAAATGAAAATTAGATTAAATTATATTATTTAATCTCATTTATATTATGGAGAAATGTAAAGTTAAACTAGAATTTTTTTATTTTCATAGGTAGAAATCTTAAAGATTAATTCAACATTCACAATCAAGAACTTGCACCTTCGTAAATTCAACCATTTAAGATTTTCTTATCAACATCAACTAATATCTATGCAGAGAAAAAGAATGTCATTTTCGGAATTTGTAAAAAAAATGTTCAAAATGCGATATTATTTTTTTTGGAACGAAAAAGCGATATTATTCTTAAAGTGAATTCTTTCAAACCAAACACAATTATGTGATATAGAAAAAAATATTCCCTTTATCACAATCTTTTTTCACGAATCAAACCTCAATCAGAGAAATTTGTATGAAAATGTTTATAAAAATAATTAAAATATTTAATTGTAATTATATTATGGCAAAATTGGGGCAATATTGCACCCAAAAAATATTTTAAAATCTATAGCACCCATCAAATTATTTTTGAATCTATTGTGATTTCTACAGTAATTTTAAGGGCGGATTGAAAGCTATCCGACTTCATCAAAAATAAAAAATATTAAAAAATGTTGAGGGCATGTTGCTTTTCTTCCGACCTCATGGTCAAAAAATAATAATAAAATTTGAAGGGCATGTTGCTTTCCTTCTGACCTCATGGGTCCAAAATAATGAAAAAAAGTTTAAGTCGGATTGAATTCCTTCCGACCTCATGCTTTGAAAATATAAATGGCTCACTGACGGTGAAGGCTTGTGGCAGTGCCGAAGCACGGTGCATGTAATTACATGCATGCAATCACATGCACTGAAAACTCAAAAATGAACGTCATTGCCTTAATAATACACTGAAAAGTAAGAAAAAAATTGTGAAAAGCAGGTTCAAATTTTTTGGGAATAGGGTGGTGATTTTGTACTGATTGGAATAGACTTATTGAATAGATTGTAGGGGTATTGAATTTAAATTTTGAATGGTTATTAAATAGATTGTAGGGGTAAATAACGAAAAAATTGTGCATTATTTTGTGTGTTGTATTTTTGTGTTAAATAAGTGAGGTTAAAGGTAAAGTTGAAGGAAGTCTGAAAAAAAATTGAGTAAAGAATAAGAAGAAGAAAGTGGAGGAAAAAATTTTGAAGAAATTTTTAATAAGTTGATTTTTACATTTTGTTTTGAATATGTAGATTGTTTGTTTATTTTTATTTTGTTGTTTAGGTAAAAAATTTGTAACAATATAATATAACATTATCATAACTTTGATTTCTGTAATTTGATTAAAAAATATATATGATTTTGAACGTGCAGAGACAATGAGCAACGTGTATATGGTCGTTATCCATTACGATGGAGAAATTGTGAAAACTGATATCGGTGTCGTATTCAACTCAGAAAATACTACAAAGATGAGGTTTTCAAAAAACATTTCCCTTCGAGAGCTGAAGCATGACATAGAAAGAAAAATAGGAGCTGAGATTGTTCGTTTGTGGTACCGGTGAAAGACATGTGATGATCCAGTCAGATATTCTGCAATAGCTATTAAAGATGATGATGATGTTGGACTCATGATTGCAGAGCATGATTCAATATGTATTTGAAGTGTTGAGTTATATACTAAGTTGCATGGGAGATATGACGATTCGGGCCCATCTAGAAATATATTTGGAAGTTCTTCTCAAATGGGTTTTGGTAGTGCGGTTGAGGACCAGCCATATAGGTTTCGAGACAGTTTTGTTACTCTGTTGGAAAGTGGGACATCAGATGCATTTCATCCATATGCCGGACCTTCGATGTTCTCAACGGTTGAGCTGACAGTTGATCCGAGTGTTGGCATTGATGTTGAAAATCTTCAAGGTAGATGGGGAGAAACGCTTGCTGATTCTAGTAAAGATGAAGAAACCACAAATCCCAATTTGAGTAGGGATGACCTTGGTAATGAACATGTTTTTGGTGGAGGTGAATTTGTTTCGGCAGGTAATGACATTACATGGTACGAACCTCTTGCTCACATGAACTTAATAGATTATGATGCCATGAGGGCACCTGAATTTTCGATCATGCCACAATTAAGTTCGAGTTCCTCTGATGAATTATCAGTTGGGATGCAATTTAAAGACAAGGAAGAAGCTACATTGTAAATTAAAGAGTATTCCATCAAAAAACATGTAGACTTTACTGTTAAAGAATCCAGTTCGAGAACTATGTTTGCCAAATGTGTTAAATATGGAAAAGATTGTACTTAGAAGATTCGAGTGTCTAAACTTTAGAGGATAACTGCTTGGGAGATTACAAAGTACAATGGTGGACACACTTGTTTACGAAATTCAATCAACCAATACCACCGTAAGTTGGACTCCGATGTAATAAGTCACCACGTGAAGATGTTGGTTGAAGCAAATCCTAGGGTTACTGTTTCAACAATTATGGCATCTGTGAAGCAACAATTTGAATACCAAATAGAATATGGCAAGGGTTGGTATGAAAGGGATAATGCACTAAAAAGGTGTACAGTAAGTACGAGAAGTCATACAATGAGCTACCGACACTATTACAAGCAATGATATTTTTTTTTATTTCGGAGACCATAGTCAGGTATAAAACCAAGAATGCTTGCAACTAAGAAGGTCAGCCTCTTTAAAGGGAAGAAAATATTTCACAAACTATTTTGGGCATTCAAGCCATGCATCGAAGGCTTTCCATTTTGCAAACAGATGGTCCAAGTCGATGGCACATGGTTGTATGAAACATACAAACATGTTCTGTTGATTGTCGTTACACAAGATGATAATCGAAATATATTTCTGATTGTCTTCGCAATTGTTGATACAGAGTCAGCGGACACTTTGAATTTTTTAAGTAATTTACGTGAACATATTGTTCGAGAATATGAGGTCTGCTTGATTTCGGATAGAGCAGCAGGTATCTTAGTAGCAATTGATCGAGAAAATAGCCGATGGACATTCTGCACCCATATCCAGCGTACTGTGTACGACATATTGGCAAGAACGCAATTGAAAGGTGGAAAAAATCCCACATTCGTAGTGCGATTTTAGGCATGGGTAAGTAATTTTTATTTTCTCAGACTCGATTGTTTATGTGTTATGATTTTTGTTGATGCTAACAATATATATTATGAAACATGATACGAACTATTGCAGCCAAATTTTGAGAGGAAGTTGGAAAATTTGATAGAGTACGACAAATATGTTTGGACATGGGCAAACAATATCAAGAGAGAAAGATGGACCCAATCGTATGATGAAGGTCGACGATACGGGAAAATGACAACTAACCTTGTGGGGTGTAAAAATGGTGTATTAAGAGGAACACGTCATCTCCCAATATCAAGCTTGGTGAGAGAGATGTACTACATGTTAGCTAAGGTTTGGTCCGATAAAGGGTCAGAAATCTAAGCTATGATAAATAGGGACAAGTTTTGTCTCCCGATCTTGTGACAAAAATGCAAAAGAACGTGGAACCGACAAGATCGATGGTTGTTCACAGGTTCGACCTAAATGGACAAATTTTTGATGTTGTTGATTCTATACGCAACAATGAAGAAGGCCACCGCCAAACGTTTCGAGTCGATTTTAGGCAAAGATGGTGTGACTATGGTGAGTTCTAGGCATGGCGATATCCATGTAGGCATGCAACCGTAGTATGTATGTCTAAAGGGGTTGACTCGTACAGCTTTGCGGATGAATACTTTAACTTGCATAGGATAATAAATATTTACAGATGTGAGTTTAAACCAATCTCGAATTCAGAATATTGGTCCCCACTGGAGCATGACGAATGGTTACCGAATCCAGCACTCCGTAGAGAACCAAAAGACCAACCTCCATCTATTCGCATCCATACCAGTATGGATCTTCATTACAGGGAGGCAGGAGAACCAAAGAGATGTACAACATGTAGGGGTACAGGACATTATAAAAACAAATGTCCAAATCGACCGAATTACATGGCAATGCTTCGGTGATTTCATTCACTATTCGTGGTAGAACTAGTTTCATTTTTTTATATTTGTATTCAAATGAACATTTTATATTTGATTATGAGTACGTTACTTGATGCATATGGTTTACTTGTTACTTAATGCATGTTGGGTGCTTTATTTTGATAATGAATTATATTCAAATTTGTTGAGATGTTTTTGGACTAAATTTAATTATTGCAAAAAGATTTCAAAGAACATTTGAAAAATATTTCTAAAACAAAATTCAAATAACTAATAATAATAGGCATCCACAAATGCATATGATTTCTTTTCTTGCATGTTTCTTTGGTGCCATAATTTGAAAACAAAATCAAACCAAAAACGATGTATGCATAAATCAACACATTCGATCCAAAAATTAATCCAACAATCAAGGTACTGTTAGAAATCTATAAAATATAGTTTAAAAACATATACAAGTATAAAAATAATTTTTGGTAAAAGAAAACTTCAAAAAAATATAGTGTTAAAAATTATACGATATAATTTTATATTCAAATAAAAATTTTCAGATTTGAAGAAGTTTTTACAAAAATTAAAAAGAAAAAGTTTGGGTTTATACCTTGAATTTGGGATTAAGGATGAATGAAGAGATGTTGATGCACAAACTTGATGATTTTTGCTTGGGTTTGATGTAAAAACCAAAAGCCCTAAAAGATTTTGAAGAATTGTGTGAAAAATTGTGAGGGATTGAGGGGTTTTTATAGTTGAAATCCGACCTAGGGTTTCAGAGAAAAGAGGGATATTTGATTTAAAGTAGGAAAGCCTCTTTTAATGCCCTTTAAATTACCCAGGGGCTGCACGTACCGATACGCCACGTGGGGTACCTAAACGGCTGTAACTCGTTTCGATACGCGACCCTATACCGGTACAACTTAATCTGTACCAAAACATGTTTCACTAACCCGTATCGATACGCAGAACACTGTATCAATACGCCTGTGCCAAAATTAACATTTTTGGCTGCAGGTTGCTCAAAAATTCGATTTTAATCGAATCGAAATACATGAAAATGATATGAGATCATCATGTATGAACAAAAATAGATGCACACTCCCCCTAGCAACCAGCATAGATGCATATAGGAGCAAAATCACATAAGCAATGCAATCAAATAAATTCAAGCATGTTTTTAAGACCAAAAGAGACTCTAAGGGTCAAGGAAGGCTGGTTAAACCTAACTCTCTCCTAAGAGACCAAAAACGCTCTTTGTCTAGTGGTTTGGTAAATATATCTGCTAATTGATTTGAGGTGTCTACATATTCTAGAACTACATCATTTTTCAAGACATGATCCCTAACGAAATGATGTCTTATTTCTATGTGTTTGGTTCTAGAGTGTTGGATGGGATTCTTAGTGAGACAAATGGCACTAGTATTGTCACACCTATTGGGGATGGTACCTACATCAATTCCATAATCTATGAGTTGTTGCTTCATCTAAAGAACTTGAGCACAACAACTTTCTAAGGATATATATTCGGCTTCGGTGTAAGATAATGCTACATTATTTTGCTTCTTAGAAAACCAAGATATGAGCATACTACCTAGGAATTGACATGTACTGGAGGTACTTTCTCTATCTATTTTACAACCCCCAAAATCCGCATTCGAGAAGGCATGTAAACTAAAAGAAGAGTCTCTAGGATACCAAAAACCTAAACAAGGTGTATCTCTAAGGTATCTAAAGATCCTCTTAACGACTATAAGGTGGGATTCTCTAGGACTAGCTTGAAATCTAGCACACAAGCAAACACTAAACAAGATATCTGGTCTACTTGTGGTAAGATAAAGCAAAGATCCTATCATTGATCTATAAAGCTTTAAATCCACACACTTACCTCCTTCATCCTTATCAAGCCTTATAGAAGAAGTCATTGGTGTGGCTTGAGGTTTTGCGTTCTCGAAGCCAAACTTCTTGAGCATGCCCTTTATATATTTAGCTTGATTGATGAAGATGTCATCCTTCCTTTGTTTAATTTGGAGCCCCAAGAAGTAGGAAAGCTCCCCCATCATGCTCATCTCAAATTCACCTTGCATCAACTTAGCAAACTCTTGACAAAGAAATTCATTAGTAGAACCGAAAATAATATCATCAACATAAATTTGAACTACTAATATGTCTTTGTCATTTCTTTTTATGAAGAGTGTAGTATCCACCTTCTCTTTTCAAAACCTTTTTCAACTAGAAAACTTGACAACTTTTCATACCAAGCTCTAGGTGCTTGTTTCAAACCATATAAAGCTTTTGAAAGTTTAAAAACATGGTTTGGGTATTTCGAATCTTCAAAATCGGGTGGTTGTTCTACATACACTTCTTCATTTATAAAACCATTTAAAAATGCACTTTTAACATCCATTTGAAAAAGCTTGAATTCATTATAACATGCAAATGCAAGAAGCATCATAATAGCTTCCATTCTAGCTACGGGTGCATAGGTTTCATCAAAATTGTTTCCCTTTTCTTGAGTGTAACCTTGAGCAACAAGTCTAGCCTTGTTTCTCACTATATTCCCACTCTCATCTAGTTTGTTTCTATAAACCCATTTAGTTCCTATATTAGATTTATTACTAGGCCTATCAACTAATGTCAAAACTTGACTTCTCTCAAATTGGTTTAATTCCTCTTGCGTAGCCATTATCCAATAATCATCGTTTAATGCTTCTTTAATATTCTTAGGCTCTATGCATGGATAAATGCAACATTACAAGCATTTCTAAGAGAAAGTATAGTGGGTACCCCTTTGGATGGATCACCCAAAACTCACCACCTTTGACATAGTTGAACTCTCTTGGGTAGCTCACTTCCTTTTCCTCTAGATTTATGTCCTTCAAGGTTTCTAGAGGTGGATCTTGTGTTTCCTCTTCTTTGGTTGGAACTTCATTCACCTTTGATAATTGCCCACCATCATTGGCTTCAAAAATCCCTACATCATCATCATTACAAGAATCCTTCCTCGGAAGGAGGTTATCATCGAAAACCACATGTATTGACTCGTCAACAACTAAAGTTTTTTTATTAAATACACGATAGGCTTTAGAGTTTGAAGAATATCCTAAGAAAATAGCTTCATCACTTTTAGCATCAAATTTGCCTAAATTATCTTTTCCATTGTTCAAAACAAAACATTTACAATCAAATGGATGAAAATAGCTAATGTTAGGATTTTTGGATTTTAAAATCTCATAAGGAGTTTTCTTTAAAATATGCCTAATCATTACTCTATTTATAATGTAGCAAGCCGTATTAGTGGCTCCCGCCCAAAAATATTTTGGCAAATTATTTTCACAAAGCATGGTTCTAGCCATTTCCTCTAAAGTTCGATTTTTCCTTTCAACAGCCCCATTTTGTTGAGGTGTTCTAGGAGCTAAAAAATTGCGGCTTATACCATTTGAGTTACAAAAATCCTCAAAACCTAGATTTTGAAATTCGGTACCATGATCACCTCGAATATGAGAAATAGTTTGACCAAGATCATTTTGAGTAATTTTTAAAAATGTGATGAATTTTTCTAAAGCCTCATCTTTGGTGCTTAAAAATAGAACCCAAGTATATCTAGAGTAATCATCAACTAAAACAAATGTATATGATTTCCCACCCAAGCTAGTTGTTCTAATAGGGCCAAAGAGATCCATATGGATTAACTGTAAAACTGTACTAGTTGAAACATCATTAATAGGTTTAAAAGAGACTCTTTTATGTTTGCCTTTTGCACAAGCATCACAAATTTTATCATTTGAAAACTTTATTTTAGGCAAACCTCTTACTAGATCTTTTGAAACCAAATTTTCTAAAACACTCATGCTTGCATGCCCTAGTTTTCTATACCATAACCATGAATTATGCTCATTATTTGCAACAAAACATGCATTAGAAATATGAATGTCATCTAAATGCACCATATATATGTTTCCTATGCGATGACCTAAAAGCACAATTTTGTGGGTTTTGATATTTATAATTTTGCAACCATATATATCAAAAATCACTACGAAACCTTTATCATAAAGTTGGCTTATGCTTAATAAGTTATGTTTAAGACCATTGACATATAAAACATTTTCAATAAGTATGAAAGAGTGATTACCAATGGAACCTATTCCTTCAATTTGACCTTTGGAGTTGTCACCAAATGTCACTAATCCTCCTATCTTTAGCTCTAGTTCCAAGAATCTACTCTTGTCTCCGGTCATATGTCTTGAGCATCCACTATCAAGGAACCACGTATTTGCACTTGTAGTCTTGGCCTTGTAGCAATGCTCCCCCTTTAAACATGGAATCAAACTTTGATTTTTGGTACCCAAATCTTTTTAGGTCTATGAGCATTAGTTCTCAAAATCTTGGTTCCCTTAGGAATCCAAGAAGCAATCTCATTAGCATTGTTAGAAGCTACAACATTCTTAGGAATCTAAATGCTTCTAACTTTCTTACCATAATAGGATCTTGAATACCCTCCATGTTTGTATCTATTAAAGATCCTTTTAACATTGTTAGGTTTTGAAGATTGTCCTTTTTAAAAATTTGATTTCCCAACATTGTTTAAGGAAGCTTTGAGATCATTTACCTCCTTGAGGTAATGATCTTTTAACTCGGAAAGAAGGTTATTTAAATCAACGTTTTCTTGTTCAAAATACTTTTGATTATCTTGTAACTCACTAATCTTCTTTTCAAGTTTCGAATTGGTTTTAGATAAGGAATCGTTTTGGTTTTTCAAATCAATGATAGTTTTCTTATTTTTCAAAATAGATTCCTTATAATTTTCAACCAATTCGTCATAAGCCTCTTGTAACTCATTATAATCATCAAATAATTCATCATAGGTAAGATCATTTAAAGAATTAGAGGTTACCTTAGGATCCTCCTCAAAGGCCATGAGACATACGTTTGCAAATTCGTGCTCCTCATCACTTGAAGACTCTTCATCACTCCGAGTGGCTACATAGGCCTTGTGCTTCTTTTTCTTTTCAAAGCCCTTCTTCTTGAGTTGGGGACAATCGATTTTGATGTGCCTCGGCTTCTTACATTCACAGCACACGGTATGATCATTTTCTTCTTCTTTGCTGTTGTTTTTGAGATCCCTTCTTCGGTTGAATTTTCTTCTTCGATTGGATCTCATGAGTCGAGTGAATCGTTTTGCTATCATAGCCAATTCCCCATCTTCCTCCTCACTAGAATCACTCTCATCATATGAAGCTTTGAAAGCAATTCCACTCTTTTTCTTCTCCACTTCTTTCTTCTCGACCTTCATTTCTTCCTTATTCTTTTCCTCATCTATTCCTTTCTTCATTGTGTCATGGGTAAGAAGAGACCCCATGAGAGCGTCGAGCTTTAGTGTCTTGAGATATTTCGCTTCTATGATGACCGTTCTTTTACCATCCCAAGACTCAGGAAGTGAGTAGATTATTTTTTGAGATAGCTTCTCATCCGGAATAATTTATCCTAGACCCATGAGGCTATTGATAATGACGGAGAATCATTCGAACATTTTGGGGATGTCTTCATTCGGCTTTATCTTGAAAGTTTCATAGCTCAAATTAAGAAGCCCAATCTTGATCTCCTTAACTTCATTAGTGCCTTCGTATGTGATCTCTAGCTTGTCCCATATTTATTTGGCACTTGAGCAAGATGACATCTTGGAGTACTCGTCCGGTCCAAGTGAGCAAAATAGCATTGCATTGCTTTATCATTGATTTGGAGTTTCTTCCGATCTTCATCGGTCATCTCGTGCTTGGACTTCGATACTAATCGATCACTTTCTCTCTTCTTCGAGATTGTCGGTCCATCTTCTACTACATCCCATAGGAGGTAGTCATGGGATTTGATGAAGAACCTCATACGATTTTTCCAATAGGGATAGTTATACCCATTGAAGTATGGAGGTTTGGTGATGAAGAACCTCATACGATTTTTCCAATAGAGATAGTATTTTTGTTGTGGTCGACAGGTTTTCAAAGATGGTTCACTTCATACCATGCCATAAAACGGATGATGCAACACATGTAGCCGATCTCTTCTTTAGAGAAGTAGTACGACTTCATGGAATTCCACGCACCATCGTTTCCGATAGAGATGTAAAGTTCATAAGCCATTTTTGGAAGGTTTTGTGGGGAAAGATAGGTACCAAACTTCTTTATTCTACTACTTGTCACCCACAGACGGATGGACAAACCGAGGTAACAAATCGGATCATAGGTGCATTACTCAGAACTGTTGTCGGTAAGAACACAAAAACTTGGGAAGAATATCTACCTTTTGTAGAGTTTGCCTACAACCGTTCTATTCATTCATCCACCGGTTATTCTCCATTTGAAGTAGTTTATGGTTTTAACCCCTTAACTACATTAGACCTTGTTCTTTTACCTATTAATAATATTAGCAGCTTAGATGGCGAAAAGAAATCGGAGTTAGTTAAATCCATTCACACTAAGGCAAAGAAAAGAATGGAGAAAACATATGAAAATATTACTGCCAAAGTCAACAAAGGCCGACGCCAAGTTGTCTTTGAACCAGAAGATTGGGTTTGGTTGCACATGCGTAAAGAAAGATTTCCGAACCATAGGAAATCCAAATTGGATCCACGAGGAGATGGATCATTCCAAGTCCTTGAACGGATCAACAACAATGCATACCGAATTGATCTACCAGGTGAGTATAATGTGAGTACAACTTTTAATGTTTCTGATCTTTCTCCCTTTAATGTTTCAGATTCGTGGACGAATCCTTTTGAGGAGGGAGGGGATGATACATGTACCACAAGGCAATTCCAAGGACAAGATGGACTTACTTTTCCACTTGGCCCAATAACCCGAGCCAAGTCTAAGCTAATCAAGGACAAGCTAAATTCGACCGTCCAAGTATTCGTGAGCCAAGGATTACAAGCTGCCATGAAGAAAGAAGAATTTCTTGAAGGAAGTCCACACTTAACATCCTTCAATAATAATTGGGTCACAAAAACTCAACTTGCTGCACCTTTGGAGATGGATATCCATGAGCCTTTAGATGTCCATTAATTATCCCTTTTTATTGTAATTAGACCCAATACTTGTTACTTTAAAAGATTGGGTCAGATTTTTATTTTTAGCCCAAATTAGGATTTACAAGTGTTTTTAGGCCTAGTTAGTTTTTTAAACAGCCCACACATGCCTCCTTGCCCAAGAACCAATTTCTTATCATCTAAACCAGCCCAAATACCCTTAAATTCGTCCAAATAAAGGCCCTATCAACTTTTACTTGCTGCCCAATCAAAACAGCTCTTATCAGCCCATTACTTGATACCCAAGCAAACCAGCCTTCATCAAGTTTACTTGCTGCTCACGTAACCAGCCCTTATCAGCTTATAACTTGCCTTATCACCCTATCCCTTGCCACACAAGCACAAGGAGTTTAAAGGCTGTTATTTTATTATTATTTTTAATTAGATTAGGTTTTCCTTGTTTTAGTAGAAGTTAAATTACTTTGTCTATCCTTCACCTATAAAAGGATGAAGCCTCCATCATTGTAAGACAGATTTTCTTTGATTTATGAAATATTTAGTGAGTTTGTTTTTGCAAGTGCTGATTATTGTGCCTTCGAAGTCTTCTTCAACATAAGTTCGACGAGTTCTTGTGAGGAAGATCATCTTCACACTCTTGCTTGCCTAGATAATCGCGTCTAGGAGGGTGGGTTAGAGCCGCTTGAGGTTGCTTGCTTAGATAATTGCGTCTAAGAGGGTGCCGAGGACAAAACAACAACAACAATTCACAAGCCATCTTCATCTTCAACCTTCACACCATCTTCCATAATTCCATAAACAAAGCTGGAATTTCCAGATTTGTTTTACCTATCTTCTTCTTAATCTTTTCTCATCTTTTTATTTATATTCTTATTTCTTATCATCTAATCCTTCATCTCGTCTTTCTTTCTTAAAATTTCCAGCCTTGAATCTGAAAAATTCAAGAAAATCCTTTCTCTTTTCTCTTGAATTTTCAGATCTGCCCAAACTTCCTTGATTGAGTCTAGAGCTCCTAGTTCTTGCAACAACTTGATTGAAGGCTTCCAAATCCAAGATTGCGCTGCTCTATCAAAATATAACCCCCTTGACACGGCCTAGTTGCAAGGCCGAATTGAGCGAGCTATATTAGGTTTATCGAAGTAAACCATAATGAAGAAACTCAAAACGCATCCATTTTTTCCTTTTATCTTGTCTAAATGCATAGTTATTGTCCTACATGTTTATACTAGCAGCAGGTGAAACCTCAACTCAATCGGGCATCGAAACGACATTCAATTGGACACAATTGCAATTTAGGGGCCAAATTGCAATTTCTGTAAATTATAAGGAATTAAACCATTTTTAAGCTACCAACCTTTAATTAAGAAGGTTTCATGCTTACAATGTCAAAAACCAACTCAAAAGCATCATCAATCTCATTTAATTGCACTCGTAACATTCAGGGACTAAGATGAAAGAAACTAGAACTTCAATTCAATGATAATAACTGAAATAACCGTCACCCGTATCGATATGCCATCAACCGTAATGATACGGTGCCCCGAGATAACTGTCCCCGTTTTGGTACACTTGGTACCGTACCGGTATGCCTAGTTGGAATTAAGTTTTATTTTAAAGTATTTAGTACCCGTACCGGTACGGCTTATAGGTGTTTCGGTACGCGGGTTTTAACTCAAAAAGCAAATTTCCAGTGGTGAAGAACCGTACCGATACGCCTTGCCCGTACCAAAACCCAGGCCTAAACCTACCCAGCCGTACCGATGTGGTCCCTTACGTATCGGTACACCTGGCCTGTAATGTCACTTTTAGCTGGTTAAAACATGCTCTCAGCCATCTCAAACCACTTTAACAAGCCTCTAACATACATCCAACATATTCAAGGATCAAAACACAACAAAGCATCACAGATTCAACAACATCTCATGGCATCTTGCATCAAAGGTAACTCTAAAGGCATAATCCTAGAAAACCAATCAAGTATAGCATGAAACTCGAAACCAACACCAAAAGCAATCCATAATGGCTATTTACAAACCAGAAGCATCAAAATAAACTTTCTCAACCAAGGAGTTTAACAAAACATCTCCCAAATCAAATACGGAAACCCCATTGCCCTTATTACTTATAGTCTAATCCAAAAACATATTTTGGTTATCAAGTCTTTCAAGATCCCTTGCTCCCCTCTGCCTTCTGAGGCTTTAATTCTCTGCATTGGTGGACAAAGAGAGCTTAAGCACACTATGCTTAGTGAGGAGTGCTCATAAACAAAGAGAGCGTAAGCACACTAGGCTTCAATTCTCTGCATTGATGGACAAAGAGAGCGTAAGTACCCCTCATCCGTTAGGGTACTCGGAGAGAGTTTTTGGTACACCGTATAAACCCCTCGACATCCAAGACGACTTATTATAATGCACTATCAATCCTATGGTCGGCCAACTATATCCGATAACAATTTTAAAACCACATCACTTGCCAATATTATTAACCATTTACCATTTACCTCACTATTTTAACAAGCATTAAACCAAACCATTTTCCAAAGCAACATCATGCTTAAACCACAAGTATAAACCATATACTTACAAGGATCACTTACCATGTGCTTCCTTCAGCATTTCATGCTTAAAAACAATATCTCAAATACTTTAAATAATGCTTAAATAGTAGGTACAATGTAAATCAAAACAAGTGCATAAAACCACCCATAATTGCTCGACCAAGAGAGAAAACCAGTTTATAGTTACTTTTGAGTTCAAACCAGCGTTTCAAGCTCATTTTAAACTCCCATAAACCAATTTTAAAACATTCCAAAGCTGGAATCCACGTTCTCACTCACTGATACGTGAAACCTTGACTTGCCGACAGGAAATCAAGCGTCTGAAGCCTCCAAAGCTTCACTAATCACCTCCGAATCAACCTCCCCTATTTTAACCACATTACAACAGACGATTTATTCATCTCAATGCATTCAAAACACTGCGACATCAATCCTTCTCGGATTCTCACATTCCTTTCATAATTACCCAACCACAACAACTGAAAACATCTTCTAATCCTTTCCAAACACAACCCAACCATAATCTAATAATTAGACACCTTCAATATCAGCAAATAACATCTAAAAATAGGATTAATTCATCCAAATACTTCCAGCAACTACACAGCCACCACAACTCAACAAAAACTAAAATCTAACAACCTAAACAATTAGAGATTCAAGAGTTTCGTGATTCCATTGATAAAACAACTTATCAATATTATTATACATCCAAAATATGTTTCAAAGTCAACCCACATCACTAGAAAATAGATCCAATTTGGATCTTCCACAATTCTATCAATTTCACCCAATTTAATCAATCAATTAATTCAATATAAAACATAAAATCAGATTATAAACCATAAATCAAGGATCAAACACTTGGGAAGATCAATAAAGAACCATTTAATATAGGAGATCACGGACCTTACCCCTATTGTGTGATTTCTCCCTCAATTGACTTGTTTGAAGCTAAGAAAACACAAGATTTCAATGAGGCTTTGTGAATCAAAGTTAAAGGATCAATTACAAATCATTAACCTAAGTAAAATGATCTCTCACCTTTGGTTTTTGATGAAAACTTGAGTGTTTGGCAGAAAAGAAGTGGAGAGAAAAGTTACATCAATTTTCTTTAAAGTGATAACTAACTTTTAATAACCAAATTCCCTTTTAATTAAGTTTTAAAACACATGTTAAAAAGATTTAATTGATAGGAGAAATCAACAGCAAAAACTTGGTAAAATAGCTCCTTAAGGATTCTAAGAATTTGATCCTTTTCATTTTAGTCACCATCTTATTTTTCAAAATTGATTCCACCAATATTAATCATATATTAAAAGATGATTTTTAACCATTTTCCATATTTTTATCTTACCAAAAAATATACGGTCCCAAATCTGCCTCGAATCTCTAACCCGATCTACTGGACCATCTAATAAACCCCAAAATCGCTAGGCCCAAAAATTAGGGCGTTACAAAGGATGAGAAAAGGGCCAAACCATTTGGGAGCTAATTTTTGACAACTTTTGTGCTTTACTGTTTGTTGCCTATAAGGTTGCAGTTTCAAGTATACCCAATCCCCTATCACAAACTCTCAATCTGTCCTTTTCTTATATGACTGTTGCTTCAATCTATCTTGGGCCCTCTTTAAGTGAAACGTAAGCATCTTCAAGACATCTTTCCTATGTTGCAAACCTCTATCCACTGAAGCCACTCTAGATTCCCCAGCCACACAAGGTAAATGAGTTGAAGGACTCTGACCATATAGAGCTTGATATGGAGTCTTCTGGATAGCCGAGTGGAACAATGTATTGTACCACTATTTAGCTAGGTGTAACCAATTGCCCCATTCTCTTGGCCTCACCCGTATCATGCATCTCAAATAGGTTTCTAGATATTTGTTCAATTTTTTAATTTGTCCATCTGTCTTAGGAGGAGGCAATAGAAGGATTTATGGCCACTCCCAAATTTTTGAACATTTCTTGCCAAAAATAGCTCATGAACACTTTGTCCATGTCACAAATGATGTTGCTAGATAACCCATGCAGTCTGAAAACATTCTCCAAAAATAGTAATTTTCACCGGTTCAAAAGTAGCCCGGACTTCAATGGCAGTAGATGTGGCAGGTGATGCAAGTGTGGCAACAACCTTGGCTTGGCTTTAGATGCCTTCATCTTCAAATTCAAGTGGTTTGTGAGTTCTAGCATATTCAACTTGTACTGGAGAGGCTAGGACGATGGCATCAGATTGTGTAGGATTGTGGACAAAATGAGGACTGACTAGCATATCATCTTCGGCAAGGAGGTCGGCAGGGAACATTCAATGTATGTACGGATATGCCTTCAAGTGTTTTCTTCATGGCATAGTCCATGGCATAAACATAATGACAGAACATAGAGTTCTGATCCTTGGCTTTCTTCATCTTTTAGAGGATAATCTCCTGGCATTGGTAGATTTGGGAAAGCATTGCCACTGATCCAGCTAGCATCAGAGTCACAGGATTTGCCCTTGGCACCTTGTCCTTTGGCACAGACTCAATAGTCTTTTGCTTGCCCTTCTCCTTTGCCTCCGTGGTAGTCAACTACCTCTACAAGGAAGGGGTTATGGTGGTCTCCTTGTTCTTTTGAATGTTGTCTGAATCGAGTTGTAGCACACCGTGCTGCAAATAGATAGTGGAAATCAGAGAAGGAAAAAGTAAACTTCTATTGGTCTTACTAGTACACTTAAATGTCTCGTCAACAATGAACCATCCAACATTAATCTTGAGGCCAGTCATGATCGAGTGCAATAGGGCCATTCTTACTTCTAAAACCATCTCATTGTGGGTGGTCGACATTAGGTTTGCCTTCAAGAAGTGGTTCCAACCTCGTGGCTGAGACTTTAGTGCCAACCATTTCACAGTCCGGTGACCTTTTAATGACAAGTTCCATTTAGTGCCAGCCTCACACAATTCCTTCAACATCGTCTTCCTCTTGGCATCATCCAAGGATTCCACAAACTTGGTGTGTTCTTCCTCTTTTCCATCCAAAGAAAACATATCATTTATATAACCTTCATCAAAATGAACGCACTTACCTCGCACCATCAAGAAAGGTGAGTCTTTGGTCATAAGATGAGCATAAAATTCTCGAACGATGTTGGCATGGACTTCCCCTAATGGTTGGCAGAATTTCTCCCACTTGCGTGTCTTTATCACTGTGACAAACTCTAGGGAATAACCCAAGTTTGGGTCATTCTTGAACTCGAAACCTTTCTCATAGCGGAAGGTTCTTGATGCAAAATTCTCCTCATACTTTTTACAGATCAGTTGGTCGGCAAATTGTTTGAACAAAATCAGCTCATCCCAATAATATTACTGAATATCTCATAGAAAACGTCTCTTGGAATTACTCACCAAATCTGGTGGCAAAATATTGCTTACAAGGTAATTGACTATGTCAGCGAACCATGGCATAGAATCAACTGCAAGTAAGTATTCATCGGGGAATTCATATCTAGTGGTAGTGGCTCCACCTTTGAAACCCCCTTAACCCGGTCTAGCCAGAACCAGACCAAAGGAGTCACATTGGGTTTACCGAGACAAACCCGAACTAATATCCTAAATTGGTTCTATTTTTCATCTTGTCTAAATGCCATTATAGAATTCTTATGATGATTGTGCAAACATCGAAAAAGATGACATTAATAACGGAATTCAAATTGATACGCTTATCACCAAATTACGACTTAGGGACCAATTTGCCAATTTCTCAAGTTTCAAGGACTTAACTTAAAATTAAAGCTACCAATCCTCATTTAGTCATGTTACATGCTCACATGCCAAAATAATCATCCATGCATCCATAAATGCAATCATGTCAGACAATGACTAAAATGTAAGATTTTCAATCTCAGCTGATTAAATTAACTAAAATTTACAACCTATTTCGATACGCCAAGACCTCATAGCGATACGGTGTATTTTACACACTCGTACTGGTACGACTGCACCCTGTACCAATCCCATGAACATAATTTCACAAATTAGGATTCTAGTGTTGAAAACTCGTACCGCTACAGTACCCTACGTATTGAACTCGACCTTAATCCCTTAACAGCGTACTGATACTCCTTCCCGCGTACCGAACCCCTAGAGCAATTTTGTTCACCTGTATCAAAATAGTAGGCTACCCGTACCGGTACGCATGGGCATTTTGCCTAATTTGAGCCTCTATAGGTCCCCGCGTACCGAAACAGGAGACGTTGTACCGGTACGCAGAGGCCTGCAATGACCTCTAGGTCTAACATATGACACTTAGGCTCCCATTAATCATGCTTAAACAATCATCAATCAACATGTAACATTACTAGTATGTATTTGACTCTTATTTCATGCAACCTATCATACTATCTAGCATCAATCAATCCACATGGTTTTCTATGGGCATGCTCCCTAGTCAAGCTACCAAATCTTATACCATATGCAAATTCCAGCAAACCAAGCTTATTACAAGTCCAAAACAGCAATATAAACTTGCTCAAACAGAGAGTTAAACACTCAAACCATCCCAAACAACATTTAAGCCACATTGCCTTTATTACTACTTTAAAACTCAACATATTTTGCAAAACCAAGTCTTGGAAATTCCTTCCTTGCTTGCTAGGCCCACTTGCACTCAATCAATCTGCATTGATGATAAAAGAGAGTGTAAGCAATCATTGCTTAGTGAGGAATGCTCAAAACACAAAGCATCATCCTATGCAGATTAAGACCATTTCGAAACCGTCATGCCATTCTTTCAAACATGCACTTAATCTTTCCAAAACCAGCATATTAAACCATATGCAACATGTATCATGGATTCCACAGCATAATCCCATATGCAATTCCCTCTACTTAAGCCTTCTTATGCATAACGTGCCATATGCAAAGCTTAAGGAGTAAAACATGCATAAATCACATTATACAAACCAATCCCTCAACATGATACATTTAAAACATTATATTGGCGTTCAAGTGATCCATTACCATATATATCATTTCCAAAAATCAACTTTAACATCGGATACACGGATTTCCCAAGAGATTTCCCAAACTCTTACAACTCAATGACATGGAGTTGTGCAACACATGCACCACCTCTACACTACCAAGGCTAATCCTCCAATTTAGAGTACACACACTCGATGCATCAACCTCTACAGCCCATGGCTGGAGTAAAAGCAATCTAAGTGTTACCTCAACAATATTAGGGTTCACGTGATCAGAGTAAGTACCTCTCATACTACCTCTACAACCACTGACTACTTATTATAGTGCACTTTAAATCATATGGTCGGCCAATTATATCCGATAACATTTCCATAACATTTTCAATCCATCACTTGCCAATATAATCCACTTTTATAAACATACCTCACTATTTTCATATGCATCATTCAAATCATTTCATCATGCATTAAACCATGTTCTTAAACATTCTTTTAAATCATGCATTGCTTTCCAAATGCATCTAACATCATTCCATATCAATTCCCAACATTAAACCATGCTTATTTCATGCATAACACAGGAGGTAAACAATCATTTAACAAGTGCATTTATAAATCATTTGCCAACCTAAATTGAGAGAGAGAAATCATTATACTTACTTCCGAGTCCTAGACTAGCCTATCAAGCCTAGTCTAGATTCTTATTAAACCTTTTCAAACCTTTGAAAAGTCGTTCTTATCCGTTTCACTCACCGACAAAGCAACGCCTATCTTGCCGATGTTAAATCAAGCTCCTGGCAACTCCTCCACACCAAGGTTCACTTCTGGATTATTTTCCCCTATTTCAAACACATCACAACAGAGGATCCAATGCATTATAATGCATCCAAACTCATAGCAAACAACAAATAACATTATCCAACTATAATCCTCCACAACACCACATCCTATCAGCCGAAAACATCATCGATACATTAAAAACCTCAATCCAGCCAACATGATAGAGTAGCGCAATCTTGGATTTGTAAGCCTTCAATCAAGTTGTAGCAAGAACTAGGAGCTCTAGACTCAATCAAGAAAAGTATGGGCAGATCTGAAAATTCAAGAGAAAAGAGAAGGGCTTTTCTTGAAAATTTCATATTCGAGGCTGGAAAATTAAAGAAAGAAAGACAAGATGAAGGATTAGATGATAAGAAATAAGAATATAAATAAAAAGATGAAAAAAGATTAAGAAGAAGATAGGTAAAACAAATCTGGAAATTCCAGCTTTGTTTATGGAATTATGGAAGATGGTGTGAAGGTTGAAGATGAAGATGGCTTGCGAATTGTTGATTTTGTTTTGTCCTCGGCACCCTCTTAGACTCAATTATCTAAGCAAGCAACCTCAAGCGGCTCTAACCCACCCTCCTAGATGCGATTATCTAGGCAAGCAAGAGTGTGAAGATGATCTCCCTTACAATGATGGAGGCTTCATCCTTTTATAGGTGAAGGATAGACAAAGTAATTTACTTCTACTAAAACAAGGAAAACCTAATCTAATTAAAAATAATAAAAAAATATCAGCCTTTAAACTCCTTGTGCTTGTGTGGCAAGGAATAGGGTAATAAGGCAAGTGATAAGGGCTGGGTGGCTGATTCCTAAAGTATATAAAACCCTAAAATAATCAATTTAAATGATAATAAATATATTGGGCTAAGTTTAATTCGTCCAAAGCCTTATATGTTAGCTTTTGGGCTGAATTTTACAAAATCCCGTAATAATCCCGTATCCAGTTTTCTGCATCGTAGTCTTCAGTAAATTGGGCGTATCTTGAGTTCCTGATGTCCGATTGACGCGATTCAAGATGCGTTGGAAAGGTAACTGAATGACAGACAATTTGTTAGAAGACAACTTGACTCAGAAATGCCCGGATCCCATCCAAAAACTCGTCGCAAGTTTGCTGACTTTCCAGACTTTACAAACAGATTCAATTTCATGTCCAAGATGCATCGTTTTTGACCTCCTATGCGTTCACTGTTTTGTCTTTTATTGTTTTCATCGAACAAATTCAGCTTCTTGTCCAATATTAGTAATTTGACCCCGCTCATGCATGTATCAGTCCCCCACTCCTCAAAAGGATTCGTCCTCGAATCTAAATCGGCAATGAGAGAACAATCATCAACTTCAATTGAAAAGGCTTCTTTGTTGTATGTGGAGTGATCTAATTGAGCTCCTCTCAATGGTTCAACAAAATCCTGAAAAAATAAGACAACACTACTTGAACATTTGTAAGGATTAGTCAAAACAAAATCACTCGTCGCGTTCTTTTTCTTGTCTTTTTCTTTTGGGCTTTGTGTGACTTTTACCTCATATGTATTTTCACTCACCAAATTTGGGCTGTTAATTTGACTTTTTTCACCCTCAGCCTCTTTACTCTCAGTCTTTTGTATCTCACATCCCATATCCATCTCACAAAAATTATCATCAATGTACAATTTCTGTAGAGGAGAAAGTGTTTCTAACAGAATGATAGGACAAGAATCAAATGAAGGGTTAGAATTACACTTGCTTTCTTTGTGGGGGAGGTGATGAGAGTATAGCAAGTGGACATACTACTTCACATGAGGGATTAGAAGCATTGTCATCTTGTCTAATGTGTTCATTATCGCTATCCTCTTGTTTGAGTGTTTGTGTGTTTTCCGTCAACATGGTTTGTCTTGGTTTTGTCCAGTGACTTGCATGTTTCAATTTTCTTCTTTGGTCTACTTGAGTCGAGCAAAGGTTTATAAGAATTAAAATGAGATAAAGGTTGAGTGGTACCTCTGTCATAGTGATAATTCTTCTGTCGATATCTTTGTCGATCTTTGATGCATTTTTTGATTGTCATGGCGAATTGGAATGCCTTTTGAAGGGTGTAGTAGGTTTTGAGTTCAAGTACCTCAAGAATGTTGTCATTGAGTCCAATAACAAACCTAGTCATTGTATCATCTTCATCCTCTTGTATGTCGGCTATTTGCATCAATGATTCCATCTCTTTGAGATACTCATCAACAGTTCTGTAGCCTTGTCGAATCCTTTATAACTTTTGTTTGATCTCCCATTGATATAATGGGGGAACGAATCGTTCTCGCATGACTTTTTTAAGTTCTCCCCATGAGGTTATCTTGGTTTCTCCATTGAGACACCGATTGCGGACCAATTGGGACAACCAAATGGATGCATATTTAGTGAATTCGAGAGTCAACAATGGAACTTGATCCTCTTTGGGACATTGATAATGCTCGAATAGAAGATCAACTCGATTTTCCCAGTCATAATAAGCATTAGGGTCATACCTTCCTTGAAAAGGTGGTACAGTGATCTTTGGTTTGGCTAAGGTGTTTGTTGCTCGTCTCGGCTCTGTGCGAGGATTGTGCCTCTGTATGGGGTTTTGGCGTCTATTCTGAATGGGAACAAGATTTGGACGCCTAGGCTCTTCAGTATCGCTTGCAATAGCAGTGGTTTCTAATCTCCCAATGGTTTGAATGATTGCGGTTACGACTGTATCGGTATGCTCAAGCTTGGCTGCCAAAGAGGTTACAGTCCGTTCAAGTTTATTGAGAGTATCTGAAACTTCATGAAGAGTCACTTCATGTGGTTCTTCATCGTTACTCGTTTCTGACATCCTGAAACACTCAGATTTAACAAGGTGAAAAGCAAAAGAAAACTAGAAATCTCACTAAACACTCCAAGGAATAAATATTTAGCGAGGCAAGTAAACCGGTCTCGTGCTCTTTAATGACCTTCCTGCCACAAGTCAACAAGTTACAATCAGAGTTTAATCCTAACAATTAGTCCTAATTGTACTAGGCGTCCAATGAAAGGCTTGACACCAATTGAATATAGTTGCAAGAAATATTGTAATGCAACTTTTAGTCCTACTCACACCAGAAGAGAGACGGTGTTAAATTGCGTAATAGAAGAAAGAAAAGGCACAACAAAGGAACTTAAGAAACTAAGAGTGGAAAAAATTAGTAGAGAAAGATGATAACCCCAAAACCCAAAAACAACTTGAAGGAAGAAATCCAATGTTGAATCCACTTCAATGTGATGCGTGTGGTGGTTGATGATGGTGGTTGGTGGCTAGGTATGAGCTTTCTCACTTTTCTTTCTTTTCTTTTTATTTTATTTTTTCTCTTTTTTTTTCTTTTTACAAGTAAGGGAAAACCCTAATTTTGCTAAAACTTTATCCACTTCGTTCGAGGTGTTCCCGAAGTCCAAAAATTCTGATATTTTGTGTGGTGACTCCTCCAATGGTGTAGATCTTATCTGGAAATTTTCAGCTCAAAATTTACTCGTTTGGTTTTGACGAATTCTTCCTAATTTTCGAGTTTTTTCCCCAAAAACGCCAAAATTCTTGCCAAGAATCGTCCCAAATCTGATACCAAATGATAGAGTAGTGCAACGTGGATTTGGAAGCCTTCAATCAAGTTGTAGCAAGAACTAGGAGCTCTAGACTCAATCAAGAAAAGTATGGGCAGATCTGAAAATTCAAGAGAAAAAAGAAGGGCTTTTCTTGAAAATTTCAGATTCGAGGCTAGAAAATTAAGAAAGAAAGACAAGATGAAGGATTAGATGATAAGAAATAAGAATATAAATAAAAAGATGAAAAAGTCTCCCTTACAAAAACAAACTCACTAAATATTTCATAAATCAAAGAAAATCTCTCTTACAATGATGGAGGCTTCATCCTTTTACAGGTGAAAGATAGACAAAGTAATTTAACTTCTACTAAAACAAGGAAAACCTAATCTAATTAAAAATAATAAAAAAATATCAGCCTTTAAACTCCTTGTGCTTGTATGGCAAGGAATATGGTGATAAGGCAATTGATAAGCTGATAAGGGCTGGGTGGCTGATTCCTAAAGTATATAAAACCCTAAAATCATCAATTTAAATGATAATAAATATATTGGGCTAAGTTTAATTCGTCCAAAGCCTTATATGTTAGCTTTTGGGCTGAATTTTACAAAATCCCGTATCCAGTTTTCTGCATGTGCAGTCTTCAGTAAATTGGACGTATCTTGAGTTCCTGACGTCCGATTGACGCGATTCAAAGTGCGTTGGAAAGGTAACTAAATGACGGACAATTTGTTAGAAGACAACTTGACTCAGAAATGCCCAAATCCCATCCAAAAACTCGTCGCAAATTGGCTGACTTTCCAGACTTTACAAACAGATTCAATTTCATGTCCAAGATGCATCGTTTTTGACCTCCTATGCATTCACTGTTTTTGTCTTTTATTGTTTTGCATCGAACAAATTCAGCTTCTGTCCAATATTAGTAATTTAACCCCGCTCATGCATGTATCACATCAACTAAGAATCTCAACCTTCAAATAACATCTTACAACAACTCAAATCAACCTCATACCTCCAGCAAACAATAATCAACCACAACACCTCAAAATCTCTTAACTATCAACCTAACAAATTAGAGATTCTCTAGATTTCAGGATTCTACCATTAAAACTCACTTCATTAATTTATTGAACACCAAAATCAAGTTGTAAATCAATCCTTAACTCAGCAAAAATGGATCAACTACGAATTTCCTCAATTCATATCATAAATCACTAATTAAACCATAAATCTGAGTTTAATTAATTAAAACCCAATGAAAATCATATAAAATGGATCAAGAACTTAGGAATTTCAATAAAGAACCTTTCATTAGAGGAGAAGAACAAATTCTTACCTCCAATGGTGATTTCTCCCCCTAATTGCTTGATAAAACATGAAAATCAAGATAGAAGTAATAAGTATTTAATGTAAAAGCTTTAGGAATCAATTAGAAACCAAAAACTCTCTGAAATCCTAATTTTTACCTGAAGAAATTGAAGTTGGAAATGTGTTTGGCTGGTGAGAATTTGAGAGAAAGAAGTTACAAAGTTTGTTACATGAATTTTGATTAAAAGCTTAATTGAGTTAATTAATTCTCTCCACTATTTATAGCTCTTAAAAACCCATTTAAAATAGTTAATTAAAGGGAGAAATCTGATGAAAACCTTTAGGATAATTAGCTCCTTAAAGATTCAAAGTTTTGATCCATTTACAAAATAGTCACTAAAAATAGTTTTGCAAACTTTGCATTTTGGTCACTAAATCAAAATGTCATATTTTCGGATTTCATTTTCCAAAATTGTTTTCACCAAAATCATTTATATATTTAATAATGATTTTAGACTATTTTCCCATATTTTTATCTCCCATAAAAACATTTAACTCAATTTAAATCCCGAATCTGACTCGAATCTCTAATCCCGGTCCACTAAACCGACCGAACCACCCCAAAACTCCTAGGCCCAAAACCCGAGCGTTACAACTCTCCCCCACTTAAGAAATTTCATCCTCGAAATTTACTTAAAGAAAATAGATGCGAAAATTGCTCTTTCATGTCCGACTTACTCTCCTACGAGGCCTCCTCAACTCCTCGATGTCGCCACAACACCTTAACAAGCTCTATCGTCTTACCACGAAGAACTTTATTGCTGGTGTCAAGGATCTCTATCGGTTCCTCATCATAGGACAAATCCGACCTCAACTCAACATCCTTAATCGGCATAACATGCGATGGATCAGACCGGTACCTCCGCAACATCAAAACATGAAACACATCATGAATCTTTTCCAACTCAGGAGGCAACCTCAACCGATAAGCCACTGGACCAAAACGATCCAAAATCTCATAAGGCCCGATAAACCTCAGACTCAACTTCCTTTTACACCCAAAGCGTATCACCTTCTTCCAAGGTGAAACTTTTTCAGGAACACTTTGTCACAGACAACATACTCAACTTCTCTACGCTTCAAATCTGCATAGGATTTTTGTCGATCGGATGCCACTTTCAAGCGATCAGTCACAAGCTTCACTTTTCTCATTAGTGTCTTTCATAACATGGGGCATCGCAATATACTTAATTGTAATACCCCAATTTTTGGTTAGTGACTAAATTGCAAAGATTTAAAAGTTGGTGGTTTTAGATTAGTGACTAAAACGTAAAAATTCAAAGTTTGGTGACAAAAGAGAAGAGTTGGGAAAAGTTAGGGACCAACATGGTAATTTTCCCAATAATTATTATTATGAAAAAATGAATAGTTTATCCCAGTATAAGAATTTTGGTGGGAATCAGATTTTTGGTACGGGATTTGTGAAAAAAGCTATAAAGGGAATAAGTTTCGGGAATTAATTCGGATGACTATTCGAACTCGGAAAATTATGAAAATTTTATGGGAGTCTTAATTAGAATAAAATAAGACCGTGTTAAGTTTTGGGATCATTTTGATTCGTTTTAGATTCGATTGAAGACAATATTTTGAAATTGTGCACAAATGGCATTTTTGTGAATACATGGATTCATTAATGCAATTTTAGTCATTTTACCCCTACTTTTTAATTAAAGATGATTATGGAAAAGTGAATTTAATAGGTGCCAATACCTAATTGGTCATAATTAGGGGTAAAATGGTAATTTCACTATAGGTGGAGATTTTTATAATGGATTTAAAAGATTAAAATGTCATTTGTCATGACAATTAATGAAGAAAAAAACTATAAATTTTCTCCCATCTTCTTTTCCATATCGAAACCAAGATAGACAAGGTAAGAAAGTTTTTGATTCAATTTTTATCAAGATTTAGTTGGTTTTTGGATCAAGACATGAAATAGAAAATTTATCTCCATCAAATTCTCTTTCATTTGGTATAATTTTTGAGTAGTTTCCATGTTTATATGTTGAGTTAGGGTTTATGAAGGACAAGTTGATATATTGAATATTATGGGTTGTTTTGATTAAATATGGTGTTGTGATGTTGTTTCAAGCATGATAATAGTGAAATTTCTGTGTTTTGGTTGTTAGGTGATTTTTGGGAAAATTGAAAAATTAGGGGAAACTCTTGCAAAATTTTTATTTGAAGTAGAAATGATGTGTGAAGCTTGAATATGATGATTAGAAGTTGAATTCATGCTTGAATCAAGTGAGGAATTTTGGCCAAAGTGACATTTGGTATTCGGCCTACTAGGAGAAAATTTTGGAAAAATTTTCCTAAGCTTGGAAATGATGTAACGTTTATTTTGTAAACTTTGGAAAGTTATTTGGACTAATATGGAAGGTTATGAAGTAATAAGGACTAAGTTGTAAACTTTGGGAAGTTTAAGGGTTTGGTTGTTAAGCTTGTTTTTGAAGTGTATTGTGTTGGAAAATTTAGTTAAAGTGATTAGAAGGTTGATTTTGAAGTTGTATGAACTTTGGGGACCAATTTGAAATTTTGGCAAATTAGAGGACTAGTGTGTAAATTTTTAAAGTTTGGATCCTCAAGTGTAAAGAATAAGAAATGTAAGGTTTGGACTTGAAAATGTTGGTTGGAAGTTAAAAAGAGTCCTTAGGACTAAAATGAATATTTTGGAATGTTAAAGAATTATTAGGAAATATTATTCCTAATATGTATCAATGTTAGTATGATACTAACATGTATTTTGAATGGTATGTGTTGCTGGAATGTTGTGTAGATCATAATTGTAATCCAAACCGGGAGTCGAGCAACTTTAAGAGCAAAGAAGCAGTGTAAAAGTGAAGTTGTGTATAAGGGTAAAACAAACTAGTGAGGCAACAGGTGAGTGCATTTTTACTATTTTACTTGATACGAGAAAGACTTGCGATGAGTCTATCTCGAATGTCAATTTACAAATGATATATTTTCAATGATTTTTGAAAAGAATTGTGAATGATTTTCGGGTATGAACTGCCCAATGCACTTTTATATAATATTGTGAAATGTTAATATCTCTTGATATTTTAAATAAGTGGATGCTATATGATAGTGAATGTTTGAAGCCCATTGTTTGCATTATGAGATTTCTTGGTATAATTGGCATGCCAAGA
This sequence comes from Hibiscus mutabilis, assembly GCA_019671005.1. Classification (NCBI taxonomy): domain Eukaryota; kingdom Viridiplantae; phylum Streptophyta; class Magnoliopsida; order Malvales; family Malvaceae; genus Hibiscus; species Hibiscus mutabilis. Next base: position 15,058,362 of record CM033740.1, on the reverse strand, counting down.
GGTGGGAGTATAAATGATACAGTGATGTTGTACCACTGTACAACAATTATAAAGTGAAACAGTGATGCTATGTTCTACAGCTATGATCTAATGATCTAGTGATGTTGTATAAGTTTACAGTAGTTATCAGTGATGCTGTGTTTTACAGCTATGACCTAATAATACAGTGACGTTGTATAAGTTTACAACGGTTATTCAGTGATAAAGTGATACAATGTTTATTTTGGCACAACAAATTAGTTGTTGCCGCACATGTGCATACTCAATAGTGACTCGCATACCATACATTCTCGTTTATCTTACATTGGGCTATGAGTTAAATAATGGTGAAAAGTGCAAATGAAAGTGACACAAATATTTGAATAGTGATTTTTTATATGAACTGCCTTATTTACATAGACTATTATTTTTCAATGTTATTATTGAATTATTTGTTGTCTCACTAAGATTATTCTTAGAGTGTGAATGTTTCACGCGTAGGTTAAAATCGTAAGGAGTAAGGAGTTGTGATAGGAGACATCATCTATTTGGAAGAGGTACATCATTATTAGTAAGGCATCCCCGATGTCCCTTTTTGATATTATTAGATGGCATGTATCTTATAAATGTTTTGGTTACTCTGATACGAAAATATTAGAAGTGGTTGTAATGTTATAAATGAGTATGAATACTTTTAATGGATATTATTAATTAAATATGTTGAAATCGTATTTTATTAGTTAATCGAACGATTTTTAAATTAGGCAGTTTTATTAATTATATAGAGGAGAATCGAACTGCCTATTTGCTGCCTGAATCTAGGTTCAGATCGAACTTAGAAATATTAGTTTTAAATTTTACGCGATTAAGTATACTTTTAGAAAATGGTAAATTATTTATATTTTAAAGAAACAAAATTTTACCGATTTTGAAATAAGTGCTATTGTACAAGTGTCATGTGACATCTCTAACTCGTATTCAGTGATGGGTACAGGTAAGGGGTGTTGCATTTAATGGTATCAGAGCTGCAGGTTTAGCCGATTCTCGGTTAAACTTAAAGTTGTTTTGAGTTGAAAAGTGTATACATGCCACTAGAATATCAATATTACTGATATAATGTTTATTAAATTGATGGATGTCGCTCTTTACTAATGTAGTTATGTGGTTATAGATGTCTGAATCAGGATGTTCTAGACACGCTATGGAAAGGGAAATGTCAGAAGGAGCCGGTAGTGGTGGCAATGAGATTAATAATAATCTCCTGGCTCAATCGGGACATGGAGGAGTGCAAGCATAACAAGGAATGCCTGTGCAAGATCATGGGACTTTTCTTTAGTCGTTGGAAGCAATTCTGACACGTTTCCAACCACAAGCTCCCCATGTTCCCCGTATGATAATCGCTAAGGAGTTAAAAAGTTTGGGAGCGCCGAAATTTAAAGGAGATTCAGATGAAGGCCCGTGGCTGCTGATATGTGGTTAAATGATTTAAAGATCATGCTTGAAGGGTTTCGTTGTTCTGAAACGGATAAATTGGATGGAGCTATCTCTTTGCTGCAAGGTCAAGCTCGATTTTGGTGGACTAATGCTACAATGCATGTTCCTTCTGAGCAAGTGACCTGGCAATTCTTTTTGGAGGAATTTAAGAATAAGTATATTGGAGATCAGTTTATCAGAGAAATGAAGCAGCAATTTCTTAGCTTGAAGCAAGGAAATCGGACTATTTATGAATATGAATGTGAATTCAATAAGTTGAGCCGGTTTGCTACATAGTTGATCCCTACGGAGAAAGATCGATGTGATTGGTTTATTGAGGGATTAACTACGAAGTTAAAGGAATGTTGGTGGCTTTGAATTTATCAAACTTTCAGGAAGTTTTGAATCGAGCTAAGTCAATTGAACGAGTGCAATCGGAAAAGACAACAGAACCAAAATGGTAGTCTAACAAGAGATTGGGAACATATTCTTTTTCTTTTTCATCCAAGCGGGGCAAGGGTTCCGATTCTCGATATCAGAATAGATCAGGATCAGTTGCAAATTCTCATAAAGGATCGGGTGCTGGAAAAGGTAAACAATTCTAGACAAATAATTCTGAGGCTAATTCAGTTCCCCATTTATGTGATATTTGTGGCAGACGTCACCCAGGCCAGTGTCGACTGACAACAGGAGCTTGTTTCAAATGTGGAGAAATCGGCCATTTTGTGAGAGACTGCCTGCTGATATCTGGGGAAAGACTTGCTCAAACTGAAAGATCTGTAGTGATGTCATCGAGAGGCTGAGGAAGAGGTGGACTGGGAAGACCATCTGAGTCAGCTTCACAAGCAGAAAGGCGCGAACCAGCTCGAGTTTATAATATACAGACTAATGAAGATCGGGATGACTCAAAAATTATTGCAGGTACATTCTATCTTCACGATAAGCCTGTATTAGTTTTGATTGATCCTGGTTGTACGCACTTGTATATTAGTACCAAGTTAATTAGAGATAGAGATATTCCATTAGAGTCTATCTCTAGTGATATAGTGGCAACAAACCCATTGGGTCAGAGTGCGAGAGTAAGTAGAATATGTAGAAATTGTATAATAAAGGTGCAAGTAACAGAGTTTCCAGCAAACCTAATGGAATTACCTTTTGAAGAATTTGAAGTGATATTGGGCATGGGTTGGTTATCTTTCTACCATGCCATTGTGGATTGTCGCTTAAAGCGATTAATCTTAGAAAATTTGGAAGGTGAGGAGATAATATTAGTGGGAGAAATGATGAATCCTTTATCTAAGGTGATATCAACAGTTTTTGCGAAGAAGCTGCTATTAGAAGGTTGTCAAGCTTTTCTAGCTAATGTGGTGGATACTCGAACTTCTGGAATTAAGTTGGAAGATATTCCTACTGTTCTAGAATATCCAGATGTATTTCCTGATGAGTTACTGGGATTACCCCCTGATCGGGAAGTAGAGTTTACAATAGAGGTGTTACCTGGTACTGCACCTATATCGATGGCCCCGTATAGAGTGGCGCCAGCTGAGCTTCGAGAGTTAAAGGCACAACTGCAAGAACTATTGGATCGGGGTTTTATAAGGCCAAGCGTGTCACCTTGGGGTGCACCAGTGTTATTTGTGAAAAAGAAAGACGGGTCTATGTGACTATGCATAGATTATCGTCAACTAAACAAGGTGAAAATGAAGAATAAGTATCCCTTTCCGAGGATTGATGATCTTTTTGATCAATTAAAGGGTGCAGCTGTGTTTTCTAAAATTGATCTTCGATCTGGATATCATCAATTAAAGATTAAGGAAGAAGACATTCCAAAAATAGCTTTCCGAACTCGGTATGGGCACTACGAGTTTGTAGTGATGTTGTTCGGATTAACCAATGCCCCTGCAACATTTATGGATCTGATGAACCGAATATTTCAGCCATATTTGGATCATCTTTTGGTGGTATTTATTGATGATATTTTAGTCTATTCAAAGAAGAAAGAGGAACATGATGCTCATCTCCGTGTTGTTCTTCAGATCCTCCGAGAAAAGAAACTTTATGCCAAGTTATCAAAATGCAAATTTTGGTTATCAGAAGTTACTTTTCTCGGTCATGTAGTTTCAGCAGAGGGGATAAGAATGGATCCCAAGAAAGTACAAGCCATAGTGGAATGGGAAGCTCCAAAGAATATTTTTAAGGTTCGAAGTTTTCTTGGGATTGACTGGTTATTATCAAAGATTTGTAAAGAATTTCTCGATGATTGCCTCTCTGCTAACTAAGCTATTGAGGAATGATGTGCCATTTACTTGGACAGACATATGTCAGGAAAGTTTTGAAATATTGAAGAGAATTTTGACTGAAGCTCTGGTATTGGTGCAGCCAGAATCGGGTAAGGATTTTGTAATATATAGTGATGCTTCTCATAATGGATTGGGATGTGTTCCCATGCAAAAAAAAAAAGTAGTGGCTTATGCATCCAGACAGCTTAAGACGCATGAGAGGAATTATCCCACCCATGATTTAGAGTTGGCAGCAGTTGTCTTTGCTTTAAAGATATAGCGTCATTATTTATACGGAGAACGATGTTATATCTATATGAATCATAAAAGTTTAAAGTATCTGCTAACTCAAAATGATTTAAATTTGAGACAGAGAAGGTGGATCGAGCTCCTAAAAGATTATGATATGATAATTGACTACCATCCAGGAAGAGCAAATGTGGCAGCTGATGCCCTCAGTAGAAAAACCTTTGCTGCCTTGAGAGCTATGGATGCGAGGTTAGTATTGAAAGAATATGGTGCTTTGATTGCTGAATTAAGTTTGAGACCTGCTTTAGTAGATCGGATAAAGGAGCTTCAGGAAAGAGATATGGAATGTTTATCAAGATTCCAACAAGTCGAAAATGGTAAGACCAAAGATTTTGAAGTTAAGTCTGATGGATGCTTGTATTACTGAGAAATAATTGTTATTCCCGAGGACAAAGAATTAAAGAAAGAACTTCTCTTTGAGGCGTATTATAGTCCTTTGACTATGCATCCAGGTGGAAACAAGATGTATCAAGATCTAAAAAGTAGATATTGGTGTCCAGGAATGAAAAGAACTATAACTGAGTTTGTTTCGAAGTGCCTGACATGTCAACAAGTGAAAGCATAGCATCAGGTGCCTTCTGGTTTATTGCAGCTAATTTTCATTCCTTAGTGGAAGTGGGAACGAGTAACCATGGATTTTGTAATGGGGCTACCTTTGACTCCAAGCAAAAAGGATTCTATTTGGGTGATTGTTGATGATTGACTAAGTCAGCACATTTCATTCCTGTCCGAACTGATTTTTCTATGGATAAGTACCAGTCTCAATTGTCTATGATAGAGATCCAAGGTTTACTTCCAGATTCTAGAAATCTTTGCATAAAGCTTTGGGTACTCAACTTAATTTTAGCACAGCCTTTCATCCTCAAACAGATGGACAATCAGAGTGAACTATTCAGATTTTAGAGGATATGTTGAGAGCTTGTGTGATTGATTTCCGAGGATCATGGGAGAAGTACTTGTCGTTAGCGAAATTTTCTTATAATAACATCTATCAAGAAAGTATAAAATGGCACATTATGAAGCCTTTTATGGAAGAAGGTGCAAGACTCCTTTGAATTGGTACGAGTTGAAAGATCAGGACGTGTTGGGACCTGATCTAATTAGAGAAGCCGAAGACAAAGTAAAGATCATACAAGATAACCTCAAGATAGCTGCCGATCGACAAAAGTCATATGCAGATTCAAAGAGGAAAGATATTGAATTTCAAGTAGGTGATAAAGTGTTTCTCAAAGTATCACCTTGGAAAAAGATATTACGATTTGGACGAAAAGGAAAGCTAAGTCCCATATTTATTAGACCATATGAGATTGTGAAGAGAGTTGGTCCGGTGGCTTATCAACTTGCTCTACCCCCAGAAATGGATAAGATTCATAATGTGTTTCATGTATCGATGCTCAGAAAGTATCGATCAGATCCTTCCTACATCATCACTCCAGAAGAAATAGAGATTCAACCAGATTTGACGTATGAAGAGGAACCGATCAGAATTTTAGCATGTGAGGTCAAGGAGCTGAGGAACAAGTCGATTCCACTTGTTAAGGTTCTTTGGCGAAATCACAAAGTGGAAGAAGTAACGTGGGAAAGAGAGAAAGATATGGAAAACTGTTCCCACATCTTTTCAAATCAGATACTTTCTAAAAATTCGAGGACGAATTTTCTTAAGGGGGAGAATTATAATACTGCAATTTTTGGTTAGTGACTAAATTGCAAAGATTTAAAAGTTGGTGATTTTAGTTCAGTGACTAAAACGTAAAAATTCAAAGTTTGGTGACAAAAGAGAAAAGTTGGGAAAAGTTAGGGACCAACATGGTAATTTTCCAAATAATTATTATTATGGCAAAAATGAATAGTTTATCCCGGTATAAGAATTTTGGTGAGAATCGAATTTTTGGTACGGGATTTGTGTAAAAAGCTATAAAGGGAATAAGTTTCGGGAATTAATTCGGATGACTATTCGAACTCGGAAAATTATGAAAATTTTATAGGAGTCTTAATTAGACTAAAAGAAGATGGTGTTAAGTTTTGGGATCGTTTTAGATTCGATTGAAGATAGTATTTTGAAATTGTACACAAATGGCTTTTTTGTGAATACATGGATTCATTAATGGCATTTTAGTCATTTTACCCCTACTTTTTAATTAAAGATGATTATGGAAAAGTGAATTTAATAGGTTTCAACACCTAATTGGTCATAATTGAGAGGTAAAATGGTAATTTCACTATTAGTGGAGATTTTTATAATGGATTTAAAGGATTAAAATGCCATTTGTCATAACAATTAATGAAGAAAAACTATAAATTTTCTCCCATCTTCTTCCCCATTTCGAAACCAAGATAGCCAAGGTAAGAAAGTTTTTTATTCAATTTTTATCAAGATTTAGTTGGTTTTAAGATCAAGACATGAAATAGAAAATTTATCTCCATCAAATTCTCTTTCATTTGGTATAATTTTTGAGTAGTTTCCATGTTTATATGTTGAGTTTGGGAGTTAGGGTTTATGAAGGACAAGTTGATATATTGAATTTTATGGATTGTTTTGATTAAATATGGTGTTGTGATGTTGTTTCAAGCATGAAAATAATGAAATCTCTATGTTTTGGTTGTTAGGTGATTTTTGGGAAAATTGAAAAATTAGAGGAAACTCTTGCAAAATTTTTATTTGAAGTAGAAAAGATGTGTGAAGCTTGAATATGATGATTAGAAGTTGAATTCATGCTTGAATCAAGTGAGGAATTTTGGCCAAAGTGACCTTTGGTATTCGACCTACTAGGAGAAAATTTTGGAAAATTTTTCCTATGCTTGGAAATGATGTAAGGATGATTTTGTAAGCTTTGGAAAGTTATTTGGACTAATATGGAAGGTTGTGAAGTAATAAGGACTAAGTTGTAAACTTTGGGAAGTTTAGGGGTTTGGTTGTTAAGCTTGTTTTTTAAGTGTATTGTGTTGGAAAATTTAGTTAAAGTGACTAGAAGGTTGATTTTGATGTTGTATTAACTTTGTGGGACCAATTTGAAATTTTGGCAAATTAGAGGACTGGCGTGTAAATTTTTAAAGTTTGGGTCCTCAAATGTAAAGAATGAGAAATGTAAGGTTTGGACATGAAAATGTTGGTTGGAAGTTTAAAAAGAGTCCTTAGGACTAAAATGAATATTTTGGAAAGTTAAAGAATTATTAGGAAATATTATTCCTAATATGTATCAATGTTAGTATGATACTAACATGTATTTTGAATGGTATGTGTTGTTGGAATGTTGTGTAGATCATAATCGTAATCCAAACCGGGAGCCGAGCAACTCTAAGGGCAAAGAAGCAGTGTAAAAGTGAAGTTGTGTATAAGGGTAAAACAAACTAGTGAGGCAACAGGTGAGTGCATTTTTACTATTTTACTTTATATGAAAAAGACTTGCGATGAGTCTATCTCGAATGTCAATTTACAAATGATATCTTTTCAATGATTTTTGAAAAGAACTATGAATGATTTTCATGTATGAACTGCCCAATGCACTTTTATATAATATTGTGAAATGTTAATATCTCTTGATAATTTAAATAAGTGAATAATATATGATAGTGAATGTTTAAATCCCATTGTTTGCATTATGAGATTTCTTGGTATAATTGGCATGCCAATGAGGTGGGAGTATAAATGATACAGTGATGTTGTACCAGTGTACAACAATTATAAAGTGAAATAGTGATGTTGTGTTCTACAACTATGACCTAATGATCTAGTGATGATGTATAAGTTTACAGTAGTTATAGTGATGCTGTGTTTTACAGATATGACCTAATAATACAGTGACGTTGTATAAGTTTACAGCGGTTATTCAGTGATAAAATGTTTATTTTGGCACAACAAATTAGTTGTTGCCGCACATGTGCATGCTTAATAGTGACTCGCATACCATACATTCTCATTTATCTTACATTGGGCTATGAGTTAAATACTGGTGAAAAGTGCAAATGAAAGTGACACAAATCTTTGAGTAGTGATTTTTTATATGAACTGCCTTATTTACATAGACTACTATTTTTCAATGTTATTATTTAATTATTTGTTTCCTCACTAAGATTATTCTTAGCGTGTGAATGTTTCATGCGTAGGTTAAGATCGTAAGGAGTAAGGAGCTGTGATAGGAGACATCATCTATTAGGAAGAGGTACATCATTATCAGTAAGACATCCCCGATGTCCCTTTTTGATATTATTAGATGGCATGTAACTTATAAATGTTTTGGTTACTCTGATACGAAAATATTAGAAGTGGTTGTAATGTTATAAACATGAGTATGAATACTTTTAATGGATATTATTGATTAAATATGTTGAAATCGTATTTTATTAGTTAATCGAACGATTTTTAAATTAGGTAGTTTTATTAAATATATAGAGGAGAATCGAACTACCAAGTTGTTGCCTGAATCTAGATTCAGATCGAACTTAGAAATATTAGTTTTAAATTTTACGCGATTAAGTATACTTTTAGAAAATGGTAAATTATTTATATTTTAAAGAAACAAAATTTTATCGATTTTGAAATAAGTGTTATTGTACAAGTGTCATGTGACATCTCTAACTCGTATTCAGTGATGAATTTGGGTAAGGGGTGTTACATCTCCCCAACCTCAGCCCAACACAAAGGCATACGATACCTCCTACCATATAAGGCCTCATACGGTGCCATCTGAATACTGGTCTGATAGCTATTATTGGATGCGAATTCCACCAAAGGAAACTGCTTTTCCCAAGTTCCTTGGAATTCAATAATGCAACACCTCAGCATATCCTCCAAGACATGAATCACACGTTCATATTGTCCATCCTTCTGAGGATGATACGAAGTGCTAAAATGCAACCGAGTACTCAAAGCTCGATGCAAGCACTCCCAAAACCTTGTTGTAAACCTCGGACCTCTATCCAAAACAATTGACTTGGGCATCCCATGCAACCTCACAACCTCAGCAATATAAAGGTCGACCAACTTATCCAAAGTATACGTCGTATGCACTGGCAGAAAATGCGCACACTTTGTAAATCGATCAACAATCACCCAAATGGAATCCTTTTTAGTCGGTATTAAAGGCAACCCCAACACAAAATCTATGTTGATCCTCTCCCATTTCCACTCCGGTATCCTCAATGGCTGCAACAACCCGGAAGGAAATTGATGCTCAGCCTTAACACGCTGACATGCCATGCACTTGGCAACAAAATCAGCCACGTCTTTCTTCAACCCAACCCAATAATACTCATCCTTCAATCCCTGATACATCTTAGTGCTACCAGGATGCATAGCAAAAGGACTAGTATGAGCCTCACTCAAAATGGTACGTCTCAAATCCTCATTGCAAGGCACCACTATCCGGTCCTTAAAACACAACACTCCATCATCATTAAAATGAAAATTCGATGGTTTCCCATCCATGATATCCTTAACATAAGGTACCAACTCATCATTGTATGGTTGTTTCTCCTTTATCATTTGTGACAAGGACGGCTTCACTTGCAACTCAGCTAACAAGCCTCCATCACGAGTTACACTCAACCGGGCAAACATAGCTCTCAACTCAACCACAGCTTTTCTACTCAATGCATCTGCTACTACATTCGCTTTACCCAGATGATACTCAATGGTAAAATCATAACCCTTAAGCAACTCTAACCATTGTCGTTGCCTAATATTCAACTCCTTCTGCGGCATCAAATACTTCAAACTTTTGTGATCTGTGTACACAACACACTTCTCACCGTAAAGATAATTCCTCCAAATCTTTAATACAAACACAACTGCGGCAAGCTCAAGATCATGAGTAGAATAGTTATGCTCATGCACCTTCAATTGCCTAGATGCATAAGCCACCACTTTCCCACTTTGCATCAACACACACCCCAACCCAACATAGAATGCATCACTATACACCAAAAACTCCTTTCCCGACTCAGGTTGAATCAAGATCGAAGCTTGCGACAAAACTTCTTTCAACTTTTCAAAGGCTTGTTGTTGATCCTCCGACCACTCAAAACAAACATTCTTTTGCAACAACTTGGTCAAAGGAGCAGCAATCTTTGAAAAACCATCCACAAACCGACAATAGTATCCTGCCAACCCAAGAAAACTACACACCTCTGTCACCGACTTATGTGGCTTCCAATTTACCATAGCCTCAATCTTTTACAAATCCATAGAATGCCCTCGGCTGACACCACATGTCCAAGGAAAACCACTTTCTTCAACCAAAACTCAGATTTGTTCGACTTGGCATACAACTGATTATCCAATAATCTCTTAAGCACAACCCGTAAAAGCTCATCATGATCTTTCTCGGTATGAGAGTACACAAGAATATCATCAATAAACAGCACCACAAATTGATCCAAGAACTCATGAAACACATGATTCATCATATCCATAAATGCAGTTGATGCATTGGTCAACCCAAACGGTGTCACCAAGAATTCGTAATGCCCATACCTCGTACGAAAGGCAGTCTTTGGCACATCCACATCCTTCACCTTCAACTGATAATATCCTGATCTCAAATTGATCTTAGAAAATACTGATGCACCTTAGAACTGATCAAACAAATTATCAATCGGTGGCAAAGAAAATTTGTTTTTAATCGTCAACTTATTCAGTTGCCGATAATTGATGCACATTCTCATCGTGCCATCCTACTTCTTCACCTAGGTCTAATAAACCCCAATCGAGCAACTCCTAATGTTTTGTCTTCAACTTCTTCAATTCCTTAGGTGCCATGCGATAAGATGCAATAGACACCGGAGCCATATCAAAATACGTCTCGATTTTAAACTCTACCTCTCTATTCGGCGGTAACCCTGGCAACTCTTCATGAAAAACTCTCGAAAAATCACAAACTGTAAGGATGTCTTGCACACGTACATCCTTAGATACAGGATTTATAGCATAGGCCAAATACGCCTGACATCCTAGTTCCAACATTCGACTTGTTTCTAAAGCCGAAACAACATTAGACATGAACTTTGCATTCTTGCCAACCACCACAACTTTATAATCATTGGCAAGACGCAAAGATATCCATTTGGTTTCAAAATCCACAACCGCTCTATGCTCGGACAACCAGTCTATCCCCAAAATTACATCAAACCCATGGAATGGCAATTCCATCAAATCCACTCCAAGGCAAACACATGATCTTGCACCATCAGAGGACACCTATGATATATCCTCCTAACCACAACTGTCTCACCCAAAGAACTAGTTACTTAGACACCAACATTCAAAATCTCAACAGGTATATCAAGCAACTGTGCATGCTCACTCAGAATATACGAATGGGTGGAACCAGAATCAACCAATGAAAATAACAGCAAGGATTGTAAAGTAAATGTACCTGCAATCACATCGATATCATTGCATCCCTCGCGATGCATATATACCCTCGTGGTGCCTCCACCCTCCGACTGGATAGCAACAGTGTGTGCCACAGTCCTACGCCTACCATCCTCGACTGGAAATGTCCTCGACCACGTCCTCGACCTCTCAGAGAAACCACATCAGGTGCAGGAGTCTGTGCACCTCTAGTTAACATAGGGAAATCACGCCTCACATAATCAGTTGACCCACAACTCCAGCAAGTAATAGCTGCAACCAAGACAGAACTGGACCAGCTCGTCCCGCTTGATGACAGTCACGTCTAACATGATCTTAAGATCCACAACTCCAACAAACCTTGTCTGATCTCCAACAAACCCCGAAATACCTCTTCCCACACTGAGCACACTCGAGTATCCCACCTCCAGAACTCTGCCATATCTGACCTCTCCGCCCAAGCTCAGGTCGATTTCTCCGGTCACAATACCTCTTATGCCGTCCACCGCATGCACTAGAATCAACAGCTCTCCTACCATGGCCAGATCCTCTAAGCACGAGATTTTAAACCCAAAATCTGCTCAATATCCTTGGCTTTCAATTCCAACACATCAAATTCAATATACTCTACAGCCAACATATATGTCTTAACTTCTTGCGCCAAACCATAACAAAATTGGTCGCAACGACGCCTCTCATCGAGCACCAACTCCAAAGCATGCTAACTCATCCTCACAAACTATATCTCATACTCAGCTACCGACATATCACCAAATTATGACTTAGGGACCAATTAGCCAATTTCTCGAGTTTCAAGAACTTAACTCAAAATTAAAGCTACCAATCCTCATTTAGTCATGTTACATGCTCACATGCCAAAATAATCATCCATGCATCCATAAATGCAATCATGTTAGACATGGACTAAAATATAAGATTTACAATCTCAGCAGATCAAATTAACTAAAAATTACAACCTGATTTGATACGCCAAGACCCTCGTACCATTACGGTTTATTTTACACACCCATATCGGTACGGCTACACCCCGTACCGATCCCATGAACATAATTTCACAAATCAAGATTCTTGTGTTAAAAACTCATACCGGTACGGTACCCCACATATTGAACTCGGCCTTAATCCCTTAAGGACGTATCGATACACCTTCCCGCATACCAAACCCCTAGAGCAATTTTGCTCACCCATATCAAAATAGTAGGATACTCGTATCGGTACGCCTGGGCATTTTGCCTAATTTGAGCCTCTATAGGTCCCCGCGTACCAAAATAGGAGAGCTCGTACTAGTACGCAGAGGCCTGCAATGACCTCTAGGTCTAACTTATGACACTTAGGCTCCCATTAATCATGCTTAAACAATCATCAATCATCATCTAACATTACTAGTATGCTTTGACTCTTATTCCATGCAACCTATCATACTATCTAGCATCAATCAATCCACATGGTTTTCTATGGGCATGCTCCCTAGTCAAGTTACCAAATCATATACCGTATGCAAAATCCAGCAAACCAAGCTTATTACAAATCCAAAACAGCAATATAAACTTGCTCAAACAGAGAGTTAAACACTCAAACCCTCCCAACAACATTTAAGCCACATTGCCTTTATTGCTACTTTAAAACTCAACATACTTTGCAAAACCAAGTCTTGGAAATTCCCTCCTTGCTTGCTAGGCCCACTTGCACTCAGTCAATTTGCATTGATGATAAAAGAGATCAAGCAATCATTGCTTAGTGAGGAATGCTCAAAACACAAAGCATCATCCAATGCAAATTAAGACCATTCGAAACCATCATGCCATTCTTTCAAACATGCACTTAATCTTTCCAAAACGAGCATATTAAACCATATGCAACATGTATCATGGATTCCACATCATAATCCCATATGCAATTCCCTCTACTTAAGCCTTCCCATGCATAACATCCCATATGCAAAGCTTAAGGAGTAAAACATGCATAAATCACATTATACAAACCAATCCATCAACATGATACATTTAAAACATTATATTGGCTTTCAAGTGATCCATTACCATATACATCATTTCCAAAAATCAACTTTAACATTGGATACACGGATTTCCCAAGAGATTTCCCAATCTCTTACAGTTCAATGGTATGGAGTTGTGCAACACATGCATCACCTCTACACTACCAAGGCTAATCCTCCAATTTGGAGTACACACACTCAATGCATCAACCTTTACAGCCCATAGCTTGAGTAAAAGCCATCTAAGTGTTACCTCAACAACATTAGGGTTCATATGATCAGAGTAAATACCTCTCGTACTACATCTACAACACGGGCGACTTATTATAGTGCACTTTAAATCATATGACTGGCCAATTATATCCTATAACATTTCTATAATATTTCCAATCCATCGCTTGCCAATATAATCCACTTTTATAAACATGCCTCACTGTTTTCATATACATCATTCAAATCATTTCATCATGCATTAAACCATGCATAAACCATATTCTTAAACATTCTTTTAAATCATGCATTGCTTTCCAAATGCATCTAACATCATTCCATATCAATTCCCAGCATTAAACCATGCTTATTTCATGCATAACGCAACAGGTAAACAATCATTTAACAAGTGCATTCATAAATCATTTGCCAACTAAAATAGAGAGAGAAAAACCACTTTACTTACTTCCGAGTCCTAGACCAGTGTATCAAGCCTAGTCTAAACTCCCATTAAGCCTTTTCAGACCTTCGAAAAGCTATTCTTATCCGTTTCACTCACCGACAAAGCAACGCCTCGCTTGCCGATATCAAATCAAGCTCCCGACAACTCCTCAACACCAAGGTTCACTTCTAGATTATTTTCCCCTATTTCAAACACATCAAAACAGAGGATCCAATGCATTATAATGCATCCAAACTCACAGCAAACAACAAATAATATTATCCAACTATAATCCTCCACAACACTACATCCTATCAACCGAAAACATCATTGATTCATCAAAAACCTCAACCCAACCAACAACTATGAATCTCAACCTTAAAATAACATCTTACAACAACTCAAATCAACCTCATACCTCCAGTAAACAATAATCAACCACAACACCTCAAAATCTCTTAACTATCAACCTAACAAATTAGAGATTCTCTAGATTTCGGGATTCTGTCATTAAAACTCACCTCATTAACATATTGAACACCAAAATCAACCTGTAAATCAATCCTTAACTCAGCAAAAATAGATCAACTACGAATTTCCTTAATTTCTATCATAAATCACCAATTAAACCATAAATCCGAGTTTAATTAATTAAAACCCAATGAAAATTATATAAAATGTATCAAGAACTTAGGAATTTCAATAAAGAACCTTCATTAGAGGAGAAGAATGAATCCTTACCTCCAATGGTGATTTCTCCCCCTAAATGCTTGATAAAAATGAAAATCAAGATAGAAGTAATAAGTATTTAATGTAAAATCTTTAGGAATCAATTAGAAACCAAAAACTCTCTGAAATCCTAATTTTTACCTGAAGAAATTGAAGTTGGAAATGTGTTTGGCTAGAGGGAATTTGATAGAAAGAAGTTACAAAGTTTGTTACGTGAATTTTGATTAAAAGCTTAATTGAGATTAATTAATTCTCTCCACTATTTATAGCTCTTAGAAACCCATTTAAAGTAGTTAATTAAAGGGAGAAATCTGATGAAAACCTTTAGGATAATTAGCTTCTTAAAGTTTCAAAGTTTTGATCCATTTACAAAATAGTCACTAAAAACAGTTTTGCAAACTTTGCATTTTGGTCACTAAACCAAAATGTCATATTTATGAATTTCATTTTCCAAAAATTTTTCAAAAAAATCATTTATATATTTAATAATGATTTTATAATATTTTCCATATTTTTATCTCTCATAAAAATATTTAACTCAATTTAAATCTTGAATCTGACTTGAATCTCTAATCCCTGTACACCAGACCGACCGACCCACCCCAAAACTCTTAGGCCCAAACCGGGGCGTTACAACCTTCCTTTAGGTGATGCTCTAATCGTGATAAATGGTCAGCAACCAAGTTCTCGCTCCCCTTCTTATCTCGAATCTCGAGCTCAAATTCTTGCATCAAGAGCATCCGTCGGATTAGTCTGGGCTTGGCATCCTTCTTTGCCAAGAGATATTCAATGCCCAATGATATGTATACGCTACAACTTTGTTACCTACCAAGTAAGATCTGAACTTGTCAAATCCAAATACAACCACAAGAAATTCCTTTTCGGTTGTGGTGCAGTTGAGTTGGCTTTATTCAATGTTCAGCTGGCATAGTAAATGGTATAAAAAATCTTGCCATGCCTCTGTCCCAACACAACTCCAACGGCATAGTCGCTAGCATCACACATCACCTCAAAAGGCTTACTCATATCTGGTGCCATGACTATGGAGGCATTAATCAATCTGTCCTTAAGTTCTTGAAAATCTTTTAAACAAGAGTCATCAAACATAAAAGTGGCATCTTGTTCTAAAAGAAAGCATAAAGGTTTAGTAATTTTTGAGAAATCTTTAATGAAAAGACAATAAAAACCTGAATGTCCCAAAAAAATTTGATACCTTTTACACTTGTAGGAGGTGGCAACTATTTGATTACCTCCATTTTTGCCTTGTCTACTTCCAGGCCTCTCTTGGTTACTTTATAACTGAGAACTATGTCTTCCTTCACCGTGAAGTGGCATTTTCCCAATTCAAGACTAGGTTAGTCTCATTACATCTCCTCAAAATAAGCCCTAGACTTTGAAGGCATTCTTCAAATGTTTTGCCAAACACCAAGAAATCATCCATGAAAACTTCTAGTTTGTTCTCAATCATGCTAGAAAAAATAGACATCATGCAACGTTAAAACGTTGCTAGAGCATTACACAGTCCAAAGGGCATTCTTCTAAAAGTGAATGTCCAATAGGTACAGGTGAATGTGGTCTTCTCCTAATCCTCTAGAGCTATGGTAATCTGATTATATCCTGAATAGCTATGTAACCTCCTAAATTTGACCTAATTTCTTAAGTCAAATCTTGGAAGTTAAGTTTGAAAATCTCGTCCCTCAAGAAAGGTTGTTAGGTTTGATAATTCAAAATTTCAATTTAATTATACAGTTCAAACCACAAATTATATCTATTAAATAAAACGTAGACGTTTAGCAAAATTTCAAAAGTCATTATAAAATCTGAAAGAAAATCAAATATTAAATGCATGTCAAACCAATAAGTCTTACATAAATATAATGTCCCAAGTCCCAAATACAAAATATCTAGAATAATAATAATAAACAAAGTCAAATGTCTGAGTAATCATACTGAAAAATAAAATATAGTCTGATGGTACGAAAATCCTCCAAGTACCATACGCCTAAGCCTGAGTATCTGAAAGAGGAACTAAGGGGGAGTAAGCTATAAAGCTCAGTGTGTCTCTAAAGTGTAGATAAAAACACATATAAGATATCTGAACAACAATTACAGCTCAACAGTCATCATATTATACAAATGCATACAATCTGAGACATAAAATGTAATGCATGCACCCATCTCCATACACCGTCCGAAGTGGAACGACCTAAAGGTGGAACCACTGATCCGAAGCAGAACTCACCCCGAAAGGTGAACCTGCTGAACTTCCCCGTACAATTTCCCAACCCAAATGATATGACATGTTTCGATTTATATTTTTCAAATCTGAGAGTATATCCAATTATTAATTCAATCTGAGTGCATACGATATATTCTGATTTATTTTAGTCCGATTCTGATATCCGATGTGTGTCATGCCATCATATAAAACATACCATAAATCACAGATCATACAGCCAGTCACATATACAACATGCACGCATAACATAGAGCACAAAAATGATATAGCACAGGAAGAGACACACCTTAGGCAGGTAAATAACTCAACGTCGAGAGTGACATCTCCTACGCTCAGCTCTAGTATTCGGTCAGATATAGTCAACACCTACGAGGTCAACAAAGTATAATTATTTACTACTATTATACCACACTAACATAACCACTAAACGAAACCATACTCACGTGCAGAACTCGCGGGATGATCAGAAGAAAGTCGAACAGGTGGAGGAGGTGGAAGGTTCTCAGGCTATGAGTCAACGTCACCTGAACACAATTACATTCGAGTCAGAATTTGATATTCAAAATTCTCAAAATACTGATTATAATCAAATATAGATAGCAAAACGGTCTTTTAGGTTCGAATTTGGGGAAATGGGCAACGAATTTGGAATCAGAACGTCGAAAAACATAGAGTCAACTTGGTTCAAAAAAGTCAACACTAACGTTATCATAAAAGTCAACGCTGACATCATCACAAAAGTCAACGCTAACGTCAGCTCGGGTCGGGTCAGTCAACGAGTCAGGTCAACAGGTTGGGTCGGTCAACGGATCGAGTCGTAGGTCGGGTCACGATCTAGATTGATCAAGCCAGTCGGTTTATTGGTTCGGTTGGTCTGACCCGGTTTAGGTTTGGTTTTTGCTGGTCTGATTTGGTTTAAGGGTTTGGTCTTGTTTTCTCCACTAAACTGGGCCCGATTCGGGCTTTCTCTTGCCTATTGGGCTCACTAACGAACTTGGGTTAAACCCAATTCCTTTCTGGCCCGATTGCATCACCCCCTTGTAGCCCTTTCCCTAGCAACCGAAACCCTAGGGCCATTGTCCTTGACGGCGGCAGCCAATACAACATCGCGGCGGCAGCTTGGTTTTGGGTTCCCAAAACCCTTTGCCGGTCCAATCACTGGTGACGCATACGGGTGACCACATTGGTCCCTTTTTCCAGCCACACAACACGTACCAAAACAAAAACAACCACCAACTCGAGCACTCACTCAACATAAACGCTCGATAACGACAAGGATCGGCAAAGGAACGGTGGAGCAAGGAGATTTGAAACTGGTTCCTCGTCGGTTCTAAGCAAACGGCCAACAGTTTGGCACGAAGACGGGGTGAGCTTTGATCGAAACAGAGAGACGTACACGTCGACAGTCTCAGAACGGTGAACAGATGAAGGCAACACTCTAGTCGAGGCTTGACCAGAACTTCAACGAAAAAGGGGGAAAGGTTTAGTTTCGAACGACAAAGGATTTTGAAAAAAATAAGGGTGCGGCTGGTTACACAAATGAGAAAGAGGAGGCTGCTAGGGTTTATTATATGGTATTAATACCCCAGGAAAAAGGAAAACTACCACCATAGGCCCCCAACTTACCCATATTACTCAATAGCCACTCAAATTCTAAACTTCACAAACTGGTCACTAAATTTCAATTAAGAAATTCAATTGAATTCCCAAAAATTTAGGGTTTAGAAATTAGGGATTTAAAGATTTGGGGATTTTTAAATTTAGGGATAAATTGGGGTATTACAATTCTCCCCTCCTTAAAAGAAATTTCGGCCTCAAATTTTACCTAGATAAAAAAGATGCGGATACTGAGCTTTGACAACGGCCTTGGGCTCCCATGTAGCCTCATCGTGACCACGATTACACCATAAGACCTTGATCATCTTAATGGTCTTTCTCCGGAGAACTTTCTTATCCTGGGCAAGAATCGCAACTGGCTCATGTGGTAACTCAAGTTGATAGGCAACTCAAGTTGATAGGCAACTGGTCCAATCAGACGAATAATTCGATAAGGGCCAATGAAACGAGGACTCAGCTTGCCTTTTCGATCGAAACGAAGTACCTTCCTCCATGGAGATACTTTCAAGAAAACCTCATCTCCCACATCAAACTCAAGATCCTGACGTCTCAAATCGGCATAAGACTTATGTCTGTCAAAAGCAGCCTTAAGCCGATCCCGAATCAATCTAACAGTCTGCTCAGCCCCATAAACAATATCTGGTCCCAACAGTCTTTGCTCATTAAGCTCGGTCCAACCAATAGGTGTACGGCACTTACGCCCATACAGAGCCTCATATGGTGCCATCTTAATACTGGCCTGGTAGCTATTATTATAAGTGAACTCTGCAAGCGGTAAGAAATCTTCCCAACTGCCACTACAATCCACAACACAACCCCTAAACATATCCTCAAGAATCTGGATTACCCGCTCAGACTGGCCATCGATCTGCGGATGATAAGCAGTACTAAAGTTCAACCGAGTACCCAAAGTTGTATGAAGAGATCTCCAGAACTTCGCCGTGAACCTTAGGTCCCGGTCAGAAATGATAGATAAAGGTACCTCATGAAGTCTAACAATCTCTAAGATGTAGAGCTTAGCTTACCTACTCAATGAGTATGTAACCTGAACAGGAATGAAGTGTGCAGATTTAGTCAACCGAACAACAATAACCCAGATAGAGTCTTTCTTTGAGAGAGTTGTAATCACTCATTTTTGACTGGGTTTTAGTGTTATTAGTATTATTTTAATGGTAGTATTATTAATATAAAATTAATAAAAAGTCAAAAAATAATAATAATAAATAATATAAAAAATTAAAAAGCAAAGAAAAGGAAAATGGGTGGTTTTGGGATGACCACGTCACCCTTAACCCACCCCAATTGCCTATATAAAGGCATGGGGGCAGGGGCAATTTTCACGTAAAAAAATTGGCCAAATTGCCATGAAATTGGCTCCCCAATTGGGGCAGTGCCCTCGGCCCCAGTTGGTTCGATCCAACATTTGATCGGGGTCTTATTTTGGATCCGATCTAGTTAATATTTTTGGAGAGGTCGTGGTAGATCTCAGTGGGGTTCAGTCGGGATTCGTCATTCGAGCTCCTAGTTAGGTATATTTTCTTTCCTTTTTATTTGTGTTGTAATTTTTATAATTTAATGAAGTATTAGTTATTTTAAAATTATATTCTTATTTTTTAGTTTGTATGTTTATGTTTTAGATTAGTATTTAATATGTTTTAAATTTATCTTTTATATTAATATTTTATTTATGTTAGATTTGTTTTTATTTATGTCTTAGATTAATATTTATTTGTGTTTTAAATTAATATTTATGAATGTTAGCATTTTATTTATGTTAAATTTGTTTTTATTTATGAGTAAGATTAATATTTATGTATATATGTTTTAGATTAGTATTTTATTTATGTTAGATTAGTATTCTATTATGTTAATGTTTATTTGTATTGTATTTAAATTATTTGTCATGTTTTACATTTTGCTCACTAAGTTTGCATAATGGAATATATAATGTCAATGCGGTGCCCTTTTATCCAAGCGTAAACGGGTCCAGTATCAGGCGTAGTGGTAGTGGTTGGGAGTTTACTCTCGGATAACAGGGCCTTAAAATCTACTCGCACTTATAATCAAATTTTAAATTGATCGTCACTTTAATCCGGAAAATCTAACATTAATAAAGCGATAATTATTAAAGTACCAATTTTGGGCGGTGTGGGGGTGCTAATCCTTCCCCATCCGTAACCGACTCCCGAACCCAATAGTTTTCAAATCTCTGGTTTTATGGTGTTCGGCCTACCTAAGTGGCTGGTGGCGACTCTAATTTCTAAATAAAATGCGGTTTTTAAAACCCCACGGAATGAATATTTTAATACCCGAAAGACAACCACAAACACTTCAAAAACCTGTTTTTTAGCGAAAGGGGACATCGCTACAGATGGCGACTCCGCTAGGGACAATTTTTTGTTTTTCGAAAACAAGAAGAGAGTCAAGCTTTTTAAAATAATTACCGCTTTATTAATATTAGAAATTTCGGGTTAAAGTGACTATTAAATTAACATTCGATTATAATTACGCGTTTATTTTAACGCATTTAAAATATGGCATATAAACCTGTTTTTTAAGTGGGGGAAAACGCTAATGCTTTCGTGGAGATATCGTTCTCCCGTATGGGCCTAGCAAGTACCTTCGGGGCTCGAGTACCTTATGCTTTCGTAAGGATATCATTCCTTCGTACGGGCATAAGCGAATGGGTCCCCCTGAATTGAACCCGGTTGAAAGGAGCCTATAATGGGTGATGATCGGGGGCCTTGCTACTCTTAGTAGAGGACAGCAAGGATAATTCGGGTACCTCCTAGCACCAACACTACATGTAGAGAACATATAGAAACCCACCCCTTTAGAGCCATGTGGATAACCTTAGGTGTTTTAGACGGGATAAATAGGGTTTTTTGTTTGTTTACCTTATTTTATTTGTCTTTTTATTTATGTATTTATTATTTTTATCCGGTACTAACTCATTTTTTGTGTTTTATTTTTATTTTACACATACTTTTGTTGCATTATCATTGCATCCACATTACATAGAGGCGTTGATTCAAGTGGTTTGCCCGATTAGAAAATCTTTCATCATGGAAAAAAGGTGTCTTAGGAAGGACGGCATCGATCCAGTCGCGCGACATCGGTCAGAGATTAATCAACAGATCCGAAGTAACAATTTATCGAGCAAGCGTGTAATGCCAAAGTATACACACGAGACCCTGATGGTGGACATACGACGAGTTGCAAGGCGTGTGAATGACTTAGCTACCGAAGCCGCGACTCTCCGACCTTTCGTAACCCCGGACATGGAAGAAGCACCAAGGTTTATCAAGTTGCTCAGAGCTGTCGAGGAGCTAGGAGGTAGAGCTAGGGCTTATGTGTAGAACTTTGTTTTGTAATTAAGACTTTTTGTAATATGGACTCTTTTTGTAATAGGGACTCCTTTTGTAATATGGACCTTTTTGTAATCTGGACCCTTTAATTCCCATGAAAGTCGTTCGAAAGGGTGATTACCAGCGGAATCAACGCCTTTATTTGCATTCATGTTGCATATAATGACATGGTGTTGATTCAAGGATAGTTCATTAAAAGGCTTTCAAAATAGAAAAAGTCTGCTTTGCCGGGAACGATAATATTACAGTATCAAGTTAGGCCGAGCAAAGACCAATCGAGAAAGAAGACGGTACGATAGTAAGGCACGTACGACGTAGAAGATTCAGTCAGGGCCGCAGAACCCCAATTTTAAATCTTCACATTTGACCATTTTGTAAAAATCTCAAAGATTTTAATTTAACTCATTTAAAAAAACTTTGAAAATATTATTATTTTGCTTTGAATCTTTTTTCCTCATAAAACTTTCAGAATAATAATAATAACAAAAAGAAACCTAAAAGTTTTATTTTTTAAGTAAGTTAAAACTTTTTGATAATAAAAAAGTGGGAAATTTTTAAACCAAATGATCTTTGAGAATTTTAATTTAAACCCTAAAAATTTTAAAGTACTCCCCTAGGACCGATATAATCCATCCCTGTTTAGACGTATTATTCGTTTACACCCAGATCTACAGAAGAAAAAGATCTTGTCTGCATTATGCCTGCACTTCTTGATGTCCTTTTCAGAAGCCACAAAATAAAGATCATGAAGTCACGAGTCCATGTAATAGAATAAGAGGAGAAGTCGAAGTCATCCATCATCCTGAAGACGACGTCGAGACGTGGAGCACAGGTTTTGCTTTCCGAAGTCAAGGTCTCCAGAATAAATCCAACTGTTACCTGTAATTCATTATTAAGTTCTGGCAAATAGACATTTTCTCCATTGAAAGTTTTTTTTAAGACTGTTCGAGAATCAACATCGCATTTGCATACATTCTCGCATTTATAGGGTATTGATTCCCGAAGTGGTTCCTCAAATCTCAGAAATCGTTCATAATTGGCAAAGGGTCGTTTGGTCAGATATTAGAGGGCACGGATCCAGGGTTTTGTCCCAGAGTAAGATCGGAGACAATAGAAGAGGAACCATCTGAAGACTTCAGGTCAAACACGGTAAGGAGACACAATACTGGTAATGAGCAAAGTAAAGTGCAAGAGTTGAAAGAAGCAGAGGGAAGAAGTGATGAATCAGATGAATACTCTGGCGAAAGGTAAGCAATCTATCAAATCGAAAGAAGAACCGATTAAGGATCATAATAGAAAGCGGGATATTTAGAATTCTACCTCCAAGCCAGCCAAATACGACAAATTGAACCCTTTTTTTGTGATCCACATCTATAAACATGAGGAAGGTATGTTTGAGTTAGGCTTTCAAAAAAGTAGAGCTCAGTCCAAAAGAAACCCGATAAGCAAGTAATGAAAAGTACATCTCGATTCTTGTAAGGTGCACCGAGCTACTATTAATGTTCATCGTGAAGAGCCTTATTACCTCGGTGAAGTTTCTAGCGAAGAGACAGTCTTATCCGAAAGATTACGACACCATTTAGGAAGTTTGGGTCACAGTATTGAGGTTTGTGGGGCTCTGAGGAACAAGTTTAAGATCTTATCACGATGAGAATTTTGGGTTTCAAAGACGGAGTTCCCCAACTCTATAGTAAGCTAACAATCACCCGAGGGGCAAAGTCGAGGAAGAATCGATATCCAGGA
Organism: Hibiscus mutabilis; assembly: GCA_019671005.1. Taxonomy (NCBI): domain Eukaryota; kingdom Viridiplantae; phylum Streptophyta; class Magnoliopsida; order Malvales; family Malvaceae; genus Hibiscus; species Hibiscus mutabilis. The sequence goes on along the minus strand of CM033740.1, from coordinate 15,034,606 downwards.
CAAAGTTCAAGTAATACTGAAGTGGGTCACTCAAGCGAATTAAATTTGAAGATCGGAGATAGGGGCATCCCAGGAGAGGGATATTCTTTCGAGTTCAGCCAGCTCAGATAAGAGAGAGATAACTTGGATAAAATTGAATTTGCAGAATGATCACCAGAAGCTTTACTGAGTGTTTAAGAATATCAGATTGGGTCACCTTTAAAGAATAAACGGTGTTGTCTAGTTGAAGGGTGACTCAGAATATTGGAAGAAGAGAAACTAGTCAAGCAAGAATCAAGTCAGGCTGTTATTAGGTAAGTTTGAGGAAATTGGGATTAGGTACGACAGTCTCCAAAGATGAGCTACAGAATAACTTAGCCATTAACAAGAGTTTCGGAAACAAGTTTACGACAGAGCAATGACAATCCAACACTCTTCAGTAGGAAAGGACAACTTCCAAGCTGCGAAAGACTAAGCATAGGACAGATGAAGACCCGAAGATCAATATTACTCGAGCAGGTAAGGTGGCTCAACAAGGTGGCAGGCTTAGTCAGAACATGGACCAACTGTTGGACTACAGAGGCAAGCTGACCAGACTACTGGATGAAGAAAGTAGGCACTGAAGCTTATCAGTAACTGTAAATATCTAATATCTGATATAATGAAACCTTTTGGCCTCAATGAATGTCGTTCTATGGGGATCACTTTTGGAATCAATACCTTATTGCATTCATGTTTATATTTTAGGATTGCATTGCATTGCATTGCTTTGCACGATCCTGGCATGTTTTATATGACATTATCATTACCTTGCATTATTATTACCTTGCATAAATTTTATGAGGAGTAATTCAAAAACCAATTAGGTTTTTATCATGGATAAAAGAATTGAAGACACTCAAAAATCAAGATTCGAGTAGTTAAAAGATGGGCTCGAGAGGAAAAAAGAAAAAAGAAGTTTGATGCCTTTGATGCAAGAAAACTCTGTTTGAACCCTGATTTGGTCATTCCTCCAGATTTCAAAGATTCCCGGATTTACACATGATGACGGAACAAGCTACCCCAAGATTCACCTGACCACATCCTGCAGAAAGATAGAGGGCTACATCGAGAATGAAAGTTTGCTGATCCACTACCTATGCGACAGTCTAGCAGGACCTATCGTGATATGGTACAACTATTTGAGTAGAGACCAAGTGTAGTCATGCGGAGAATTAACCGATGTCTTTATGGGCAATACAGATATGCTTTAGACCTAGCGCCAAGTTGTCAGTATCTCCAGGGTAGGAGGATGAAACCTGGTGAAGGCTTCAAGGAACGTGCTTTGAGGTGGCTACGTTTAGCGACCTAGGTACAGCCTCCATTAGATGAAGAGGAAAGTGACTTCCATGTTTCATGCCACCTTTCATATTTCTGCTTTATTAATAAGATTCTCAAGAAAATGAAAGCCAGCTTTGTGGACTTCATGACAGTCGGAGAGAGAAACGAACATGCACTCCGGGACCTAAGTTTAAAGACCAAACCTCCCTAGGAGCAGAATGAAAGAAAGAGATAAATGGGTACCACTTTCGAAGGTTCTCGTGATCGTAAGAGAAGAAGACAGACAGATTCCTCTGAATCACCGAGAAAATTACCTCGAACAAGTACATATTTAGAGATATTCGGAGTAGTCTATCTCGGACATATGGCCTTATCTGGTCAAGGTATATGTGAGTTGTACATTGAGGCGCTGGGACATAACACTAAGAAATTTAGGGTCGTTAATAGAAAAATCAAGAAGCTGGTTAACGAGGGAGTCATGACAAGAATTGATCCAGCAAGGAAAAACAAGAGAAGTGGCACAAGCCTACACTACAAAGGACCAGAATGAGTTAGTACTCGGGAGGTAGTCCGGAGGTCCCTATGGTTTTCCTATCATTTCACAAAGAAATGCTCAATGCTTTGAAAAAAGAAAAAAGAAGAGAAAAAAAACATATATTTTTAGAATTTAAAATCACATTTCCATTTAGAAAAGCATTTTTACATTCTTGATTCTTTAAACATTTATTTTTATAGGGTAGTTTTGTTCTCCCATATGCATATACACGCATTTTTGAATGGACATATGTATATATCATTTCTATACCAGGTCCTCGAATTTTGAATGCAACAGTACATTTGCTTAAGATCCAAAGATCAACTCTAAGTTGCATATATTTAGAAGAGATTGAATGTTGTGGGGATACTGTAAATGTGGGTATCTGCTAGTTTACTTAGGCCAACAGAGGAACAAATCGAGTGTTTAGACAATGGGCAATTCCCATTTTAAGAATTTATCTTCTCAGGCACTTGTCGTTTAAGATTCTTGAAACGAAAGTTGACCCTAAACCTCTACCCCCTAAAGGCATTCTCAGGACATCTGTGAATTTGACAACGAATGATATTCTTTTACTTTACCAGAAGATAGAGATAAGTCCAGACAGATTGGATACGAAGATCGAAAAATCATCAGAAGAAAATGGTTGAAAACAAGGATATGTCCAAACGAAAAACCAAAGAAAAGAAGAGAAATGGTAATCAGAAGGCCGAAGCAATCCAGATCGAGTAAATATCAGAAGAGCTGCGAAGAGGCAAGTAACTTTGAGCAGAAGATATCATCAATACCCAGTATAGATATGTGTTGATTCGAGGATACATTTATAGACTCGAATAAGAAGAATGAGATTCAAGGCTAAAAAACCCAAAATGGGCAGTCTAAAACAAAAAAGAAAAACAAAACAAAGCAAAAAAGGGAAGAAAAGAAAAGAAAGAAAAAATAAAAAAGAAGAAAGAGAGAGAAAAAAAGAAAAAAAGAAGAAAAGAAAAAGAAAAAAGAAAAAGAACGAAAGAATATTGTATATGCTTCACACACAGATCAAACAATACAAGAACGAGACTTCAACTATGAGCAAGAGACACAAGGAATCCACATTTCAAGTAAATATCGTTTTGAAAATTAGTATAAAAGCTCGAATTGAAGCCAAGTCAAGACAAGTCGGCCCGAAGATTGCCAATTTCGAAAAAGGAAATGACCTCTAGGGTGAAAACCCAAAAATGGGCAGTCTAGAGTGATTCTAAAAATGAAGAAAAAGAGTAGTCTGCCTGAGCCTGCTGGCATCAATATCCAACCAAAATACACTGATCTGAAGGTACAGAAGAAGGAATTGACCTCTAGGGTGAAAACCTAAAAATGGGCAGTCTAGAGCGATCCAAGAGAAAAAGTGAAAAAAAAGAAAAGAAAAAAAAGAAAAGAAGAAAGAAAGAATAATATTTCATCTGGGCGTGCCAATCACAAGAATTCCCAGAAATGTATTCATAGTCCTTCATTCAAGATATCTCAGTTTCGAGGAGTATTGAAGGATCAAACATTATTGAACAGAAAATGAACATCAGTATATAGCCAGAATGCAAGGCAACCTACAGTAAAAAGAAAAGAAATGAACTCTAGGGTGAAAACCCAAAAACGAGTAGTCTAGAGTGATCCAAAAAAAAGAAGGAATAATGGGCATATCCAAGTTACACAAGTACAGAAATACTGTTTCACTTAACCATAAACCAAAGGCCTACATTACAAGCCCCCAAAGACTATTCTGGTCATCCATAAATATCCAAGTTGAATGAGAATGTCTTCAGATTTCATTTCGCATATAAGGGTTAACTTTGCTTCAAGGAACGTCAAACTTCGAAGTGTTTGGTCGACACCCCAAATGAGGGAAGGATGGGGCATGGTGAGATAGTGAGATTAAGAGAGCCACCTTAAACGGGGTAGAAACTAGGTAGGGTTGTTCCTCCCAAAAGCATATTAGACCAGAAGAAATTATACATTGGCATATATCTCCACAATGGTCAAGATCTTCTAAATATGCGCTTCATTAGAGTTGATCTCTGGAAACTTGAAGCAGATGCTTATGGTGTTTGATATTTCGGGGGCAAACATGTTTTAAAAGGTTTGACATTTTCTCCCAAAGTTTTGATGTTTACCATTTCCCCCAAACATTAGTTTTTAAAATATTTGGCAATATACTTCGAATTTTGTTTACTATTCTCCAAACATTATTTAAAAAAAATGTTTGGTCCTTAAAAAAGAAGAAGAAAAGAAAAAGATGTTTACCATTTGTTCCAAACAATGTTTTCAAAATGTTTGGTATCCCCTCCAAGTTGTGATTTTCAAAATAGCTGTTACCTTTTCAAACAATCATTGTTTTTTAAAATATACGCAAGTAAATTGCCGTTTGCATTATTTTAAAAATAAATGATGATGAGATTTAAAGCATAGAGGCCGAGAGTTAGTTCTCGTCGAAATGCTACGAGAAGATCAAGGATGAGCTTAGGGGATGGAAGCATTTTGGCTCACCCTGATGACTAGAAATAGATCAAGGCTCTGTATGATGGGTCAGAAAATTCAAAGCAGTGGAGTCCGTGGTTGAATGGGGCAACACCAAGCGAAGAAGATGACAAGGGTTCTTATAAGAATAATATAAGAACCAGAAGATCATTTATGAAGACGAGTGATAACCCTGAAAACAAGAAAATCCTTCCGCACAAAAGGTTTAAAAGCATGTTCAAATGAGGATTTAAGAGCATACAGTGAAGAAGTAAAGAGACGAAGAAATCTGAGGAGCGACCTTTCAGGGTGTAAGACTTTAGAACGAAAAAAAAATTTGAAAGAAAAAGAAAAAAAAAGAAAAAAAAAAAAGAAAGAAAAAGAAAAAAATAGAAGGGAAGGAAAAAGAGAAAAAAAAGAAAAGAAAAAGAAAAAAATAGGAAGAAATTGAAGGAAAAAGAAAAAAGAAGAAAAGAAGAAAAGAAAAAGAAAATGAGAAGAGGGGAAAAAAAGAAAAAGAAGAGAAAGAAAGTATTACATTGCATGCATCATATAGATAGGGGCATGTCAATTTTTGCTTGTTTTGAACAGGTACTTGAAGAATTATCAAAGAGTATTAAGAAGTGGATTTCATTAAAGAAAGAAAGTTTGACAGCCATTTTCGGCGTGAGTCCCCAAATTTGAAGAAAGATCGGTAGCCATTTTCGGCGTGAATCCCAAAATTGAAGAAAAATTTCGGCAGCTATAGCAGCGTGAGTCCTAGAAGATTGGCGGCCATTTTCGGCGTGAGTCCCTAAATTTGAAGAAGTATTGGCAGCCATTTTCGGTGTGAGTCCTCAAATTTAAAGAAAGATTGGTAGCCATTTTCGGCGTGAATCCCCAAATTGAAGAAAAATTTCAGCAGCTATAGCAGCATGAGTCCTAAAAGATTGGCGGCCATTTTCGGCGTGATTCCCTAAATTTGAAGAAGTATTGGCGGCCATTTTCGGCGTGAGTCCCCAAATTTGAAGAAAGATCGGTAGCCATTTTCAGCGTGAATCCCCAAATTGAAGAAAAATTTCGGCAGCTATAGCAGCGTGAGTCCTAGAAGATTGGCGGCCATTTTCGGCGTGAGTCCCTAAATTTGAAGAAGTTTTGGCGGCCATTTTTCGGCGTAAGTCCCCAAATTTGAAGAAGGTTTGGCAGCCATTTTCGGCGTGAGTCCCCAAATTTGAATAAAGTTTGGCAGCCATTTTCGGCGTGAGTCCCCAAATTTGAAGAAAAATCGATAGCCATTTTCGGCTTTAATCCCCAAATTGAAGAAAGATTTTGGCAGCTATAGCAGCGTGAGTCCTAGAAGATCGGCAACCATTTTCAGTGTGAGTCCCCAAATTTAAAGAAAGATTGGCAGCCATTTTCGGCGTGAGTCCCCAAATTTGAAGAAAGATCGGTAGCCATTTTCAGTGTGAATCCCCAAATTGAAAAAAGATATCGGCAGCCATAGCGGCATGAGGCCCAGATGTTAGATGCTTTGGGTCATCGGTAAGTCCTTCGGGCATGATGTTAAGTCATTTGAGCCACCAGTAAGTCTTTCGAGCATGGTGATAAGTCCTTTGGGCCATTAGTAAGTCCTTTGGGCATGATGCGGCAGTCTTAAGTAGCATAAGTCCAAAGATATCAACAGCCTTGTTAAAAAAAAACGAGATAGAAAAAAATAAGAGAAGAAAAAAGGAAGAAAAAGAGAAAAAAGAGAGCATAAAAATGGGGAAAAGAAAAAGGAAAAAGAGAAAAGAAAATTCGAAGATAAAAGTTGTATATAGGAAGGGCCTATATTTTCAAGCTCCCGTAGCGAGAGGTTCTATGTAGGAAGAATCTGCCACTCTGAGGCTTCAGGAGCTGAAAGTTTTATATAAAGAAGGGCTTGCAGCTCCAGGGTGAAGACTAGCAGTCCTATATAGGAAGAACTCCCAGCCGAAGGAATTCACCCATGACACATAAGGTTTTATATAGGGAAAACCCATTGTGTTGAAGGCAAAGAGTCCTATATAGTAAGGGCTCCGAGCTTTACTGTCTTAGAGTGAAAGGTTCTATATAGGAAGAACCTGTAGCTCCGAGATTTCAGAAGCTAAAAGTTCTATATAGGAAAGATTGGCGGCTCCAGGGTTTGAAGACTAGCAGTTCTATATAGTAGGAACTCCCAGTCGGAAGAATCCATCAGTGGCGCAAAAGGTTTTATATAGGATAAATCAGCGTTGAAGGTGAAGAGTTCTATATAGGAAGGACTCCAAGCTTTATCGTCTTAGAGTGAAAAGTTCTATATAGGAGGGACTCGTAACTCAAGACTTCAGAATGAAATGTTCTATATAGGGAGAACCTATAGTTCCGAGATCAGAAGGTGAAGAAGTTCTATATTGGAAGAACTTACAAGCTTGAAGATTCAGCTAAGGAAGAGTGGAGGGTTCCAGAAGAACACGTGATTCCGAAGCCAAAGACAAGAAAGTGGGTCAAAAATGAGTGCTTTTGATCTTTGCTTTGTCCTCGTTTTACATGAACAAGTAAAGAGGGGCAACTGTAATAACTCATTTTTGACCGGGTTTTAGTGTTATTAGTATTATTTTAATGGTAGTATTATTAATATAAAATTAATAAAAAGTCAACAAAATAATATAAAAAAATTAAAAAGCAAAAAAAAGGAAAATGGGTGGTTTTGGGATGACCACATCACCCTTAACCCACCCCAATTGCCTATATAAAGGCATGGGGGCAGGGGCAATTTTCACGCCCAAAAAATTGGCCAAATTGCCATGAAATTGGCTCCCCAATTGGGAGCTAGGCCGGCCGCAAGGCTGGCCGGGTTGAGAGCAATGCCCTCGGCCCCAGTTGGTTCGATCCAACATTCGATCGGGGTCTTATTTTGGATTCGATCTAGTTAATATTTTTGGAGAGGTCGTGGTAGATCTCAGTGGGGTTCAGTCGGGGTTCGTCATTCGAGCTCCTAGTTAGGTATATTTTCTTCCCTTTTTATTTGTGTTGTAATTTTTATAATTTAATGAAGTATTAGTTATTTTAAAATTGTATTCTTATTTTTTAGTTTGTATGTTTATGTTTTAGATTAGTATTTAATATGTTTTAAATTTATGTTTTATATTAATATTTTATTTATGTTAGATTCGTTTTTATTTATGTGTTAGATTAATATTTATTTGTGTTTTAAATTAATATTTATGAATGTTAGCATTTTATTTATGTTAAATTTGTTTTTATTTATGAGTAAGATTAATATTTATGTATGTATGTTTTAGATTAGTATTTTATTTATGTTATATTAGTATTCTATTATGTTAATGTTTATTTGTATTGTATTTAAATTATTTGCCATGTTTTACATTTTGCTCAATAAGTTTGCATAATGGAATATATAATGTCAATGCGGTGCCCTTTTATCCGAGCATAAACGGGGCCAGTATCAGGCGTAGTGATAGTGGTTGGGCGTTTACTCTCGGATAACGGGGACTTTAAAATCTACTCGCACTTATAATCAAATTTTAAATTGATCGTCACTTTAATCCAGAAAATCTAACATTAATAAAGCGGTAATTATTAAAGTACCAATTTTGGGCGGTGTGGGGTGCTAATCCTTCCCCATCCGTAACCGACTCCCGAACCCAATAGTTTTCAAATCTCTGGTTTTATGGTGTCCAGCCTACCTAAGTGGCCGGTGGTGACTCTAATTTCTAAATAAAACGCGGTTTTTAAAACCCCACGGAATGAATATTTTAATACTCGAAAGACAACCACAAACACTTTGAAAACCTGTTTTTTAGCAAAAGGGGACATCGCTACAGGAGTCAAACGAAGACCACTAACAAAATCCATCGTCACACACTCCCATTTCCACTGAGGAATCTCAATGTGCTGAAGTGACCGAGACGGACGTTGATGCTCTGTTTTTACCTTCTGACACGTCAAACATTTCGACACGAACCCAACAACATCCCTCTTCAGGCCCTTCCACTAGTATCTCTCATGAAGATTCTTATACATCTTGTCCCCACCCGGTTGCATAGAGTAGGGACTATCATGGGCTTCACGAAGGATAACCTGCTTTAACCCAGAATTCCTCGGAATACAATATCAGCCTCGGAAACACAGAACATCGTCCTGGTCGATCGAATAATCCTGAGATGTCCCCTCTTCAACCTCTCTTATGCGGTGCATCAAAAACATATCACTAGGCTGCTCAACTCGAATATCAGAAATCACGGTAGGAATAACCCGAAGTTCTGCCAAAAGAATGAGATCCTCATATAAACTCATCCGAGCAAATAGGGCTCTCAAATCTGATATGGCATTACGACTCAAGACGTCAGCAGCAACATTGACCTTGCCTGGATGATACTCAATTTCACAGTCATAGTCTTTAAGAAGCTCTAACCAATGATGCTATCTCAGGTTCAGCTCCTTCTGAGTGAGAAGGTATTTTAGACTCTTATGGTCTGTGAAGATATAACACTTCTCTCCATAGAGATAGTGTCTCCAGAACTTGAGAGCAAAGACCACAATAGCGAGCTCTCATGGGTAGGTTAGTTACACTCATGTAGTTTCATCTATCGGAACGCATAGGCTACTACCTTACCTTCTGCATCAGAACACATCCCAAACCGGTGTAAGAAGCATCACTGTATATGGTGTAGGCCTTTCCAGGCTCTGGCTGAATTAGGACCGGTGCTTCAGTCAACACGGTCTTTAGCTTCTCAAAACTTGTCTGCTGAGCCTCAGACCAAGCAAAAGGAACATTCTTTCTCAAAAGTTTCGTCAACGAAGCTGCGGTGATTGAGAAACTCTCAACAAACCTCTGATAATAGCCGGCTAAACCCAAGAAACTTCAAATTTTAGGAACATTCTTGGGTTGCTTCCAGCTCATGATAGCCTCAATCTTCTCTGGATCAACCCGAATACCCTCAGCAGAAATAATATGCCCCAAAAACATCACCTCTAAAAGCCAGAATTCACACTTGCTGAATTTCGCATAAAGCTGCTTCTCCCTCAGAGTTTGCAAAACAACCCAGTGATATTCCTCATGTTCAATCTCATATTTAGAATAAACCAGAATGTCGGCTATAAAGACCATAATAAACTGGTTGAGATAGGGTTGAAACACTCTATTCATCATATCCATGAAGGCGGCAAGAGCGTTAGTCAAACCAAAAAGGCATCACAAGGAACTCGTAATGACCGTAACGTGTACGGAAAGCTGTTTTGAACACGTCAGAATCCTTAACCTTGAGTTGGTAGTAACCAGATCTCAGGTCTATCTTAGAGAACACCGTAGCTCCCTGAAACTAATCGAAGAGATCATCAATACGAGGAAGGGGATACTTGTTCTTGATAGTCAGCTTGTTCAGCTTCCGATAATCGATACACAATCGAAGTGTCTCATCCTTCTTCTTAACAAAAAGAATAGGGGCTCCCACAGAGAAATAATGGGTCGAATAAATCCCTTGTCTAGCAGTTCTTGCAATTGTACTTTCAATTCCTTAAGCTCTTTCGGTGCCATTCGGTAAGGTACCATAGACACGAGAGCTGTACCCGAATAGACCTTGATGCCAAACTCAATCTCATCACGCTTTGGCGGAACACCAGGCAATTCCTCCGAAAATACATCGAGAAAGTCTCTCACAACCCGAATCTTATCCATCCCAAAGTCAAACTATCTCGGATCGAGAATGTAAGCAAGGCAGGCAATGGACCCCTTCTTAATAATCTTCTCAGCTTTGAGAGCCGATATTACATTAGATAGAAAGCCCTGACGCTCTCTGATAAGAACAACCTCACGATCATCATGAGTTTTTAGGGTTTCCCTCTTCTTTTCACAGTCAAGATTGACTCGGTGAGCAGACAACCAGTCCATACCGAGAATTAGGTCAAACTTGCCAAAGGGTAACTCCATCAGATTAGCCAGAAAAAATTCCCATTGGATATCAAAATGACAACTTTTATACACTTTAGAAACCACAACAGGATTACCTACCGGACTATGTATGGTGACAGCATTAGGAATATCCTCGACAGGAATTTCAAGACCCTCAGGTACAGAACTTGCAACATACGAATGAGTAGAACCATTATCAAGCAGTGCAAAATAAGAGATAGAATGGATAGAAAAAGTACTAGCAATAACATCTGGCTCATCTCGATCCCCTTGCCTCCTGGTAGCATAAACCAACCCAGGCTATCTCGCCCCTGAACCAGCTGATCCTCTACTCTGAGCAAGCCTACTCCTACTAGCAGTACCTGAAATAGTAGATCTACCACGACCTCACCCTCTACTAGAAACCTGAACAAACGCTTGAGACTGACTCGAAACATAGGCAGATGAAGGTGACACCAGACAATCTCTAAAAAGATGCTCAAAAGAACCGCATCAGAAACAAGCCCCACTCTGCCTCCTACACTCACCTCGATGCCATTTCTTGCAGAAAGAACACCGTGCACCCCACGTGAATTAGTCGAACCTCCAACACTGGCGGTCAGAATAGTAGATGTCACTGTCTAGCCCTGGAGTAACTCTGATGGTCATACTCATCTCTAGTCCTCTTCCTAGACTGATTTCCCTGACTGTGCTGGACTGACGTGGTCGACTGCTTCCTAGCCCGATCATTACCCTGAGACTCTTGCCGTTTCTTCATTAACTCAATCCTCTCAGTAGTTCTGGCCCGTTGGGTGATCTCCTTATACTCTTTATCCTGATGTAAAGTAACCTCGTTTTGATGAAAAAATGTAGCCCTCTCAGAAACCAGTCACACTTCTCCTTTTCTATAGTAACCAGCCCTAGAACATATTGGAGAAGTCTCAAAAACTCTATCTCATAATCATTAACACTCATATCATTATGCTCTAGATTCATGAAGTCGCCTTGACACTTTGCTAGATACTCAGGTCCAACATACCTGTCCTGAAATGACTGTCTGAAAAACTCCCATGAAATCTGCCTGGCTGGAACGACTTTTTCCTCTGCTTTCCACCAGTTCTGGGCCTCAAACTTCAGCAAAAATACATCAGCTCTCAATTTCTGATCGGCAGGATATACTCTATCTCAACAAACAAACACTGAAGTTTCTTCAGCCAATACTCCGCATCAGCCGGGTTTGTACCCAACTTGCCATCAATCATGGTCATCCCGACAGCTAGAAACTCTGTAGAAATTGGTCTCCTCACGTCTTTAGACTGACGGAGGTAATGAAGCAACTCCCTCTACACTGTAACAGAATCCATGCCCACTGTCTCACTATCCTCGGAATCAAGCCGACCAACACTCTGCGTCTGTTGGCTTGGTGTTGTATTTCAAGCTTCAGCTTGATCCCCAGGTTGTTCCTCTCCATCAGCATCATGTACCTCATTCTGATTCTGCAGCAGATTCACAGGAGGCAGAGCATCACTCTCAACAGTGGTAGAACAACCTCGGCCACGACCACGTCCGGTCGCTAATCTATAACTCCTACGAGGTGGCATAGTAGTCTATCACAAAAAAGATAATCCTAAGTTAGTGTCGGTACTTGGAGTTTCTATTTAAAATAAAAATAGTCCTTAAAAATATTATATTTATTAGAAATTCTCATTTTGCCCCAAAAATATTTAGTATGCATGCAAATTTATTTTTGGTTTAAAAATTTCATTCGAGCCACACAGTCTGAGAGTTGAACTTGGCTCTGATACCACTAAATGTAACCTCCTAAATTTGACCTAATTTCTTAAGTCGAATCTTGGAAGTTAAGTTTGAAAATCTTCTCCCTCAAGAAAGGTCGTTAGGTTTGATAATTCAAAATTTCAATTTAATTATACAGTTCAAACCACAAATTATATCTATTAAATAAAACGTAAACGTTTAGCAAAATTTCAAAAGTCATTATAAAATCCGAAAGAAATTCAAATATTAAATGCATGTCAAACCAATAAGTCTCAAATAAATATAATGTCCCAAGTCCTAAATACAAAATATCTGAAATAATAATAATAATAAATAAAGTCAAATGTCTGAGTAATCATACTAAAAAATAAAATATAGTCTGATGGTACGAAAAACCTCCAAGTACCATACGCCTAAGCCCGAGTATCTGAAAGAAGATCTAAGGGGGAGTAAGGTATAAAGCTCAGTGTGTCTCTAAAGTGCAGATAAAAACACATATCAAATATTTGAACAATAAGCACAGCTCAACAGTCATCACATTATACATATGCATACAATCTGAGACATAAAATGTAATGTCATGCACCCATCTCCATACACCGCCGAAGAGTAAGGTTCCCCAAAACCACTCTACTACATCGTCACCATCCAAAGTGGAACTACCCGAAGGTGGAACAACTGATCCGAAGAGGAATTCACCTCGAAGGGTGAACCCACTAAACTTCCCCGTACAATTTCCCAACCCAAATGATATAACATGTTTCGATTTATATTTTCTGAATCTGAGAGTATATTTGATTATTAATTCAATCCGAGTGCATATGATATATTTCGATATTATTTTAGTCTGATTTTGATATTTGATGCGTGTCATGCCATCATATAAAATATACCATAAATCACAGATCATACAGACAGTCACATATACAACATGCACGCATAACATAGAGCATAAAAATGATATAGCACAGGAAGAGACACACCTTAGGCAGCAAAATAACTCAACGTCGAGAGTGACGTCTCCCACGCTCAGCTCTACTATTCGGTCGGATAGAGTCAACACCTACGAGGTCAACAAAGTATAATTATTTAGTACTACCATGCCACACTAACATAACCACTAAACGAAACCATACTCACGTTCAGAACTCGCAGGTTGATCAGAAGGAGGTCGAACAAGTAGAGGAGGTGGAAGGTTCTCAGGCTTCGAGTCAACGTCACCTGAACACAATTATATCTGAGTCAAAATCTGATATTCAAAATTCTCAAACTACTAATTATAATCAAATGTAGATAGCAAAACGGTCTTTCAGGTTCAAATTTGGGAAAACATGAAGCGAATTTGGAATTAGGACATCGAAAAACATAGAGCCAACCTGGGTTGAAAAAAGTCAACGCTAACGTCATCACAAAAATCAACGCTGACGTTAGCACGGGTCAGATCGGTCAACAAGTCAGGTCAACGGGTCGGGTCGGTTAACGAGTCAGGTCAACGGGTCGGGTCACGGGTTGGTCACGGTCTAGATTGATCAAGCCAGCCAGTTCACTAGTTCGGTTGGTCTGACCCAGTTCGGGTTTGGGTTTTGCTGGTCTGGTTCGGTTTAAGGGTTTGGTCTTGTTTTCTGCACTAAACCGAGCTTGATTCGGGCTTTCTCTTGCCTATTGGGCTCACTGACGAACTTGGGTTAAACCCAATTCCTCCCTGGCTCGATTGTATCACCCCCTTGTAGCCCCTTCCCTAGCAATCGAAACCCTAGGACCACTGTCCTTGATGGCGGCAGCCAATACAACATCACGACGGTAGCTTGGTTTCGGGTTCCCAAAACCCTTTGTTGGTCCAATCATTAGTGATGCATACGGGCGACCACATTGGTCCCTTTTTTCGGCCACACAACACGTACCAAAACAAAAAAACAACCACCAACTCGGGCACTCACCCAACACAAACGCTCGATAACGACAAGGATAGGCGGAGGAACGGTGGAGCAAGGAGATTTTGAACTGGTTCCTCGTCGGTTTTGAGCAAACGACCAAAGGTTTGGCACGAAGATGGGGTGGGCTTTGATCAAAATAGAGAGACGTACACGCCGACAGTCTCAGAACGGTGAACGGGTGATGACAACACTCTAGTCGAGGCTTGACCGGAGCTTCAACTAAAAGGGGGGAAAAGGTTTTAGTTTCGAACAACAGGGGATTTTGAAAAAAAATAAGGGTACGGCTGGTTACACAAATGAGAAAGAGAAGGCTACTAGGATTTATTATATGGTATTAATACCCCAGGAAAAAGGGAAAACTACCACCATAGGGCCCCAACTTACCCGTATTACACAATAGCCACTCAAATTCTGAACTTCACAAACTGGTCACTAAATTTCAATTAAGAAATTCAATTGAATTCCTAAAAATTTAGGGTTTAGAAATTAGGGATTTAAAGATTTGTGGATTTTTAAATTTTGGGCTAAATTGGGGTATTACAAGCTATCTAGGAAGCAATATAATGCCTTACCTGCCAATCTGTCTAATATTTGATCGATGAAGGGCAATTGGAAGTGGTCTTTCCTGGTGGCATTATTCAGCTTCCTATAGTCAATGCACACTCTTCAACCGGTAACAGTTTTGGAAAGAATCAACTCATTATTACTATTTTGAACCACGATTATGCTACCTTTCTTTGGTACATATTGCACCAGGCTGACCCACGAGCTATTGAAAATGGGATAGATTATCCTGGCATCTATCCACTTGATAATTTCTTTTTTAACTACCTCTTTCATGCTCGAGTTTAATCTTCTCTGACCCTTAATTGTTTTTCCATGATATTCCTCTAAGATTATTTTGTGCATGCAAATAGTTGGGCTTATTCCTCGAATATCAGCCAAGGTCCATCCCAGAGCTTGCTCATAATTGCTTAAAATTTCCAACAATCTTTCCTCCTGATCATTAGATAGATCGGCATCAATGATCACTGGCAAAGTAGAGTGCTTACCTAAGTAGGCATACTTGAGGTGGTCTGGCAACGGTTTCATTTCCAATTCTGGTGGATCTTCAATGGATGGTTTTGGTGCCTTGATTTCTCTACCAGACAACTCTAATGGCTCTGGCTATCCAAAGTAATTAACAACTTCATTTTCCAATGTTGGTCCTTTAATGTCTTCACTCGTTTCAATTTTATCATCCAGTTCTCTGGCATCATCATTTGCTTCTTGGTACAGCTAAGCCACGTCTATAGTGAAAATGGACTCCATCATCTTATCACCTTGGAATTCCTTAGGTTTATCTATGCATTCAAGAGCTTAAAAGACATTAAATGTAACATGTTGGTCATTCATACGCATAGTAAGTTTACCTTTATGAACATCAATTAAGGCTCTACCTTTGGCATGGAACAATCTACCCAATATAATTGGGACATTCATATCTGTCTTATAATCTAAAATGATAAAATCAACTGGAAATATAAATTTGTCTACTTTTACCAACACATCCTCAATCTTACCCTTAGGATGTGTAAAAGATCGGTCTGCCAACTGAAGTGTTACAGTGGTAGGCCTTGCTTCGATGTTGAGCTTTTTGAAAATAGACATTGGCAGAAGTTTTACTATTCTCTGTACTATTGGCAACATATTGAGTATTATTTCATTGTATCCCTCAGTGAGAAATACAGTCTCGAAATCACCCAATTTCCTATTCATAGACAAAATGTCCTTTATGAATTTAACATAGTTGGGAGATGCTCAAGAGCTTCTACTAATGGTATATTGATCTGCAATTGCTTAAGAACTTTCAAGAAGCGCTTAAATTGTTGATACTACTTGTGATTCTATAGTCTTTGTGGAAATGGTGGAGGTGGGTAAGCAAATGCTGACTCTGCCAGCTTTGCCAAGGGTTTGATGGCATTAGACTAAGGTCTGGCATCATTTATGTCTGCTTCTTTCTTCTCCACTTCTTTTGGTTCATCTACTGGTCCCTTCTTTTTCTCCTGGCAATTAATTGGTTGCTTGACAGTTATCTCAGCCTCGCATTGTTTGCCACTCTGAATAGTTATATCTTTGCATTGTTCATTGCCTCTCTGCCAAGCATCTTCTGTATCACTTGGCAAAGCTCCATGGGGTTGATTAATGAGTGCATTGGCAATATATTCGATCTGAATCTCTAAGTTCCACATAGATGTTGCCAAACTCTAGACATTTGCATCATTCTTCTCCATATATTTTGTCAAAGTCCCTTGGTTGTTCCTTTATCCTGCATAAAAATTGCTTTATGCCCTATGTGGTATGGCATTCTGGTTGAAAACTTATTGAGCATTGTTATTCTGACGTTGGGCATTGTTCTGACGATGGGCATTGTTTTGACGATGGGCATTGTTGTTCTGCTACTGGGCATTGTATTGATTACTTCCTTGATTTCCCCAAGCTAAATTTGGGTGTTGCCTCCATCCTGCATTATAAGTATTAGAATTTGCATTATAATTACGATTAAAATTACCAACAAAATTTACCGACTCGGGGTTGGCAGGGCAGTCTTCCATGTAATGGTCCTCCCCACATATTGTGCATAATGGGTCTAATGCCTTGACCTCTTGGGATGCTTTATTCTTTTGCAAAGTTCTTACCATGCTAGTAAGATTGGAAATCTCAACGTGGATGGATGTTAGTTCATCTGCGCTAATTTCCTACCAATTTTAGTTTTGGTCCCTAGTCTGGTAGTAGGATACTCGAAATCATTAGTTGAGATCCTCTCAAGGATGCCAAATGCCTTTGTATAGTTCTTGTCAAGCAGCGAACCATTTGCTAAAGCATCAACAACAGTATTGGAATGAGCATTGAGTCCATTGTAAAAGGTCTCTATCTGGGTCCAATTTGGGAATCCATGCATGGGACACCTCCTCAACAGGTCCTTGAATCTCTCCCAAGCATCATATAGGGTCTCATCAGCCTGCCTAAATGTAATGACCTCACACCTCAACTTGGTAGTGAGTTTAGGTGGCTAGAATCGTAACAAAACTTTATGGCATAGATCTCCCCATGAGGTGACAGAACCAGGTGGCAAAGAACTAAGCCACATTTTTGCTCTATCTCTCAAGGAAAATGTGAATAATTTTGGCTTCACTGTATCTTCTGATACACAGGGTGTTGAAATAGCTGGAAAACTTCCATGAATTGCTTCAAGTGTTGGCTCGGGTCTCCAGTGGTGCTCAATCAAATTATCCTACATTCAAAAGCATTTTTATCATCACCGGTTTAAGTTCAAATTTTAGTGTATTTACCTCTGGACTAATCAGTCTTGGCATAAAATTGTCTATGTTTGGTGCCGAGTGTTCTCGGATAGGTCTATCTTCCTCACATTAACGGCTGGGGCAGCAAGTGCGGCCGGTATCCCATTGTGGATTGGTGTATTTCCCTGATTGCTTGGATTACCATCGTCTCCTCCATTGCCTTGATGTGCCATCTCTCGAGCTTTTCTTTTTAACCTCCATAGGGTTCTTTTAATTTTTGGGTCGTATGGCCAATCTTCCACCAAAGGGCAATTTTTGGTCATACACCAGTTAAAACAAATAAATAAAATGAAATAATAATAAAAGAAATAAAAGAAGTAAAAATCAAAATAATAAATTTCATCGCAATCCCTAGCAACGGCGTCAAAAACTTGTCGACAATTGCTAACGCATGGAAAACGATTGAATATTTAGTGTAAAAGTGCAAGAAAATAATGTCAATATGAGTCATATGCGTGCAAGTATACACGATCAGCAAGTAATACAGTAGTAAGCTGAGTATCGAATCCACATAGATTGACCAAGAACTTATTTGCTTAATGTTTACTTGTTTGTAAGAAAATAAAACTATTTGAAATGATTTGGATTTTTGATTGAAAAGATGGCGAAAACAAAATAGTGAAAATGGAAACAATATGGCACCGAAAGTGTATTCGAATGAATGATGAGCGTTGGCAAAGGATGTCTGGATTTCACGCTACTTATGCATGCCTTTAATAATATCCTTCCTTGGTTTTATTGCCGAGCAGATTAAAGGTAGTAATGCCTCTATCGAGGGAAATACCCTAAGTTAACCATGATAAAACCCTTATATGTCTATAGTGAAGCTTTTCATTAATTAACTCGATTAAGTGTCAATCTTTACTCCTAAGGAGTAGACTCACTTCCAAAGGAAGTTCATCTACTTCAACATCTTTTGTCGAAGCTTCTCTCCTTAGTATCTGGCAATTGATCGTTGACCCTTAAGTTTGTTAAGATATTAAGGTGCAATAAGCATATTGTGCCAACTGTCATATGGCAAAGGATTTGAGAATATTAAGTACTAGCGGATAGAAAATAATGCCAAGCATTTAGATTATTAAAAACCAAAAAAATAAACTAGCGTTAATCGCAAACATCCCCAACCAACTATAAAAGCTTAATTTATGCTTGGGGGTCCATTCAAAAAACATCATAGTTTCTCATCATCATTTCAAAATAAAAACAAATAAGACTAAGAGAATGGGCAAGAAGGAGATCCGTCGATACAGCCCTTTGAATACTCCAGAGCTCTCAGTCCTAGCTAGTCAAACCACGTCGCCTCTCAGTTCACCATGGTTCAGCCTCTCTTCAATCCCCCTCTCAAGTGGTGGCTTGAGCTCCTAAAATAGGCTTGCGCGGAAATACTAGGATAAGCTTTTGAGTTTGAATTTTGAATGCGCAAAGGGATAAGACGTGTTATCCTCTTATCCCAATTTAAATCCTAGGGATGACGTGTACAAGGCCTAACGGCTACCTTGACCGATCATCGAACGTTAATCCTTTCTCAGTCGAGCTATGCATTTTTGGTCCATCTATGATAACTGCTACTCGGCAATTCTCTTGCTTCTTTTCCTGCGTTTTCTGCCAGCACCTCTCTGTCATGCCTACATGCATGTGTCCTGCATCAAAACCAGCAAAATAACCCTTCACACTGGCAACAAAATAGCTCCCAACTCCTTATGCAAATGCATGAATTTAACAACTAAATGCAAACATATCTACTTAAAGGCAAGCAAAAGCATTGTGAAATAGCATAAAAATCAATACTTTTGGGGAGTTAATACACTTGAAGGGCTATTATTAGGGTCATCTTTTGTCAGCTGTAGGGATAGATACAGATAACTCAATCTACCAATAACATTTGCAGTTGTGGGGAGTGGGAGTGAGTCAGCTTGATGTTGGTTTCTAAAATTATTAGGCACTGATTTAGAGATTGAGAATTCTCACAGTTTCACCTTCATGACTGATAGATAGATAGATAGAATATATGAATTAATTTTGGTTTTTCAATTTTGTAATTTAATTTGACTATTAAATTTTTGTTTTGCTTTATTGTATGTAGGGGTTAATGGATGTTGTTCTAGAATTTTACCCCCATTCAGAACACAGAACATGTGTTAGGCACTTGTACTCAAACACTAAAACCAATGGATTTGTTGAAAAAGCATTGAAGGACCAACTATGAAAAACTACAAGGGTAACATATGTTAGGGAGTTCCAATCTGCCATGGATGGATTAGAGGTATTAACTTGTATTTGAAAATTATTTTGATATTTGAGGGAGTTCTATTATGACCACTGTGACTTTTATTTATAGGTTATATCAGAAATTTCTTGAAAGTAGCTGTCACCAAAAGACCTCACCCACTGGTCAAAGTCACACTTTTCTTTCAGGTGCAAGTTGGACATGCTTCTAAATAATAATTGCGAGTGTTTCAATAAGGTAATTCTTCTCATTGCAAATTTGTTATTGTATATATACAAATACTTTATTTGTTTACTAATTACTACTATTGACATGTGGCAGTTAATAAATGAAGCTAGAGACAAGCTTATCATTACATTGGTGGCCTCTTTATGCTAACTTTTTTTGTTTTATACAGTTGTTGGCCTCTTTATGCTGATGGACAAACGTACAGGTCTCATGTAGTCCTTCAATCCAACATTCAGTTAACATTCAAGCTTGGACATGCTCAAGTAGAAAATGAAACTAACATGTTAATATCTTTATAGTATTCAGTTAACATTTAAGCCAACATTTAGTTAGTATCCAATTATAATATTTTCATACTTACTAATCAATTCTTGTTTCTATACAGACATTCCATGTGTTCATTATATTTTTATTATATTGTCAATTGAAGATAGATCAGAAAAGTATGTTGAACCTTGTTATTTTGTGCCAACCCAAAGAGCCATTTACTCTCATTTGATAAGTCCAGTAAGAGGTAAGAAAAAATAGGCAACTGGTGAAACATAGAGCTTATTTTTTTACCTATCTTTAGAAGACCACACAAAAAACGAAAGAGGGAGGTTAATAAAGCACCACCTTAGACTAATAAGGTGTCAAAGAGGGGTGTCAAAATTTTACATAAAAATATAGAGTGAGTAAACATAATATTAGAACATCTAAGGTAAAGGTTTGTGCCAATCTGAGAAGACCTGGAAAAACATCCACATCCACTGCAAGAACTCCAAAATTGTTAGTAAGTTTCATTATTACTTAATCAAATAAATAAGCACACTCTTGACACTTGATTTGGTTGTTTGGTTGATGAGCTTATCATGACTTTTTTTGTACAGATTAGAAGACCTGGAACCACCCCAACAACAAATAAGGCTAGAACCATTTCAGCTTCAAAGTCAACTCCATCTCCAAGGCCAGCTTCGATTCAACCTTCATAGGTTTATATTGTTAGATGGATGCCTACCCCTTCAATACGTACAAGTTAGGAGAGTTTTGTCACTCATTTTTTCTCCAAGTCTAACTCTAACACCTACTCAACCTTAACAGGTCAATACTGTCAAATGGATGGCCAGGCCCAAAGTACCTATGAGTCAATAGAGTTTTAACAATCATTCATCTTTAAAGATTGATCCCTAATTATGTTGGCACCATATCCTTTTGTAAACTACTCAATTGTGTTTTGCATGATTTGACTAAACTATAATATGGACATACTGTTGTGATAAGAAATATCAAAAGTTTTTTTTATTTGCTTTAGTCGGTCAATATTTTTTGTTTCACATATGTATTGATCAAACATTATGTGATGTATGGATTACATTTCAAATTTAATGTCATTATGAAATTATGTTTTTTATTTATTTTACTTTGTTTTAGGGTGACTTAATGCATTGTTTTTTTTTTCAAATCTGTTACAAAATTATGTTGTTATTTAATACAAAATTTCATTATAACAGATTTTCTTCATTACAATAACCAAGATTTTATTACAGTTCAAAAACTAAAAACACATTACAAATAACCTCAATCCATATTGTAGAGGGTTAATGCAAAACACATTCTAAATTTCTATTATACTTTACTGTAAGGGTTAATATTACAAAAAACCTAAATCCCCAAAATCCCCATTAATAGCCATAATTTAAATCCCATTTGAAGAAGACAAATTTCAACAACCTAAATCTCCAGCATCAGTATGCAAATTTCAAGCAAAATTCTAACAACTCTTTCTTTCTTTTTTGCTCTGTAACAACAATTCTTTTAAAAAGATATACAATAACCTCTTTTGACCTATCAGTCATTGGTGGATCATACTAGCCAAAAAACTTACAACCTCTTATCTCATTTCAATAATTTCTACAAGCTTAAAATCTCTTACCTAGATTTTTATAAGTCCAACTTGTTGTTAGATTCGTACGAACGCCATAAAAACACACACGGTTCATCTCTGCATCTATTTTCTTCTATAACCTCTAAGAAATTTTTTTTTCTCGGTAGAATGGTGAGAAAGAATAGAGAAAATATTGAAAATAGGATTTAAGGTTTCTTTAAATGCACAAAATTTAGAACGTGTTTTTCCATTGTTTATGTGGAATTATGATGTGGATGTTTATATATTCAACGTGGAAAAAATATGAAAAATTCACATCAGCAGGCACATCAACTACGCCTGTTTGGTTTCTAGCGGCTGGTGGTCACATTGGAACTACTTACATAGTTGAGTAGTCATATTGCTACAGTTGAAAGTATAGTTTTCAAATCGAGACCAACCCCATAGTTGAGTGGTCATTTGAGTAGTTTATCGTTTATTTTATAAAACATTTAATAATAATAAATTTAAAACCCTTTATCCCAAATTCACAGCCCCATGACACCCACTCCTCTCTTTCCTAAATTTCTATTTTCTCTAAGAATACTTACCCGTAATCTTCATCATTTGCTAATATGATATTATTTTTAAAATTTGTGATATTTGACAATTTTCAAGAAGAAAGACGAATCAAATCATATTCTAACATCAAGGCAAAGTTAATTAAATTTGCTTATTGTTTTCTTTGAGTTTTCAATGTGTTTTTAGTTTTGATATTTATAATGAGTATGTGTTTTTAATTTTTGGGATTATTAAAGATATTGGGTTGATTTTAAATTTTGAGATAATTATTATTATTGTCTATAATATGTTAATAAGTTCATTGTTTTAGTTCGAAGAGTTGCATTAACACTATGTAATTTTTGTTTATTGCAACAATGCATATCCACTATTTTCAATGTTTATTTTATTCTTTACTGTTATGAATAATGTAAATTTATTTTTTGTTTATTGCAACTTGCAAGAAAGTATATGGATAATTTACATTTATTTTATAAATGTTTAACATTAATATAGAAATATTTTAAAAGGAAATAAACTTCTAATGCAGAAGAACAACAATAAGAAAAAAAAGTGAATACCAAAGTGAGATACAAACCAATTCGGAAAAAGGTGAAAAAAATCATGTTGTGTTTAGTCTTAAAAATCTTCCAGCGGATCCAAGACTGGGGATTAAGATTACGATTATTATCCGAATGATAGGGAGAATGTAAGAAGGGCATATTTGCAAAAAAAAAAGACCTTTCCAACCTCACAATCACAACTTCTCCAAAAAAATAGTTGCAGGAGTGGAGCGAAGATTTTCAAGTTCTTGGTACAAAAACTATAGAAATTGGCTAGAGTATAGTATTGAAAAAGATGTAATTTATTTAAGTTGTTACCTTTTTACGGACTAGAACAATAGAGGTGGTAGTGCATTTGAAACTAGTGGATTCAACAATTGAAAAAAAAACATATTGTAGTTGCATGTTGGAGGTGTAAATAGTTCTCATATATAGCCATGAGAAAATGTGAGGACTTGATGAAGCAAAAATAACACATTGATACAACTTTGTTAAGGCAATCAAATGAAGCTCATGATAGATATCTAATACGATTAACTACTTCTGTTGATTGTGCTCGATTTCGTTTGAGACAAGGCCTAGAGTTTCGAGGCCATGATGAGTCTGCTGATTCAATCAATCAAGGTCGTTTTCTTGAACTTCTTAAGTTTATTGGTGATCATAATGAAGTGGTAAACAAAGTTATTCTAGAAAATGCTGTAGAAAATCATCGTTTAACTTTTCCAGATATTGAAAAAGACATTGCAAATTGCTCATGCTGCTTAATTTTGAGGACATTATGGTAAGCTTCTAAGTATAATCAGCATGTTTAATTTAATAGTTGATATTCTCAAAATTATAATAGATGATGGATTAAGATCCGAACAAAAAGCAGAAGCTAATACTTTGTTAGATTTGATACAATCATTTGAATTTGTTTTTTCTTACATTTAATGAGACGGGTGTTGGGAATCACAAATGAGTTACCAGAAGTACTTCAAAGAAAAGATTAAGATATTGTTAATGCCATGTCATTGGTAAGGATTTCAAAAGAACAATTACAGAAGGTTCGAGAAGATAGATGGACTTTATTGCTTTTAGAGGTATTATCATTTTTTCAAAAATATGAGATTGATGTCCCTAATATGGATGATGCATTTATTATGAAAGGAATGTCACAAAGAAAAGCTCACAAGGTAACAAATATGTACCACTATCACATGGAGTTATTTTATACCGTTATAGATATGCAACTTTAAGATCTTAATAATCGTTTTAGTGAAGCAAACACGGAGTTGTTGTTATGTGTATCTTACTTATGCTCGAATGATGGTGTTGCATCTTTTGACAAAAAGAAGTTTATTCATCTTGGTGAAATTTATTCCTCTGATTTTTCTACCATTGAAGTTCTTGCTCTTGATAATCAATTGGAGGCATACATTATAGACATGTGTTCAAACAAGGAATTCTCAAAACTGAAAGGGACTCAAGACCTTGTTATGAAGATGGTTGTTACAAAAAAAAATAATATTGTTTATCATTTGGTATATCGTTTGGTGAAGCTTGCATTGATTTTGCCAATTGCTTCAAAACATGAGAAAGCGTTGTGGATTATTGTAAGAAAACGGTATGAGCTGTTGAACTTTTTTTATGTATCTTTTCTTTTAGTTACTTTTTAATAGCTTTGTAATAATCTTAAGTTAGTTTAGCTATATTTTACATTAATTTATCGAGTTTTAATATTATGTATTAATTTATATGACTTTATTTAGATACCGTAATTTGAAATTATGACATCGTATTTTGAAATTTCTAGTCTGCCCCTGATAGAATGTATAATTTCTTTGTACCAATTTGAGAGAATGTGTCTAATTTGGGAGAATGTATAAGTTATGTACCAATTTCAAGTACAACGTGGGGGCAAAAGTTCTTTAAATACTGACTTGGGAGAATGTGACTAGTTCAGATACCAATTTGGGAACAAAAATTTTTAGGTATCAACTTGGAAGAAAGTGTCTAATTCAAGTACCGAATGTTTATTTAAGCCTTTTTAAATTATACCTAGATTTTGTCACCACTCAAAGAAGTATGTGAGCAGAAACAGTGTAAAAATATATTTAGAAGATTATTTTTAACATATTATTATTGGTTGGATGATAGAATTTTTACTCAAATATAGCTTTAGGGGTTTTTTTTCAAAATATGGTACTTCCCATTTTAATTCCCGAAATATTGCATTTACTACAGTACCCTAAAAGTCGAATTCAACAGAATCTGACTATGAACAATATTTTCCCAAAAAAACTCTAAAAATTGCCTGAAGTCGGATCCTCCTAAACCAGTCTTTAGGTTTTCTTTTTAGAATTTACTGTTCAGAGTCGGATTTTGTTGAATCCGACTTTTAGGATATTGTAGCAAATGCAATATTTCGAGAATTAAAATGGGAAGTACCATATTTTGGGAAAAAACTAAAGCAATATTTATGGAATTCAACCGTTGAATGATAGAGGAGTTTTATATGAATTTATTGGTCATATATTCGAACATTAAACTGTATTTCATAATTGTTTATTAAATATTATACAAAAATATGAAAAAAAATATCTTTATAATAATATTAATTATTGTATCTTTTTAATAAGAGAATTTTAATAATTTTCTAACTAGGTTCAAGTTGATTCGTGTCACTAACTCGACCAGCCATTTTAACTAGTATAGTAGTTTTCTTCAACATGAGCAACACACGTGTGTATACATAGTTATCTTTTATTATTTAATATTTTTATCTATGCAAAATAATTTAAATATATAAATATAACATATTATAAAAATGAAAAGTCTCCAATTATAATTTGAGTAATTGGTGTATAATTTCATTAAAAAATAAAAATAAACTGTTTATATGTATATACATTAGTAAATAAAGTAAGGCTTAAATGAAAAATAAGAGCTCAAAGTATACTACTTTTGAACTTTAGGTGCCTAAAGTATTTTTGTAAAATTAAGTGTCTAAAGTTTCAAAAGTTATAATTTTAGGTGCCTGGACGATAAAAAAACGTTATCCATTTAAAACGCGACACGTGGCATGAATATTGATTTTTTTTTAAATCTATTTTTTTAAATCCCAAAATTTACAAAAATGTTCAAATCAGTCCCTAAATCCCTAAATCTTAAATCACCAAATCCTCACCACTACCGCCATCGTGACTCTACTCGTTCGATCGCTGGACCCAGCCGGCCATTTCTCCCAACTCGTCGTCGTCAAAAACTGACAAACGGTGTGCCAATCGAACGGTTATTTCACGTTCGACGTTTAATGTTCGATTGGCACACAGTTCGTCGGTTTCTGGTGACGGCGAGTGGGGAAAAATGGTCGGCTGAGTTCGGTGACCGAAAGGGTAGGGCCGACGACAGCAACGGCAGCGGTGAGGATTTAAGGATTTAGGATTTAGGGATTTGGGACTATTTTAAAAAGTTTTAGAATTTCAAGAATTTTTTGTAAAATTTTAAATTGTTAAAAAAGTAATTTAAAGAAATTAAAAATAACATGTGTCGATTTTGTATTGGTTAACGTTTTTTAACGGTAATTAACTATCAGACACCTAAAATTATAACTTTTAAAACTTTAAGCATCTATTTTCACACAAAAAATACTTTAGGCACCTAAAGTTAAAAAAAAACATACTTTAAGCATTTATTTTTTATTTAAGCCATAAAGTAAATAAGCATACACTACCAAAATTGTCTTATCAGTGACAAAAACTTTTTTATCACTAGTATAGCCTATTAGTGTCTAGTGACCAGTTCTGATAGATTAGTGATAGAAATAGCATTTAAAACTCAACAATTGCTTGTGAAAGAATTTAGTGACGGGCTTGTGACGGTAACTGTGATGGAAATAACCCAATCGAATTAACCGACCGAATCGAATTATTTTTCGGTTAATTGGTTGGGTAAATTTAGGTATGATCGGTTAATGGTTAAGATTTTTTTCAAACTTAAGTTATCGGCTAATTCGATTCGAAACCGATTAATTAACCAAAATTATTATATATTAAATATTATATATATTGTCACTGAACTTTTAAAATTGTAAAATGGTCATTAATTGTTCGATATGTTATAAAATGGTCATTAAATTTATTGATTTATTACAAAATGGTCTTAAACTTTTCAAAATTTATCAATAATTTATAACGTGCAATACATTTTGTAATAGTTCGATAAGTTTAATGATTGTTTTGTAACTTTTGAAAGTTTAGTGACTAAAATGATCATTTTAGCATAGTTTAGTGACCATTTGTGTACTTTACCGAACTTATAATAATTTTCGGTTAATTTGAAAACCAACCGAATTAACCGAACTTTTTCTATTCAGTTAAAATTTTTCAAACAAATTTGTTTCGGTTAACGTTAAAGCCTAAAAATTTCGGTTAATGAATTTTAGCTAATTTGGCTCGTTTGGTTAACCGAACCGACCGATTGAACACCTCTAATTAAGGGTGGGTATTTGATTGAATTTAGTGGAAAATTTGAGTTAATTGAGTTGATGAGTATTGTTTTATCCTTCGAACTTTATTTAAACTTTTTTCAAGTCAAATCAAATCGAATATACTTGTTCTAGCTTCAGTTCGAATTTGATTGTAATTATTTATAATGTAAGATATTGATTGATTCCTATTTAAACGACCATCTCTAACCATATATGATATACATATATGTACTTTTTCATATTATTTTTTACATGTGTAAGTAAATTTATAATTTTATTTAATAAAGGAGTCAATGAATTGATGAGAATAAACGATTTGCAAAATTGCAGCTAGAGGATCAAACTAAATAAAATATAAAGTTTAGAATAAATTAAAAGAAGAAAAAATTTGTTGTTGAAAAGAGGAATTGAAGTTACTCATGTATTCTACATTAGTTGAAGAGCATGCAGTTCATTTTTTATAAAATGAACTTAAAATAAACGAGGAATTGAAGATTCAAGAAAATTAGAAAATCACAAAACAATCAAATTACTTAGTTAAAGACCAAAAATGATGTAGTTTTAATAATTGATTTTTGGTTATTTGAAGTTTTAAAATTCAAACTCAAATAACTCAAACTCAATCGAAACCTGGACCACTAATTAAAGTCGACTCAAATAACTTAAAATAAAAAACGATTTTTTTCAAGTCAAATCAAGTTTTGCTCACCATTACTCTTATCTTTCAGACAAAATTCTAGTACATTATATATAATATATATTTTTAGGGTAAATTACATTATTAGTCACTAAAACTGACCACATTTCTGTTTTGATTACTAAACTATAAAAAATTGTAACCATATCTACGTTTTTGAACTTGTTTTTTAGTCATTGAGCCATTAATTCTTTAACGTCGTTATGACACGATATTTTTTCTCTCCCTCTTTTGCAAATACCCTAAAATCCTTTTTGTCACCACCACCGCCATCTGCAACATAATTGGCCTTTTATCCTTTTCTCTCTCAATTTTATTTTCCTCGAAACTCACTTAAAATTGATGGGAATCAAGTCAGAGCTTCAATCTCCAATAACAATCGACTGATGAGGACAGTTTTAAGCTACATTGTCTTTCTTCTTGAAAGAATACTCCTCACCATTTGAATTTTTGAACAAACATCCCAAACCACTCAAATTTGACGAAGCCTCCAAATGTAAAAAAAAATATTGGATTTTATGTTGAAATTTTATAGGTTTTAAAGAGTTTTAGAAAAAAATCTAAACTGCTAATTGGCAAAAGACGATAAAATGAGTTTGTTTGTGTCTACAGTCAAGGAAAACGTTAACGATTTGAAATAAAAAACATTAATTTGGAAAAAGATGAATAGAAAAAAATAAAAAATACATTATATGAATAAATAAATAAATAAATAATCAGATCATTCACTCTCACATCGGTAAAAAAAAGTTATATTGCAATTTGTTAATTGATCGAGTAGGTAAAGATGTTTATGTTGTCCTATCTTATATGAATTTGAATCTCGACATTACCATAAGAATGTAATATCTTTATTTAATAAAAATTATATTACCATGGTTGAGTACTTGAAAAAAAAAAGATAAATATAAAAAGGGTAAACTAGACCAGATGCCACTATATTATTACCATTGACTAAAATATTCAAATCTAATACTGAACTTTACTTTCTGACTCGTTTATGCCACCTCGTTGTTAACTCTTAATGAAACCGTTAACTTAAAACGACGTCATTTTGGTATTGCTGTTTTAAAGCCTGATTTAGCCCAAATAAAAAATATGCACTTGGGGGTAAACCTAAGACCTTTAGATACAAAGGATAAACCTTAACCACTGAACCAACATGAAATTATATAATATTTTACCACATATATTATATATGTCAAACTACACTTGAGACTAATTTAAATTATTTTATGAAATAAAATAATATTAATATATAAAATATATTATTTTATTTATATATATATATATCAATATATTTAAATAAAAAATATTATTTTTTCCCAATAATATCAAAGGTAATATTTTGTCCAATTACAAGATCACTCAACCCAAACTTGAAAATAAATAATACAAATTTTGCTCTCTCTCAAGTGGGTTACAAAGAATTTGACTCTAATAGGCACAAATGTTGGATTTTTGCTTGAAGGCTTTTAAGTTGATCAATAGTTGTTGTAGCAGCTTTGGAGACTTCAATTTTTACCCCTTCATTATTTTTAACCGTTTGGGTGGTTGACGAATTGAATATATCCATTGCAAGGCTGATTTCCCGCGATAAATGTTGACTGCCAACCTACCGTATAAGTACACGAGCTTGCCGTATCGGTACCTTACATGCAAAAATATAACCGTTGTACAAAGGGCGTATCAATACGTGGGAGAGGCGTATCGGTATTGTATGTTAAATGAACAGTGACGTACCGGAACGGTATCGCCATATCGGTACGAGGCTTACTCATTGGAATCCTTACTCTTCAAGTATAAAGCACTGTATTGATACGGTAAATAGGTGTATCGTACGCTATAACTAATTTTTAAAGTTTGGGATTCCAATAAACTGACAAGGCAACGGTCAAGTTTTAAATGCCAAGATTTGGAAAATCTAACACCCCGTATAGATGCGGGTGCCAACCGTATGGATACTCAACTAGTCGTTATCTCCCTGCTTATGTGGCATATCGAAACAGTAACAAAGTGCCAAAACACCGTACCAAAATGGTCATAAACCGTATCGGTACGCGATAGCCATTTGCTTAAAATTAAAATTCCAATAGCGAGAGACCGTATCGATACGGTATTTAATGTATCGATACGCTTAGGCAAAACTTGGCTATTTGAGTACAAAAACACTTAGAAAATATTTGGGGTTTTAGGTTTTGATTGAGAAACACTTTTGAGTTCAAATCCTTGTCATTTTGTGAGTATTTTTGGGTACTTAAAAATTATCTTATTTTGCAAAATAGTCCTTCAAAGTACTTGTTATATCAAAATCAAATATTGGTTCTACAATCTCCCCTTTTTGATATAACAAAACCCAAATAAATTTTTAAGTCATTTTGAATAAAACTCCCTCTTTCTTTAAGACTATTTAACTTTGAGAAAAAAATTTGAAAAATTTAACCCTCATACTTCTCCCCCTTTTTGTTAGATCAAAATCAATAGGGTAAACAATAAAGAGCTCCAAGCAATTAAACAACATAAATATTATTAAATCCAAAGCAAGTATTCAAGCATCATAATATAAAATCCAACTTAAAAACATAATCCAAATCATAAACCATAAGCATAAAGTTCATAGGAATTCAAATAAAACATAGGTGCATAAACTTAAATCCTAAAAATGATATGAAATATACGATGATATGAGATGCACGAGCCTAAGGAACTTCACCACCATCTTCATCCTCATCCTCATCCTTATCGATGCCATCGTCCCCAAGCGAGTGACCACGTCATTCTCTATGGAAAGCGGTGAGAGTGATGTCCATGAAAGCTTAGCGAGACTCCATAGAAGTCACTCGTTTCTCCAAGAAATTGAAACGAGCATTAATAGAATCAAACATTGTGTTCATCTTGTTGAATTTCCCATCAAGGTAGGTTGAGCATCCATGGAAGGTTGAGCAACCTGAGCTTCTTGAGCAACTTGAGGATTCGCCACTAGTTTTGGTTGAGCATCACTTGGAAGACCGGCAATCTGAACCTATTTACCATTATAAAATGTGAACTTGGCACGCCTTATAGAATACTCATCAATTGGATCGGTGAGAGGCAAGGCAAGGTCATAGGAGAAAATCGATGTCAAGCTTGTAAAAGATGAAGCTTAGGATGGTGCTATAGGTGAGGGATGTGACTTGGGATGCATAGAAATTTTGAACAAGGTGGACAAGCTTGGCAAACATTATTTGGGCAAGGTTATGACGTTTTTGTTTCTGTACGCTTATTAGCCGTACCGATCCTTGACCTGTATCAAAATGGGGTATACCAGTATCGAAACGCTGCCCATTAACCGTATCGATACGTGATTAACCTATCGATATGCCTTGACCAAAAATGACATTTTTGGATGCAAAGTGCCCAAAAATTAGAACTTAATCGGATTTATATGCATAGAGATGTTATGATATCATCATGTATGAGAATAAATAGATGCATACTCCCCCTAGCAACATGAATAGATGCATATATGATTAAAAGCATATAAGCAAAGAAATCAATCAAATTCAAGCAACTTTTAGACACCAAAAAAGGCTCTAAGGTTCAAAAAGGCTAGTAAGCCCTTACTCTCTCCTAAGATTCCAAAAAGGCTCTTTGTCTAAAGGTTTGGTAAAGATGTCCGCTACTTGGTTCAAGGTGTCTACATACTCTAGAACTATATTATTTTTCAAGACATGATCTCTAATGAATGATGCCTTATTTCTATGTGTTTGGTTCTAGAATGTTGGATGAGATTCTTAGTGAGACAAATGGCACTAGTATTGTCACTTTAGAGGTATGGTACCTACATCAATTCCATAGTCTGAGAGTTGTTGCTTCATCCAAAGAACTTGAGCACAACAACTTCCTAATGAAACGTATTTCGCCTCGGTAGTAGATAATGCTACACTATTTTGTTTCTTAGATAACCATGATATTATCATACTACCTGGGAATTGACATGTACTTGATGTACTCTTTCTATCTATCTATCTTACAACCTCCATAATCTGCATCTGAGAAAGCTTGTAAACTAAAGGATGAGTCTCTAGGATATCAAAAACCTAACAAGATGTATCTCTAAGGTATCTAAAGATTCTTTTAACGGCTATAAGGTGCGATTCTCTAAGACTAGCTTGAAATCTAGCACACAAGCAAACACTAAACATGATAATTAGTCTAATTACTGTAAGATAAAGCAAAGATCCTATCATTGATCTATAAAGCTTTAAATCAACATACTTACCTGCTTTATTTTTTTCAAGCTTTGTAGAAGAGCTCATTGGTGTAGCTTGAGGTTTCACATTCTCCAAGCCAAACTTCTTGAGCATGTTCTTGATGTACTTAGCTTGATTGATGAAGATGTCATCCTTCCTTTGTTTGATTTAAAGTCCCAAAAAGAATAAGAGCTCTCCCATCATGCTCATCTCAAACTTACCTTGCATCAACTTAGCAAACTCTTGACAAAGAAATTCATTAGTAGAACCGAAAATTATATCATCAACATAAATTTGAACTACTAATATGTCTTTGTCATTTCTTTTTTATGAAGAGTGTAGTATCCATATTTCCTTTATCAAAATCTTTTCAATTAAAAAATTTGATAAACGTTCATACCAAGCTCTAGGAGCTTGTTCCAAACCATATAAAGCCTTTGAAAGTTTAAAAACATGGTTTGGGTATTTTGGATCTTCAAAACCGGGTGGTTGTTCTACATACACTTCTTCATTTATAAAACCATTTAAAAATGCACTTTTTACATCCATTTGAAAAAGCTTGAACTCATGATAACATGCAAATGCAAGCAACATCCTAATGGCTTCCATTCTAGCTACGAGTGCATAAGTTGCTTCAAAATCAATTCCTTCTTCTTGAGTGTAACCTTGAGCAACAAGTCTAGACTTGTTTCTCACTATGTTGCCACTCTCATCTAGTTTGTTTATAAAAACCCATTTAGTTCTTATTCTAGACTTATTACTAGGCTATCAACTAATGTCTATACTTTACTTCTCTCAAATTGATTTAACTCTTCTTGCATGGCCAATATCCAATATTCATCATTTAATGCTTCTTTGATATTTTTAGGCTCTATGCATGAGATAAATGCAACATAATTACAAAAAAAATTAAGAGAAGATCTAGTGGTTACCCCTTTGGATGGATCACCCAAAATCTCACCACCTTTGACATAGTTGAGCTTCCTTGGGTAGAAAACCTCATTTTCCTCTAGAGTCATGTCCTTCAATGCTTCTAGAGGTGCATCTTGTTGTTCTTCTTTTGATGGAACTTTATCTACCTTTGATGATTGTCCTCCACTATCATTGGCATCAAAAATCCCTACATCATCATCATCACGAGAATCCTTCCTCGAAAGGAGGTTATCATCGAAAACCACATGTATAGACTCTTCTACTGCTAAAGTTCTCTTGTTAAATACACGATAGGCTTTAGAGATTAAAGAATAACCTAGAAAAATAGCTTCATCACTTTTAGCATCAAATTTGCCTAAATTATCTTTTCCATTGTTTAAAACAAAACATTTACAACCAAATAGATGAAAATAGCTAATGTTAGGCTTTTTATTCTTTAAAAGTTCATAAGGAGTTTTCTTTAAAATAGGCCTAATCATTACTCTATTTATAATATAGCAAGTCGTATTAGTGGCTTCCGCCCAAAAATACTTAGGCAAATTGTTTTCACAAAGCATGGTTCTAGCCATTTCCTCTAAAGTTCGATTTTTCCTCTCAACAACCCTATTTTGTTGATGTGTTCAAGGGGCTGAAAATTATGGCTTATACCACTTGAGTTACAAAACTCTTCAAAACCTAGATTTTAAAATTTGGTTCCATGCTCACTTCTAATATGTGAAATAGATTGACCAAAATCGTTTTGATTGCTTTTGAAAATGTGATGAATTTTTCTAAAGCATTATCCTTGGTACTTAAAAATAGAACCTAAGTATATCTAGAATAGTCATCTACTAAGACAAATGCATATGATTTTCCACCCAAGCTAGTTGTTCTAATGGGGCCAAAAAGATCCATGTAGATCAATTGTAAAACTCTACTTATAGAAACATCATTAATAGGTTTAAAAGAAACTCTTTTATTTTTGCCTTTTGCACAAGCATCACAAATTTTATCATTTGAAAACTTTATTTTAGGCAAACCACTTACAAGATCATTTGAACCAATTTTTTCAAAACACTCATGGTTGCATGCCCTAGTTTTCTATGGCTAACCATGAATCACGCTCATTATTAGCAACAAAACATGCATTAGAAATATGAATGTCATCTAAATGCACCATGTATATGTTTCCTATGCGATGACCAAAAAACACAATTTTGTGGGTTTCGATGTTTATAATTTTGCAACCATATAAATCAAAAATCACAACGAAACCTTTATCACAAAGTTGAATTATGCTTAACAAATTATGTTTAAGACCATTGACATATAAGACATTTTCAATAAGTATGGAGGAGTGATTAGCAATGGAACCAATTTCTTTAATTTGGCCTTTGGAGTTGTCACCAAATGTCACTACTCCTCCTCTCTTTAGATTTAGGTCTGAGAATCTACTCTTGTCTTCGGTCATGTGTCTCAAGCATCTACTATCAAGGTATCAAAAATTTGCACTTGAAGCTTTGGCCTTGTAGCAATGCCCCCCCTACAAACAAAGAATTATGTCTTGATTTTTGGTACCCAAATCATTTTGGGTCCATGAGTATTAGCTCCCAAATACTTGGTTCCTTTGGGAATCCAAGATGCAATTGCCTTAAGATTGTTAGAAGTAACAAGTTCCTTAGGAACCCAAACACTTCTAATCTTCTTACCTTTAGAGGGCTTTTGGAAGACTCTTTGTTTGTACCCATTAAAGTTTCTTTTTACATAGTTGGGGTTTGAAGAATGCCCTTTTTCAAAACAAGAATTCCCAACTTTGCTCAAAGAAGCTTTAAGATTACCAACTTCCTTTTGGTGATCATTTTTGAACTTTAGAAAAAAAGTTGTTTAAATCTTGGTTTTTCTTTTCAAAATCATTTAGTTTGGCTTGTAAATCCAAAACCCTATTCTCAAGTTTTGAATTAGTTTTGGACAAAGAATTATTTTGATTTTTCAAATCAAAAATTATTTTCTTGTTTTTCAAATGTCATTCTTTGTATTTTAAAACTAACTCGTCATAAACCTCTTGCAACTCATTGTAATCATCAAATAATTCATCATAAGTAAGATCATTAGATGAGTTGGAGGTTACCTTAGGATCCTTCTCAAAGGCCATGGGACATAGGTTTGCAAATTCTTGCTCCTCATCACTTGACGATTCTTCATCGCTCCAAGTGGCTGCATGGGCCTTGTGCTTCTTCTTCTTCTTCTCGAAGCCTTTCTTCTTGAGTTGGGGACAATCCATCTTGATGTGCCATGGCTTCTTGCATTCATAGCACACTATAGGATCATTCTCTTCTTCCTTTCTTTTGTTCTTGAAATCCCTTCTTCGATTGAACTTTCTTCTTCGGTTGGATTTCATGCACCGAGTGAATCGTTTGGCTAGCATAGCCAATTCTTCATCTTTCTCCTCACTAAAATCACTCTCATCTTGTGAAGCTTTGAGAGAAATTCCAATCTTTTTCTTCTCCACTTCCTTTTTTTCTCGACCTTCAGCTCTTCATTCCACTTTTCTTCATCTCTTTGTTTCTTTATTATCTCATGGGTGAGAAGATACCCCATAAGAGCATCGAGCTTTAACGTCTTGAGATCTTTTGCTTCGATAATGACAGTTCTCTTACCATCCCAAGACTCGGGAAGTGAATAGATAAGCTTTCATACAAGCTTTTCCTCCGAAATGACTTCTCCAAATCTTTTGAGACCATTAACTATTATGGAGAATCGATCGAACATCTTTGAGATGTCTTCATCCGGCTTTATCTTGAAGTTCTCGTAGCTTATATTTAGGAGTCCAATCTTGGTCACCTTTACTTCATTGGTTCCCTCATACGTAACTTCTAACTTGTCCCATTTCTCTTTTGCACTAGTGCAAGAAGACATCTTTGAGTACTCATCCGGTCCAAGTGAGCAAAATAGCATATGCATAACTTTCTCGTTGATTTGTAGCTTTTTTCGATCTTCATCGGTCATCTCTTGCTTGGACTTCAGAACTAGCCGATCACCTTCTCTCTTTATCGGAATAGCCGGTCCATCTTCCACTACATCCCATAGGAGGTAGTCATGGGATTTGATGAAGAGCCTCATACAATTTTTCCAATAGGGATAGTTATCCCCATTGAAATGTGGAGCTTTGGTGATGGATTGAGACTCATAGAGGTGGCTGCCAGAAGTAGATGCCATAGCTTGATCTTCTATTGATTGAATCACCTTCTAGGTAGGGGTGAGCATTCGAGCGAGTCGAGTCGAGTCAAAAAATTTCGAGTTATTCGAGTTGACGAGTCTAATTTTACAACTTGAACTTAATTTGAAATTTTTCGATTAAAGTCGAGTCGAGTTTTCAAGTTTATGTACAAATCTTATTTGTAACTATTTATAATATTATTATATTTTGGTTCAAATTTAAATGACTTTCTCCAATAATATAATATCTACATACATATAAGTTCGAGTCATTTCATTAAATTACGGACCTCGTTAAAAACCTCATTCTTATCTAGGTAAGGCAAAGGCGAGACCAAAGATAGCGAAAGGAGGAAAAGAGTGCCCCAAAATATATTTTCTAGTTTAGGGTTTAGGGAACTATTTAATAAATTTAAAATGCATCGTTGTAATAACTAAAATTTTGAGGCATAAGGGTTTTTTTATGGCGGGTTTTTTTGTTTTGAATACATTTTGAAAATATTTAGGGAACATAAATGCGTAAATTAAAATATTCGGAATGGACCAGATTAACGAAAATAAAATGCATAAATTAAAATTTCGAAAGCAGATCGGGACGAACAAAATAAAATACGTAAATTAAATTGCAGAATTTTAAATGCGTAAAATTAAAAGCGATAAGTTAAATACGACAAATTAAATGCGGAAATTAAAAATATAAAATAAATATCATAATATAAAAGATAAAAATAAAAATAGCATTAAATAAAATAAAAAAGATTCTGGAAAGTGACCATATCGTAAAGAAAAGAAAATTAAAAGGCAAAAAAAGAGAGAAAATAGATGTTTAGACTGAAAATAAAATTACAGGGGTTAAATGTACAATTAGCCCCTGAAATTTAAAGGGATATTTTCGAGTTATTCAAAAAATCGAATAACTCGAACTTTGAAATTTTGAACTCGACTCAAAATTGAAATTTTTTTCGAGTTATTCGATTTGACTCGAATAACTCAAAATTGAAAAAAAAATCAATTTTTTCGAGTCGAGTTTTGCTCACCCCTACTTCTAGGATCGCCTCAACGGTGGTTAGACCTTCAATCGAGTGTGGGTCTGATACCAATTGTTGGGATGATCAATCAATGGAGAAAGTGGCCAAGAGAGGGGGTGAATTGGCAATTTAAAAATTTGGAAGCAATTTGAAAAATATAGACAATGGGACATAAGGATTTATAGTGGTTCAACCTTCTAACAAGGTCTACGTCCACTACCTTAGCTTCCTACTAAGGATTTCAACAAATTCACTAAGAATTCTTCCCCTTTTCTAGGCTTAGGAGGCAACCATTACAACTTTAAAGCTTTCTACCCAAAGCTTTGAAAGACTCACTCTTTTACAAGGATGAAATTTGGCAAATGAAATGAATCCTCTCAAAGGTAATATTTTTCCCAATTACAAGATCACTCAACCCAAACTTGAAAATAAATAATACAAATTTTGCTCTCTCAAGTGGGTTACAAAGAATTTGACTCTAATAGGCACAAATGTTGGATTTTTGCTTGAAGGCTTGTAAGTTGATCAATAGTTGTTGTAGCAGCTTTGGAGACTTCAAATTATACCCCTTCATTGATTTCTAACCGTTTGGGTGGTTGAGAAATTGAATATAGCCGTTGCAAGGCTAATTGCCCGCAATAAATGTTGTCTGCAATCTACCATATCGGTACACGAGCTTATCGTATCGGTACCTGACATACAAAAATATAACCGTTGTAAAAGGGGCGTATCAATACGCGAGAGAGGCGTATCGGTATTGTATGTTAAATGAACAGTGGCATACCAGAACGGTATCGCCATATCGGTACGGGGCTTACTCGATGGAATCCTTATTCTTCAAGTATAAAGTACCGTATCGATACGCTAAATAGGCGTATCGTACGCTATAACTAATTTTTAAAGTTTGGGATTCCAATAA
Source organism: Hibiscus mutabilis (assembly GCA_019671005.1). Taxonomy (NCBI): domain Eukaryota; kingdom Viridiplantae; phylum Streptophyta; class Magnoliopsida; order Malvales; family Malvaceae; genus Hibiscus; species Hibiscus mutabilis. Next base: position 14,996,447 of record CM033740.1, on the reverse strand, counting down.
ACTGACAAAGCAACGATCAAGTTTTAAATGCCAAGATTTGGAAAATCTAACACCCGTATCGATACGGGTGGCAACCGTATCGATACTCAACTAGTGTTATCTCTCTGCTTATGTGGCGTATCGAAACGGTAACAAAGTGTACCAAAACATCATACCGGAACAGTCATAAACTGTATCGGTACACAATAGCCATTTGCTTAAAATTAAAATTCCAGTAGCGAGAGACAATATCGATACGGTATTTAATGTATCGATACACTTAGGCAAAACATGGCTATTTGAGTACAAAAACACTTAGAAAATATTTGGGGTTTTAGTTTTTGATTGAGAAACACTTTTAAGTTCGAATTCTTATCATTTTGTGAGTATTTTTGGGTACTTAAAATTTTATCTTATTTTGCAAAATAGTCCTTCAAAATACTTGTTATACCAAAATCAAATATTGGTTTTACATAATGTTTGTGGTTTCGGGTTGGGGTTTTATGGCTTATGGTTTAGAGTTTAGGGTTTATGATTTTTTATATATACTTATAATATAAATCTATTATTTGTAAGAATATTTTGGGTATTTTAAAATAATATATTTAATTATAAATAATATATCAATAATATAAAATAATATATTTTTATTTATATATATTAGAATATATGTAAACAATATATTTTATATTATTTAGATATTAATATTATTTATAGTATTGTTTATTTCATAAAATAATTTGAATTAATCTCAAGTGTAGTTTGACATATATAATATTTGTGGTAAAATATTACATAATTTCATGTTGGTTTAGTAGTTAAGACTTACTTTTTGTATCTGAAGGTTCTAAGTTCAAACTCCTCCAAGTACATGAGTTTTATTATTTTTCCTCCAGCAAAACGACGCCATTTTGGGATAAATTAAGCTTCAAAATGACATCGTTTTGAGTTGAGTTAACAGTTCTGCTAAGATTTAATAGCAGAGTGTCATAAACGAGTTAGAAGGTAAAGTTTCGTGTTAGATTTAAACATTTTTAAAGTTGGGTGGCATTTTCGAGTCAATGTCAATAGTTTAATGGCATTTGGTGTAGTTTACCTATATAAAAATTTAGTAGGCTAAAGGGCTTTTTTTGCCCTCGAGTTCGACCCAAATTAACAATATCGCACATTGTAGCAAATTAGCCCCTTGACCAACGTTGATCGTTATAGTGTTGATGTGGCAGTTAATAGTGCTGACGTGGCAGTCAATTGTGCTGATGTAGCAGTCAACTATGCTGACGTGGCGGTCCACAATGCTGACATGGCAATGCATTTGTGATAATGACATGGCAGAGGGGTTAAATTGATTTTTAAACCGTATTCGAGGGCATAATTGATTTTTTCGCCGAGTTCAGGGCATAATTCATTTTAATTGAAAGCTCGATAACTTACTTAGTCTTTAAGCTAAAAAATAATAAATTATTAAAAATTTAAAAATATTTAAATACTCATAAAATATTAAAAAATAAAAATACTATAATGAATTTAAAAAATTAAGTAAAAACATAAAATAAAAAATATGAAAATTTATAAATATAAAAACTCAAAATTTTAAAATATTTATAAACCATCAGAAAAGTCTTCAACTGGCTTTGCTAAGCCTACTAATATTCCTTGAGCATATTTTTAATGGAATCATCCTTGTATTAAAGTAGAAAAAAAATTCCTTCATTTTTCTACATCAAATATTAGGTTTAGCATATTAATAGGACGATTCTATTGAAAATATGCTCAAGAAATATTAGTAGATTTAGCATAGCCAGAAACAGTCGAAGACTTTTTCGATGGTTTATAAATATATTAAAAGTTTGAGTTTTTATATTTATACATTTTCATATTTTTAATTTTATATTTTTACTTAATTTTTTAAATTCATTATAGTATTTTTATTTTTAATAGTTTATTAGTATTTAAATATTTTAAAATTTTTAGTAATTTATTATTTTTAGCTTAAAGATTAAGTAAGCTATCAAACTTTCAGTTAAAATAAATTATGCCCCTGAACTCGTAAAAAATTCAACTATGCCCTCGAATTCGGTTTAAAAAATCAATTCAAACCCTCTGTCACGTCATCATCACATGCACTGCCACGTCAACATTGTAGAGCGTCACGTCACCACAGTTGACTAGCACATCAACATTGTAATGGTTAACGTTGGTCAAGTACCTAATTTATTGTAATGTGCGAACTGAAAGACCTAATTGAATGCTTTTTCGCGCGAAAGGGCAACATTATTAATTTGGATCATATTCAAAGAAAAAATCCCTTTAACCAATTTAGTATCATGATTATAACTTTCTTTTTTTAACAAATTTTAATTTTAATTACATTCATAATTTTATTTAAAAAAAAAAGAGAATATTCTAAAAGAAGGAAAGAAAGTGTTTTCGGTGGGCCTAGAAGAGTGCTCCTAATATCATGATTATAACTTTCTATAATTTAATGATCAATCAACCTTTTACCAAAGAACGGCATATTACATTCGGTGCACACATCACTGTCGCAGCATAACAGCTGCCATGCCAGCCTGATTCTATTAATATTTGTACATCTCAAATTTGTCATTATTCACAAAACTCCCACTTAAACGACACCGTTCTCCTTCATTCCCTCACCAAAAGCCAAAAACCGTACCTATATATTAAGCCTTTTGCCCGTTTCAAGAATCAGAGTTCCCCTTTTCCACCTCTCTCCATTCTCCAATTGTCATCCCGTTTCTTCTCATTCGATAACTCTTCCTGTTTCTTAATTTTCTTTTCTTTTAACTTTCACTATAATTTCTCCAAAACTATCTTCGTTTTCTCTTTTTTTTTTCTTTTGAATTTTCTATTCCCGATCTATCCACTCCGAGTAAGTTCAATCACTTCGCATCTCTTTTTTCTTCTCTCTCTTTTTTCTTTCCTTTTAGATTGACTGATTGATTTTCTTTTTTGGATTTTGCAGGTTTGAGAGAGAAGAGGAATGGCGCATAGAGTAGATCACGAGTACGATTACCTGTTCAAGATCGTGCTGATCGGAGATTCAGGAGTTGGAAAGTCGAATATTCTCTCTAGGTTCACCAGAAACGAGTTCTGTTTGGAATCTAAATCAACCATTGGTGTCGAGTTCGCTACTAGAACCCTCCAGGTTTTTCATAGTTTCAATCGGCTCAATCTTTGATTCGTCTTCATGAGTCTTTACTTTTTCCTGCTGGAAATTAGTTGTTCCTAGAGTTTCTAGAATTTTGAGTGATAATTATCTTGTTGAGATTTTAGTGTGTTAGAAATGCTTATGATCTGATTAGTTTAGGGGAACTTTGCATGATTAAGTTGATCGTGAACTTTATGTTGCTTAGTTGCATAATTATTATCTAAAAAATCATTTTAGTTACATGAGGAAATCCGATTGCCTTTTGTTGCTCTATGATTTTACATTTGGAAGTCCATTTTCATGATTTAGGTGGAAGGCAAGACTGTTAAGGCTCAGATTTGGGATACGGCAGGTCAAGAGAGATATCGAGCTATCACCAGTGCTTACTACAGAGGAGCTGTTGGTGCTCTTCTTGTCTACGACATAACTAAGAGGAAAACCTTTGATAATGTTCAAAGGTGGCTGCGTGAGTTGAGGGACCATGCAGATTCTAACATCGTCATCATGATGGCCGGAAACAAATCCGACTTGAATCATCTCAGGGCAGTTTCTGAGGAGGATGGTCATGCTCTGGCTGAGAGGGAAGGTCTTTCGTTTCTCGAGACGTCGGCGCTAGAAGCAACAAACATCGAGAAGGCATTCCAAACCATATTGAATGAGATCTACCATATCATAAGCAAAAAAGCATTGGCAGCCCAGGAAGCAGCCGCTAGTGTCGCTCTTCCGAGCCAAGGAACCACCATTAATGTCGCCAATTCATCAGGCAACACTAAGAAAGGATGCTGTTCTACTTAACAAGGTGATAAAACTTTTGGCCAAGAGAGATACATGTAGAATACTTGGCTTTTGTTTTAAAAGAACCATATTGTTTGTTAGTAGCATCAGCTTGATAAGGCCGGCTTATACTTTTGATCTTTTTTCTCAACTTGTTCTCAAAACCGGAAGTTGGAAGTTTGGGTGAGAAGTCGCTATTAGAAGCGGAACACAGCATAATTGGTTACATCTGATCAAGACTCTTAACTTGTGCATCTCCTTTTATACTTTATGTTTTAAAGTTTCATGGTTATGAGAATCGAAAGGTTAGAATTAGATGGATTTTTTTTTTGAATTATTTTGAGTTTAAATCATTTTAGTTGGAGTCATTCGGGTTTATTAATTATTCTTTTAGAGTCGGATCATTTTAAATTTAGTTTTTCAGGTTTAACTATTCAAGTTTGACCCTGTGAGTATAGGTCAATTTTAAGTTGGGTTACTTATTTATCATTTAAGTCATACAATCATGGATTCATGTTTGGATTGATCATGTAAGGTTTTCAGGTTTGAATCTAAGTTGACAGGTGTAGTTCAAACAGATCTTTGATTGAATTCAGTGGTAGGTTATTGGCTTTTTCAAAAGAAAACATAAGGCTCAACCAACATCACCACCCATCTCTTTTGTTGTCGGACTACCATTTCTAATTTCTCACTCCGTCGTCGCTAAATAAACGAACATATCGATAAAACATTGAACCTTGAAAGCTTTCAAACAAACGGCGTCACCAAAAATAGGAAACTTCATTGTTGCGGCGGCAACATAGCGATTTTAAGATTTAGTGTTAGGGATTTGAAGGTTTTGGGTGTTTTGTGAATTTAGGATTTTTGTGGGGAATTAGGAAATTTTAAAGTTTTTTTTTGAAAAATTTAAGAAATGATTAGGTGTTAGCTTTTTTTTACGGACCGACTTTAAAATGTTAAAGGAATGAAACGTTAGACATTTAAAATGATAATGGAATAAACATCTGATACTTATTTTGACAAAAAAACTTTAAACACCTAAAGCAAAAGAGAATATTATTCAAAAAATTTTAATTAAGCCTTATTTTTTAAAAAGTCAATGATTATCTTGTAATAATGTCGAAAGACTCAACAAAAATATCATCTTTAGTCGAGTGTCTTTATGTGGTTCACTAAAAAAAACTAAATAATTAAGGACATGAAGAAGATAAAAATTTACAGTGAAATAATCTTAGTTTTTATGGACTTTAGGATGTTTTTTTAGTTACATGGATATTGAATTTACATTCAGAAGGACAAAATAAGTTTGATGAAAAATTTTAGGACATATTGTCCATCGAAGATGGTGACCGAAACGGCGAACAACGCAATGATCAAAATTTAAGCAGAAATTTGAGAGGTTTAATCTAGAAAAAGAATGAGAGAAAAAAAAAAAAAAAATTGCTTGCATAAGAATTCAAACAATGTTTTCATCTAAATTTAAATTTTCGTAGGTCAAAAACAATGTTGGCTTGTGCATCATCAACCATAGTGATCAAAATATGAGTAATTCAAAAGTTGTGTAATTAAATTTAAAACTTTAAAAATTTCACGATTAAAGTAGAAATGAAAAGAAAATAGAACGATGAAAAGAAGTAATTTAACCTTATTAGAAAGATCAATTATTAGCCTTTGACGTATTGTAAGTGGAAGAATGATTTGGTTGGTGGTGCAAGTTATATTGAAACTTATATGAACTGTTTTGCAAGTTTTAGAGGGCTACTATTGATGCAGTACTTACCATTCCTCACTATATAACACACGACTGCGCCGCCCAATGGATTTATGCTGTCGGAAAGCGGTCATCACTGTTATACAACTACCCCCTCCCTCTGGTGGCTGTCTTATTTTCCATCTCAGTACAAACACCACCCTCTCGATTGTAGTCCATGAACTATCCGACAAACGGTACCATTCTATAGGCATCCAGCAGCATCCTCCTACCCAATCCACATCACCTCCCCAAAGGTATTTGCCAGCAAGGCAGCAACTGCTAATAAGTAGTGTAGGAACATCATTTTTTTCATATATTCTATTTGTTTTTCCTTTAGCTATCATCATCATAATAATAATAAGGGCTTATATTCATAACACAAACACACACACAAAGATTGAGAAATGCATTATGTAACTGACACAAAGCTGAAACTGTTTACATTTTTTGTAAACGAAATCAAACTTGTCTTGTTTTCCTACATATGTAAAGTGTATTATGTAAAATATATATATGTTCTACCTCTTCTTGTAGCCAAATAAGCAACAATAAAAGGGATGTACTTTCAGTAATCAGCCCACTAATCACAAATGAGCATCCTCTTTTCTTTCACAATGCATGCACTTACTTACCCCCCAACAATCTGGAAGCAGACTTCAAGTAATGTAGATTTAGTATCTGCATTTATGCCAGTAAACACAATAATCAGCACCAGTTTGCTCTCACTTCATTGATATGCAACAGCAATGCAGGAGGATTTGTAGTCAGAGACATCGGGAAAACTTGCATATAGAAAAGATCCCTAAACTTCATACCTAGGGTTCCTTTACCTCTGGCAAGTTACTCCTAAGGTTTTTTTTTCTTTTAATATAATACTGCAAAAGAGCCTGCCTTACAATAACGTCAACTTAAGCAGATGGTGCACAGTTTAAATCCGAAATCTGAGCACCATACAGTTGACAAGAGCAACAGCGCTAATACACAATATTCTTGATCACAATAGAAAGAGATATCGATTTATATAAGACTCCAAGCTAACTTCATCGTTCATCCTAGAGGAGTTAAAACAGTTAAAAGGTATAAAAACTAAGATCCTAGACCCTGATATCAATTTAAAATACCAAATAGACCCTATTTATATAAAATATTATAATTAAGCCCCATAAATACTACAAGGTAAAACAACCCCTCTATTAGTTTCTTGATATTCTGCACCAAACCAATGGCAATCCTCAGACAGCTAAGAGGCTTAATGGTAACAAATGGTACAAAATAATTGGACAGATACCTAGAAGCTTAAGAAATGAATGGAACAAATACATATCACATTATCGGAAAAAAATGTTGATAATTACCTTTGATGTAACTGCTAGCTCAGATCCATAGAATGACATCAAAGATGAAGCAGATATCCAGAATAAAGCAGTATGGAAACAATAACTTCCATTAGTCAGTCTACGAACAAAATATTCAATCCACACTTCACATAATTCATAAGGCCTATTTAATTGCAAAAGATGTACTGTTTTGAAAGACCTGAGAATGCTACCATCAAAGCTCAAAACTTCAGTCCGACAACGCTGTCGACGGGCAAGTTTTAACCTTTTACGATCACTAGACGCTCCAGAAATGGGAGAAGAAGGATCTAGCAGTGGATTCCACTTCCCACTAGCATAAGTCATGAGTTGCTTTGGTTTCTTAGACTCCTTTAAATGATACTTTAAATGATCCTTTTGGTAAAGAAGTTTTGCTGCAGGACCTGTTGTCTGATACTCTGCACAAATATCACGCAACATTTTACTAATGCTTTGCATTGAACCATGATGCTCAGAAAGTAAATCAGCCTGAAGTAACTTCGAAGAGACAATCCTTTCACATATTCTATTGCTTAACTTAGGGTTGAAAAGTGGCATTCCAAATTCAACAGACAACGGAACCCATTTTTCTCCTCATCAGGGCCAAAATGATCCATATCTCTTTCTTTAAAAAGTTTTAGTACGCGAATATAACCAACTGTCCATAGCTCCATCTTGTGAGCCAAATCAGTTAATAGATCGTTCAATTTCGGACATTCCTCTGCACATAGTCCTAGCTCATCCCCTACATTAGCAACTGATCCATCAGAATTCTTAAGGGGCAAGGGTATGTCAAGTGTAACAACTTTCCCGGTACCATCAAGGTCATATTTGCTGAAGGGATGCACTATAACAGCAGAATACTTGAGAAGCGAATTCAAACAGTGTAAAAGTACGCTTCCCTTGACTAAATTTCCTTCAAACTTGCCACCTAAGCCTCTAATTGTTGAATCATCCCAAGACCATATAAGGGCTTTCTCACAACCAGCTAATGGTGCAGGCAACAAGCGTAGGCATTGTCCTTTCATCAGAACAACTGATAAAGGCCCACTACCCACTGCTGAATATAGCACCAATTTCATCCATGGTGACATAGATGAGTGTGAGGGAGGACCAAAATGAATAGGACCAGTTGAACCAGGAAGAACAGACGAATGTGGAAGAGGAATCATAGACACAATAATATCATAGTCACGAAGAAACAGCCGATCTAAGGTTGCCTTTGGCAAAGCAGACAAGCTTTCACAGTGGAGGATATCCAATCTATATTTCTTTTTCCTCCTTGAATTTCCCTTTCCCAAGTCAGACACTTCAATCCGTATCATTTTCTCGTTATTCTGGAAGTTCAGATCTGACATGGAAACCTCACTCAAGGGCTTATCATCTTCTGATAAGGTAGCAGATTTGTCATCACCAGTGGTTTTAGACACATAGTCACCCACAACAGAATAGTCCTGCGATGTTTCTAAATCATCGGTAACATTAATGTTTAATTCAGTTTCATTAGTAGCAGAATGATCTGATACATCAATCAATGGAGTGTCAGCTATCAGAGTAGACTCATCATGACCTGAAGCTGACACTCCCTTTCTACCAGTCATTTCTACAGCTCCATTATCAATGGCAACACCACCTGATAGTAGACATTCCAAGACACAGCGGAGACTAAATGCATGGTTTGCAAATTCCTGCAACTCTCCCTCAAATTTTACCCCCTCCAACGTGCTCAGGTCTTTGCAAAGATCTGCAATGATAGCATGACCTAATTTCCCAGCTTTCATATAGCGTCACAGCATGAGATTTCAGTCCTGCAAACAAACCCAGTTAGGAGATACAAATTATGTCAGAGAAGGGGAAACTGTCAGTACATTCAAACTAGAGTTACTTAAAACCATAAATAAACACAATACTAGAACTTGTCTGATCATAATCACATGCAAACTATAATTACTGGAATATGCTCAGTCCTCCCTCTAATGCCACCACCATGGAATTCTTGGCCTAGCTTGGAGCAACTTCTCTACTCTCGATAGATGTTGTGCCATTTAAAAAAATCAACTTTCAATAGAAGTTCAATAGATAAACAACGTCTGGGACTGGGGCATATAAACTAGACATTCAAAAGAGTAAGGAGAATCTTTCAAAACAAAGAGTAAAGAGAAAAATTAACTAACCCGGTGAAACAGAGCCCATCATAAGATAAGATGTTATATTAGCATCAACAACAAAAGCAACCCTAGAATCGCTAGAACGAGGCCCATGGTTTTCTGTCCCCCAAAGATCTCCTTGTTGAGCAGCCTCACCATCAGTGGACATATTTGCTGAGGTTAAAATACGGTGAGAGGATGCATCTGTAAGGCTGACACCATGAGGAGGTACGCTTGTGTTTTCTTGAAGCACAGATGTCGGATCAATTACTTTTACTGCCCATCCCAAGCGACAAACAAAAGATGCAGCAGCCTGCAATTGACTAAGATCTGCTTGTAAGGTTGATGCCAGTTCAGACACAGTAGCATTCTCACTTGAAACAACAAAAACTGCATATAGCAACCTGAATAGTGCAGTTACTAGCATTAGAAATCCAAGTTACCCTGCTACTAATGGACATTGAAATGACCCAGGGATCAAATAATAACTTACTCCTCAATCGGATCCTCATAGGACTGCTCCTTGTTTGAAATGAACCCTTCAAGCCTAGAAACTGGACTACAGTAGTATTAATAACTCAATTCACAAACCTAGAAAGGACTCAAACAGAGGTAATCAAGTACCTTGTCATTCCATCACCAAATTCTGAACACATTTAAGTGACATAAGATCCATAAAAAATAAATACTAGAGAACTTACTAAGTAAACGGCTAGACAAAGAGCATCCTAAAGCAAAAGAGATCAGAAAAAAATTGTATCCGCATGTCATTTTTTAGGGGGAAAATTCAAAGGACCACAGAAGAATGCTTGCTTGATAAATACTTCACTTCTAGGCCTTTGAATCCCTCAGTCACTATAAACACCCCTGATCATGCAATAGTATGTGTCTTTGTACTTGACTCAAAATGGAAGCAACTACTGAACTACGGGAAAGTATTTTCAAGTAATTAGGGTAGGCCAAAAGGGTATCTTTCTTCTTCTTCCTTCTTTCTCCGATGGAATTCCTTTCTTATCTCTAAAATACTTGCCATGGTAGGGATCAAGGAAGAAGGGGAAACAAACACAGTAGGACTGATCTGTACTATAGGGAGTTACATGCACTCACTCCAAGGTAAGAACCTGTTGATTCTCTCTCTCTCTTAACCAGTCAGACTGTTGGTGCAATTATTTAGTACACGGTCACAAAGGAAAAGGTGAATTTATTAACCAGAAAGTTAAGTGGGAATTTACATTTCCACAAGGAACTGATCTAAAGGCGGAGTGATCTACAGTTTTTCTGGCCCAAAACTATGTATACTTCACCTTTAAAATTAGCACCAGCTAACAATAACGAAGATACCAGTACGAAAAACAAACATGAAGAGATTTTGATGTCAAAAGTAAATAAGGGGGAAAATATCAAATGGACTCATCAAAGCAACCCTAGACCATAAAAGCCAAGAAGTAACAGCATTAAGCACATCTTCTTGATGTAACTTGTTTGAGACTGTTGAAGAACAGCTTACTTCAACAGTCACCTACTCCATGCTTCGGAGAATATTAATTCACAAAGAAAATACTCATCTATATTCCTCATGTACATGCATAAAAGATAAATTTTGAGTAATTAACAGAAGGAGTCTATTTTTAGCCCTGGGAACTGGAAGCACTGGAAATTATTTATTAGTTTAATAAAGTGGCAAGGATCAATAAATGTAGAGATCCTAGTTTGGAAGGAAGTCTTAAAGCAAACAACTAACCTTTAAACCGGTCATCTGGATAGACAGGAACATCAAAATAGATCAACCCCCGTCGATAAAGACCTTTTACAATATCAGGATCAAATAGGATGAATTCATTAGCTTCTTCTTTACAGATTTTATCTATTGTAGCCATTTCTTGTTCTGAAAGTTTCTATAAAAGAAACAAAGAACTGTGAGGGTGCAAATTATACTAACTAGAAGACTAGTATATGCATCTGAACAGGGCATGCAAGCTATGAATCTCCTTAGATAATAAGACAAAGGGCCATCAGAAGCCTTACCTTAAACTCTTCTAGGGTAAAGTTAACAAGACAAATTCCCCACCAAGGTTCAATTGGAAAGTCCACAAGTTGGCTAGGTAACAACTCTTTTGCAATTGACTTGTTGAGTTTCCACATAATTTTCTGAATAGCTCCAGATAAGTAAACAATAGGTAAGATGATAACGAAGGTACTATACTGGATATATGTCTAACTTGCATAATCTAAGAAAAATGTTACCCTAAAAAATTTACAACGTAAACACAAGCAACTTATTTTGTCCATTAGAATAGTTTCTCTTGAACCGACAGAAAATGAACAGTTCATCAAACATATCTACAACCAATGGTGCAAGGGGGAGTTAGGCAGACTGTAAAACAAAGTTATTGTGTACTCAATCAGGTAGAAAGTCGATGCCTAAAATAATGTTATTATTGCCTCAGATTCTTTCAAGTAAAGAGTTATGAACATAATTATCAAAATATGTTCTCTACTATTGTATTGGTTTTAACATCATGCCATGAAACAATGCAGACCAAAATAAATACTGTTTGCAAATCTTCCTACAAAAAGAAGAGTAAAAGACTGATTCAAGTTACAACTGCCACAATACCATGGCTTGAGGATGAGTGTTAATCAGAGTATGAGTGCATGGATTTGACTTGGATCACTTATGCAGGCATATGAGAAAGGAGCGGCACACAGAAGCAACCACAATGGTGCTCCAGCACATATTTATACTTACATGAATTTGAAAGCAAAAATATGATCCATTACCTTAGACCTGCATTTATTCATGATATCAATAAATTCATTTCTTCCAATTCCCGTAAGCCTCAAGGCATCAGCAGCACTGAAATTTGGGATACTGTCATAAGGTTGCTCTGCAAAAAGAAATGCCTGGAAATGGTCAGTACCAATCTAAATATGATGCCAACACAGATTCATAAAGCAGTAGCCATTGCTGAACGGTCAATGCTGCACAAAATATGCATAAATGCACACATATACTACAAAGAAAAATGTCAACCAATCAAATAAAACTTCAATAAGAACAAATCAAATGTATTATAAATAGTAAATCTATACACTAGAAATCAAGATTGAGATGTTACAAATGGAGTTCTATAGTATATAATTTAATTTCAAAAGTAAAAAGAAACCTATAGACAGATTGCATAAATCTGCACTGCAAATTGCCATATATGTGTAAGTTATCCGAGAAGTGTTAGAGCTTGAGGGAGAGTGTAAGTTGACGAGGAGTGTTAGAGTTTTTATTTAATGTGTAATTAGAGTTTATTCCTAATCAGTAGTTTAGATTTACTAGAAATCTTATTTAAAATTAGAAATAAGTATTATTTAAATTAAATATAAAAGTATAGTTTTAGTTATAGTAAAACTCTATATCAGCCTATTTAAATGCTTACTCTGTATACATTTGATAATTAAGAATAATAAGAAAATACAGAGAAACACATTGTTCTCTCTGGAAAATATCTTGTTCATCTTCTTCAAACAACAAATTCCTAACCACCGATCACACACAAACAACCATTATTCATTGCATCTTCGACCACCATGGCCCCTTTCTGACATGCTATCATGAGCCAACAACGGTATTGATGTCGTCACCACTGTTGCCATCTCTAATCTGAAACACATAGACGACGATCTGATTTTTCAAATGCACATCGTTTTTCTTTTCCACTGCTATCATTAGGCCACACTCGTTCCTTGGCTTCTCCCTCGTTGGAATCTTACATCTCTGATGAAATTTCTACTCGTTTAATTTTGTTGTTATGTTCTCTATTTAATGGTTCTATCTTAGCCAATCAAAAAGATAGATGAAAAATGTTATAATTTAGCCTTAAAAACTATTTGGTTCTATCTTAGCCATCTATCCTAAAAGATAGGAGAAGAGGTTCTAGTTTAACATTAAAAACTAGATAATATTTTTTTAAGGGATTCTGCATCAAAGATCCAAGCTGGAACTCTAGTCTGTGTAACTACCAACTTGAGAGGGAGTGTAGATTCCTGTGATCACTTCCTACATCGTTCGCATCAGACCTTTCAGTCAGGAACTGCATGCTAGAGCATCATGTGGAGCAGACCTTTTAGTCAGGAACTGCATGCTGGAGAGCATCATGTGGAGTAGACCTTTTAGTCAGGAATTGCATGTTGTAGCATCCTGTGCAGCAGTCTTGATATTCCAATTGATGCACCAACCATCTCAAGCGTACCATAAGTTGAATGACATCACAATTGCTATTCAAGAATATCATGGTCCTGTCCTCACTCTTCAAATCAAAGATTCCCGAGAACGGGGAGCATTTTTCTCTAAGAAACAGCAGAAGAAATATGAGTAGCATCACATATGTAAGTTATCCAAGAAGTGTTAGAGCTTGAGGGGGAGTGTAAGTTGACAAGAAGTGTTAGAGTTTAATTTAATGTGTAATTAGAGTTTATTTCTAAGTCAGTAACTAGTAGTTTAGATTTACTAGAAGTATTCTTTAAATTAGAAATAAAGTCTTATTTGTCTTCTTTAAATTAGAGATAAAGTCTTATTTAAATTAGAGATAAAAGTATAGTTTTAGCTATACTAAAACTCTATAATTGCCTATTTAAAGGCTCACCTTATACACTTTTGATTAAGAAGAATAAGAGAAAATACAGAAAAACACATTGTTCTCTGTTGAAAATATTATTTTGTTCTATCGTTAAACTATAGCTTTTCATATTTTATTGTTCATTGTTCACCGGCGTTCATCTTCTCCAGCCACCATGGCCCTTTCTCACATGGTATTAGAGCCAACAACGATCCTGATGTCATCACCAGTGCTGCCATCTCTGATCTGAATCAAATTGACGGTCTGATTTTTTTAGATGCATATCATTTTTTTCTGCTGTTGTCATTAGGCCACGCTCGTTCCTTGGCTTCTCTCTCGTTGGAATCTTACATCTATGGTGAAATTTCTACTCGTTTAATTTTGTTATTTTGTTCTCTATTTAATGGTTTTATCTTAGCCAATCAAAAATAAATATGAAAAGGTTATAGTTTAGCCTTAAAAACTATTTGGTTCTATCTTAGCCATCCATTGTAAAAGATAGGGAAATGTTATAGTTTAGCCTTAAAAACTATTTGGTTCTATCTCAACAATCAATTATAAAAGATAGGAGAAGAGGTTCTAGTTTAGCCTTAAAAACTAGATAATATTTTTTAAGGGATTCTACATCAAAGATCCAAGCTAGAATTCTAGTTTGTGCAACTACCAGCTTGAGGGGAGTGTAGATTCCTGTGATCATTGTTGAATGGAAGCAGCTACTTAGTCCGTGAATGACAGAAAAAGCTGGAAGACATCTCAAAAGATGCAAAAACCTAAAAAAGATCATCTCACTGACAGAGAAAAGCTGGAAGACATCTAAGGAAGGTGCAAAAACCAATAACAACAGTAAAGTTGGTAGACATCTCAAGAAGGATGCAGAAACCAGCAACATCGTTTGCAAATTTTCAACAATGGCCGTTCAAAGAATAGCATGAGTATGTCCTAGCTGTTCAACTCAATGGGTCCCAAAAAAGGGGAGATTTTTTCCCTCAAAAACAGCAAAGAAATATGAGTAGGGCATCACATCCAAGATCCAAGATGGTGCTCTACTACACTTGCTCACCAGCTTGAGGGGGAGTGTAAGGATCCAAGCTGGTGCTCTACTACACTTGCTCACCAGCTTGAGGGGGAGTGTAAGTCATCCAAGAAGTGTTAGATCTTGAGGGGGAGTGTAGGTTGACAAGAAGTGTTAGAGTTTAATTTAATGTGTAATTAGAGTTTATTTCTAAGTTAGTAAATAGTAGTTTAGATTTACTAGAAGTCTTCTTTAAATTAGAAATAAAGTCTTATTTTTCTTCTTTAAATTAGAGATAAAGTCTTATTTAAATTAGAGATAAAAGTATAGTTTTAGTTATACTAAAACTCTATAATTGCTTATTTAAAGGTTCACCTTATACACTTTTGATTAAGAAGAATAAGAGAAAATACAGAGAAACACATTGTTCTCTGTTGAAAATATTATTTTTGTTCTATCGTTAAACTGTAGCTTTTCATATTTTATTGTTCATTGTTCACCGGCGTTCATCTTCTCCGGCCACCATGGCCTCTTTCTCACAACATCCAAGATCCAAGCTGGTGCTCTACTACGTTTGCTCACCAGCTTGAGGGGAAGTGTAAGTTATCCGAGAAGTGTTAGAGATTGAGGGGAGCGTAAGTTGACGAGGAATGTTAGAGTTTTTATTTAATGTGTAATTAGAGTTTATTTCTAATCAGTAGTTTAGATTTACTAGAAGTTTTATTTAAATTAGGAATAAGTATTATTTAAATTAAAGATAAAAGTATAGTTTTAGTTATAGTAAAATTCTATATCAGCCTATTTAAATGCTTACTCTGTATACATTTGATAATTAAGAATAATAAGAAAATACAGAGAAACACATTGTTCTCTCTGGAAAATATCATGTTCATCTTCTTCAAACAACAAATACCTAACCACCGATCACACACAAACAACCATTATTCATTGCATCTTCAACCACCATGTCCCCTTTCTCACAATATGAGTATTTTCTTCTCTGATATTATAAGGAATCATTCAAGAGCCCTCATAAACATGTAGTCAAATGAACAGCCACTGTCATTCTTAATTAGTGCTACTTTCCACCAATAAAAATCAAAGGCAGGGAACAGAAAAGAGAAAACTACATTTGTGCTGTATCTAAATCATTTTGTGCTGCTCAATTCTTTAAGCAATCATTTTATCATGTGTAAAGCTTTTGTCTAGCCATTAATCCATGTCTAGATTTCAGTTGCTAGCATATGGCTTTAAGTTACAACTGCCCAAAAATATTTGTACCGCACAGTTAATGTTGTAGCTAATTAGCAGCTATCTAGTAAATAAAGGTCAATTACACAACCATGGGGGATAGTTTTACTGTTGCACCTTGTCCTCTTGCCTCCTTAGCACCCTGGAGATCAGTCTTTTTGCACATAAGTCATAGTTTTATGCTAATGAAAATAGATGCATTTCAGTTCTTACATATACCTAGAAATACTTAATCACATACTAGCCCCTGCCAATCAATACTGACTTTTATTTATTCTTTATAACTAGACAGGTTGCATAAAAGATATAGTAAACATAACAATATAGTAAGTTAGGAATTATCACTTCAATAATAGGATTCAATAATTTAGCGATATGCTTAGCATGAATGGAAATCTTTGAAATACAAAGAGATAAAAATCAAATATCTAGCAAGATGCAGTATAGGAGCCTTCTCATCAGAACAATCAGCTATCTTCAGCCAAAACTTTTTTCCATCATCAGTTATACATAACAAAAGGAGGATGCAGGAGAAAATCAAATAGGAGAGAGCAATTACCATTTTTCATAACCTCAAATATCATATCACAGTAATATTGGAAATGAGAGACCCTCATTACACGGCAAACATACTCCGCAAGATGGTAAGGGAATAACTACAATTAAGAAGTTCAAAAAGTGAGCTGCAAAGAACCACCAGGAATGTATTTGGGGGGGGGGGGGACTGAAGCAAAGAGTCATTTAGCATCTTTTACAAATTGCAACTGATGAGAATAGATTTTATCATGTATTCAAGCAATCAAACTATGAAAGTCATTCTGCAAGACCAGAAATCGAGAGTTCAAAGATTATTCCTTTGTCATTAAGAAACAAGATATAGGTCATCTGAGGAAATGAAAAAAACTTATTAAAGAACAAATCGTACTAAATGAAAACAAAAAATGAAAGTTAAAATAAACTTCTTCAACACAAACCGCTAGATTCTTTTGCAAGTAACGCATCATCTCCTCATAATATTCGCTTTCTTTGCATACTTTGCGAGCAAAAGAAGTGTTCCACTGGTGTCTTTTCTTGACACAATGGTTGAAAATCCTAAATGGAGTTACAAAATGAGATGGGGGGAGGCAAGGTCAAGCAATGGAAAAAAATGCCAAAGGGCACATGAATAAATGAGCATTTAAGTCTACTGACAAATCAGGATAAAATACGAACACACTTCAGTTTCAACCTGGGACTAAAACTAAAAATTATTTAGAATCAATCAATCCAAAACCATTATGCGCATGCTTAGCAAAGAAATTAAAAGGTTTGCAATAGTAAGTGAAAGCTGAGAAAAAAATAATATAGTATTAAATAGTCTGTGGAGCTATAATCATGTCCGCATCCGAAACCAATTTAATTCTACTTAAATATACCAGAAAGAATCAAATTACAGATGACTATTACAAAACGGTATTTTACTAACACCGTATGACCAAAAGCAATTAACAGAACCATAGATGGACGATGC
Organism: Hibiscus mutabilis; assembly: GCA_019671005.1. Taxonomy (NCBI): domain Eukaryota; kingdom Viridiplantae; phylum Streptophyta; class Magnoliopsida; order Malvales; family Malvaceae; genus Hibiscus; species Hibiscus mutabilis. The sequence continues at coordinate 14,978,887 of CM033740.1, read as the reverse complement.
AACGGCCATAAAAAGAGCAATGCCCGCTCAAATTCAAACTAAAAAACTAACTGATCCTAAATCACTCTCTAAAACAAAACAATGAAGTTCTTCAAAGTTAAAAGCTAAAAGATGCTAAAAATTGAAAGAAAAAAATGGTAAAACAAAGAGGGAGCATCAGAATCCAAACTAACCTTCGGTGCCATTCTTCTTTAGAATTAAGATTGACCTGAAGTCGTTTAGGCAAATTCTCCCAGGGGCTTTCTTCCTTAATCGCTTTCAAAAGCAACTGTTCCTCGACCGTAGACGGAAAGTGGTGCATTTTTATAGATCTCTCGATCTCCTCCCTCTCTGTACGTAAATAAATCAATGTAAGGGAAATAATTAGCAAAGGAAAATTCACAGGAGAAATGAGCATTTAGATGGATCGAACCTGGAAAAGAGAGAACAAGAGTGAGCTTTGATGGCGGATCGTGCTAGGGTTTTGATACAACGCGGTAAAGGGAGATCTCAAAATCACAAGAAATGACAATTCAGAAATCGAAACGTTGGAATTTGCTTCTGCTTGCGTGGATTTGGATTGCTGATGTCCAAAACAGGGAAGTTGGAATTATAAAGAGTCAAATGAATAGTATATGTAAAATACATGTAGTTTAATCGAGTCATTTTTCATTTAAGTGTAATAACTAGATGATTTAATTTTAGGTCCGATAATAAATATGTCACATTTCTTTTAAAAATAACAATTTAGCCGTTCAATTAATTTTTTTAACAAACATGTCACTTAATTATAAGTTTAAAAACAAATATGTTACTTTCTTCTAAAAATAACAATTTAGTCATTAAATTAAAATTTTGTGACAATCAGATCATTCTATTGTTAAAATTGAAACAAATGACATGGGGTAATGGGAATTTTATTCCTCAAAACCTATACATCATGTTAATTTGGTCTTAGTTCAAAATAATTCAAGAAATTTAACCTTTCATATTTAAAAATTTCATTAGTGAAATGACTATCCACTAGCATACGGCATTAAAGGTCATAATGAGTATGTTCCATTAGTTTTTCAGTTGTTCAATAGTGAGGTGATTGTGCATGTCAAGCTATCACGTTTGTTGATTATCGAAGTTGAGAGATGGTAGCATGGAGTGCATCAAGCGGCCTGAGGGTGTGTTAAGAGGGTGCAGTGTCGAAATTTTTAAATATAACAAGTTAAATTTATTGAATTAAGAATTAGGACCAAATTGATATAATGTATATGCTTTTAGGACTAAAACTACTATTATACTAGGTCATATTTCAATTTTAACCATAGAAATCGTCACAAGTTTTAAATTGAGTGATTAAATTGTTGCTTTTAAAGAAAAGTGATCTATTTGTCACAAAATTTTAAATGAGTGACTATATAGTAACTTTTAGAAGAAAAATAACTTATTTTTATTAAATCTATAACTAAATGACCTATAGTGTAATTTATCCACATATATAGGTTATATTTTGATACACAAGCCGTGTAAAGAAAAAATTTACACAAAACCTTCATATTTAACCTATAAAATCTAAAACTTAAATCTCTGACCTAACACCTTCACTTCGACGCATAAAGAACATGGAATAATTCCTAGTGTTGAGCACTTATGCTTGTATGGTCGATCTTCTTGGTCGTGCCAGTAGGTTAGAAGAGGCAGCTAGGATTATAGATGAAATGCGGATCAAACCTGGAGCTAAGGTTTGGGGTTCACTTCATGGCTCGTGTAGGATTGATTGTAACGTAGAGCTGGCCATAGACTATTTCAACTCGAACCCCCAAGTGCTGGGAATTATGTACTTCTAGCTGATATTTATGCAGAAGCCGAGATGTGGGATAACGTAAAGCGAGTGAGAAAGCTGCTCGAGACTCGCTCACTGCAAAAAGTTACGGGCAGAAGTTGGATTAAAGCGAAAAGAAAAATGTATTTATTTGTTTCGGTCGATGAGTTCAATCCTCATATTGAACCAGGACGGATTTATGTAGAAATGGGGAGAGACAATCGCCCCTCACCGCCGAAGAAGATATATTTTTTTTACTTTTGTCTCTTTATTTAATTTTTTTTTAAAAATTAATTTATTTATGAATTTGTCTCATTCTTTCAAATATTTATAATTTGTCTCCCAACCCTAAATTCTGACTCCGTCCCTAGATCGAACAGATCCAATCTTTGTTGATTAAACTGTCTACAAAAATGAAGGAGAAAGGATATAACCTGAACACTAAAGTCATTCTGTTCGATAATGTTACAATTAGATGATAAAGTGATTATCTCGTTATGGATAACCAAAATATTATAACGGTTAACTATGAATACCCCTAGCCATCGTTGTGTTTGTTTTTAACCCATAATTTTATACTATTGATCAGACAAGTTTAAAGTTTGAATTTGTTTTCATCAACATTTTCTATGAAATACTGAACAAAATTATCACTAGATATTTGTAAAGTTTATTATGATTAAATATGAGTTCAACTGAACAAAATTAACTTCTCTATGGTATTAGAACACGGTTGATCAAAGTTAATCTTTTACTATCTTTAATAATAATTCTACATGTCTAACCAAAAATATTGAATCAAATCAATTAACTAGTTAATATCAAAATAATATCATTTGATTAATATGAATAAACTAGATAAAATTAATATAATTTGGTTAATGTGAATGAATAAGAGTCACCTTAACGAAGCATAAGCCCCTTTGAAAATGAATCTATTATCAACATTAAACGATGAAAACAACCACGTTTTATTCGGAAGAAGTAGACAAACACGAAGAAATTAAGACAGTAGGGGGCTGGAGGCAAAAATGTCCTAACCATGGAAACAACGAAAAGAAGAATTCTCATTTGGGGGAAGGGATCAGCATGCATCTGCGTATAAGCTATTATAACACTAGGTGCTACAATTTATCATGACAATCAAGGTCATAAAACATTTTCTGAACATGTCAATAACTTAAAGGAACCCACTTACCGCTGCCAACTCCTTGCGTGTTGCTTTCTCTGAGACTACTTCTGTGTTGCAGAACCCAGGAGTCAATAGTAATAAGAGACAACAGAATTACTTGCAAAAGTGCAGTGCATCAGGGTTACTGATGTTTTTATAGGAAATTAATATTCATGCAACATAAAATAAAATATAGGTAAAACATGACGAAATTAATGCTAGGGTATATTTAAATTTTATGAAGTTAGATGCATAAACCTGTATAAATGTGTGCATGCAATATGTTATTTTAAAAAAACTGTTGCCTTTAATTATTGCCCGTGAAAACCTTTCGAGTAATCCGTACTTACCTGAACCCCTTTTGGACATAGCAGTAAGTCTTTCTTCCAGTTCCTGCTTTTCTGATGTCAGGGCAGAAACCCGAACTTGCTCCTCTGCTAATCGCTGCCGCTCTTGCTCCTTGACAATGACACTTGCTGTAATTCAGAAACCACCATGAGAGATCTACAAAGAAACACTTCAAAAGGGACAATGCAACACAAACTAAGCTCATTGCAACCTGTATTAATCTAGCCAACTCATTTTCTAATGCTTGTACTTGATCTGGTGAACTCCCCACGGCATTTATTCCATTAATTGAATTGTTCATCAATTGTTGCTGCATTGAGTTAAGTTCAGCCCTCAAGGCTGCTGCATCTTCCTCAGCCTAAAGCAAAACAAACAGATAAGATAAAAGCCAAGTCGCTTTCATGCATCAAGAGTAGAGAAACTGCTTATTTACTCTGTATTGCTCATCTTCTGCCTCTTTCAGGCGTTTCTTGTGCATGCGGAGTTGGGCTGAGAGATCCTCCTATACTCGGACAACAGATTGTGTAAGCAAAGCATAAAATGCACAAGTTAGAGATTTTGCACAACAAAAAAGGCAAGAAAGACACGTACCATAGCAACAACAGTAGCATCTTTCTCAATAGCAACATATTTCAGAGCCTTTCTTAGAGATGGTACAGTGTTCTGTTCCTGCAAATAATTAGAGTTTGGAAATAAGCAAACCTGAGAGAAAACATCACTCTCCAAAATTTTAACCCGTGCCATATCATAGTCCATAACTTGAATTATAGTAGAAAGAAAACAAACCAACCAACCAGCAGTGAAGAAACTTGTAAACAAAAAGTGCCATCTAAAAGGTTTCTCCACTGATACCCAGTAAAAATGTTATTTGCAGAAGATATAACTAGTAGTAACCATGATATGAAAATATTAAGGTGCCTCAACTCACCAGCTCATTAAACCGTGTTTGCAGTTTTTCATGATCGACTTCGTTAGCTTGAAGCTAATAGCTTAGTTTAGCTCTAAGCCCAACATAAGACCTAAAAATAAAAGCAATATGATTATAGCACCTTCACAGATAATATCTTGTTATTTTCTTCTGCAAGTCCTTCAGCTGAGATACTAAACCACTAACATCAGCCTGCAATACCGATTAAACAGCATGAGAATCGATAATGTTCATTATAATAGTTGTTGAACAATTAAGGTTATTTCAAAATAAAAATTAAACATAAACGAAAAAAAACAATAAAATACAGTTTAATGGAATTGAACAGATTCAAAATAAACCAGAAAACAGATTGTTGAGGCTTGCACAAACACAGTTTCGACCACTCCTTTGGCCGTCAGTCTCCCAAGATACAACAACAGATTATCTTCGACAGCGGCACTTCTGATGAGATCGCGAATAGAGCCCTTATCTTTAGCTATCACTGAAAACCCAATGCAATTTTCAAGAGTAGAAAATTTTTCGAGTTGTGTCTAAAACTGAAGAGAGGTGAGGTTTATATAGGGAGTGATTAGGTTAAACCGCGAGAATAAAATATTTAGACTTTTAATGGTCATTGATTCTTTTCCTATTTAATTTGAAAACATACAATTAATGTCATATTTACTCGGATATATTTCGTGAATTACAAGCATTACGTTAAATCGTGGGAACAAAAAATTATTCAACAAGCCCCCAACCAATTCAAACATTCGCATCGCCCACGTCATGCAAATGCACCCTTACTAACCCAAATAGAATTAATTTGCACCCCTACACTTGAAGCACAATTTCCATTCATGTCATTCAATAATTAGAAAGTGGGTAAGTGTCTATAAACACTTCTCATGGCATTTATCTCATCCATGTGGGATAAGGGGTTTTATCTTCCTTACTCAATTCACAACTACCTTACTTTGAGCATCAATTTCTCATTCATTACTCAACCATTTTGAACGTATGAGATACCATTGTAAAGGTCTCATAAAATAGAATAAATCCCAATAAAATTCTTATTCGAATCTCTACTTTTACCTTCACGAATTATGGCTCAAAGTTGCCAATTCCTCACAATTTTCCAACAATAGTATCATGCAAGTAAAACTAAATATGATTTGAATCTTCCTATTGCGCTGAATGACTTTGATTTTCCAAAAAGCAAATCAGACCAGAATTTTCAACATCTCCTAAGAATCTAAACGTAAGCTTCCATAACATTCAGAATTAGTACTAAAATTACACCACATGAAAGAAATAAAAATTGAAACATAAATTTAATTTTTCCTTCAATGTTTAAGCGACGAAACAGACAATCAAGGGTAAAATAAAAACGAAGGAAAATTTATGTAGTTATTTTCAGCCAACAACTCAAATAATTCAAAATAAATTAAAAAAGAATTCCAAAAAATGATAAAAAAAATACTTAAGAGAGTCGATTTTTGCTTTCTGATTATTGAGTAAACCTTATAGAAATATTGAAGAAGTGGTTGTTCGGTTAGACCGTGTTGTGGACAGCTTGCACACATCTTCTTGTATCGCTCCCAATAATCATAGAGTGATTCAGACTGCTTCTGTTGTATGCCGACAATATCTCTCCTTAATTCGGCTGCCCGAGCTGCTGGAAAGAACCTATCAAGAAAAATAGGTTACATATCAGCCCATGTGTTAATTGATCCTGGAGGTAAATAAAATAGCCACTCTCTAGCAGAGTCGGCTAACGAGAAAGGAAAAGCTCGAAGTTTAATTTGATCTTCGGTTACTCCCTGAGGTTTTATGCTGACGCAAACCATGTGGAATTCTTTAAGGTGATTGTGGGGATTCTCGTTTTGCAAATCGTGAAAAGTTGGCAATAGATGGATCAAGCCTGACTTTAGTTCGAACGGTGTGCCCCTCATTGGATAAGTGATGCACAATGGTTGTTGCTCATCCGGTGCCGCAGCGAGTTGTCTAATGGTTTGATTAGCCATGCCTTCTGGTTCGTTAATTTCTTCAGTGTATGATATCTCCTCGTAATCGAGATTGTCCTCTTGTGGGTGTTTTTTTACGTTGAATAGCTTCTCTTCGCAATGAGTGAGCTAACTTCTCAATTTCTGGTTCAAACTCTAAGGTCCCTGGTTCTGATCTGGTCATAAGTGAGAAAAGCAAATATTAGAATTGTTTGTCAATCCCCGGCAACAGCGCCAAAATTTGATGGTGTGTCAAACCACCAAATATAAATTCCTGTGTTCTAAAATAAAACAGTAGTATAGATAAGCAGGTTGATCCACAAGGATTGAGATTTCTAATATCGCTTTTGTGTGACCAGATTTAATGTCTTGGCGATGGTCGTTTCCACGTCTTGCGGCAAATTGAACTAAAAATAACAATTAAATTTAACAAGGGGTTTAGTTAATCAAGATAAAAATTAAAAAAATCAATTGTTAAATGCTAAATAAAAAAAAGAATCAAATAATTTAAAGTAAATTAGACAACTGAATATTTAAGTTCTTAGCCTTAAACTCGGTGCACTCCGTGAATCGATCCTTAAAGTTGTGTTTTTCCTTTCTTCTGATAAGTTTCTTATGGTGATCAAGGACGCCTTAATTACCAACTCTTCCTTATGTAGTTGATCTCGGTACGACCTGCAAACCAACTCGTACCGATGCACAAGACTCACAACTTTGATCTTGGTAACCTTACGTTCTAGAAAAGCCCAACTCGAATCAACAACCTCAACCACACAGGTCATTTCAATTCGATTATCACCTCTCAATTATACATTAATCAACTATCAATCCAATAGATCCTTTCAAGCTGAAATCAAACTAACTTCAAAGGACGAATTTGTACTGTCCCATAATTTAAAAGAAAATGAATATCGTGTTGAAAAGTGTTAGTGCGGATTTGTTTCTCACAATTTCTCAATCGGTATGTTTTACCGGCCTTAGGCTAAAAGAAGATTAGTTGAGCATGAAACTAATCATACTCAAATAATATATGAAAATCGTGAAGAAGAATGATGTACGAAAACAATTGTTTAGAAATTGAATGCTCAACTAATGGCAGATTGCTTTACAAAGCATGCACGCTGATACAAAGAGAAAATGGGAATGTTGTCTCTATTCTAGTGACCCACACTCCTCTATTTATATTAGTTCTTAAGAAACTAAGTGCCATAATTTTCTCCTAAAATTATGGTAACAATCAAGCACAACCACACACTAAAAATAGATTTGAACAACATCTTTGAACCCTTCACATTTCAGTTTTGCAGCCCCAACTCCTTTGAATTTAGTCTCTAGCCTTAAATTTGCTCTTCATTCTTATTTGGCCAGATTTTTGCTTGTTGCAGCCCGAACTCCATTTTGAATTTGATAAATATCAACAAGAAATCATTTTTGCTAGGATTCAATTCAAAATTTAATCGAATTTTTACAAAAAGTGTGTTGAATTAACTTGCTATCTCCATTTTGTATTCCTGATAAAATTCAACAAGAAATCATGTTTTTGATGATTGCAATTCATGCAAAAATCATGTGTAATTTATCTATAATTCGAAAAAATAAACCTTATTAATCAATAGGATTTACCCAATTTATGATTTGGGGCCAGAACATAACTTATTAAAGTTTAGGGACTACATTATAAAATCAATAAATTATAAGGTCTTGTCTGAAGTTTGGATTGTCTGAAGTTTGGATTACCAAGAGAAAATTCAATGCATGAACATCTTATACACCAATTTATAAGATAATCAGAGTCCATTTATGACTTCAATTAAGCCTTACAAGATTTAGTGACCAATTTACAACATTTTAAAACCTATTTAAACACATTTTAACCGACTTACCTACCTCCGTACTGATACTCGAAGAGGCCGTATTGGTACACCTTGATTATGGTCTTTAAAAATAATTACATACGCTAGGGGTAGTACCGATACGGATACATCTGTATCGGTAAGCTATGATGTCTTAGTTAATTTTAGATTCTAGAACCGACCAGCCATACTTTAACGCCTAGGACCGTATCGGTACACCTATGATGTCTTAGTTAATTTTTCTTAGTCTCGTACCGATACTAGGTATCGGTACACATGATCAATGCTCAAAAAGTCAACCTTCCGTATTGATATGGTGCCTTAATATTTTTCTACTGGTTAAGACCTGCACCGATACGCCTAGTCTGCATATCGATACGCAAAGACTAAACCGACCAAATATGCAAGGCCGTACCGATACGCCACCACCCGTATCAGTACGACAAGGCTTGTAATGACATATTTTATCTGGTTTTTACCAAATTAAAGGACTTAACCCTGTCCAATTGTTACCAAATTTTACAGGTAAGTTTTTAGCCATTTAATCTATACACATGCTGAATTTCATGCCATTTTGAATCATTTACCATGTTTTCACAATATGATGCATTATAGTCCATTTTTAACCCTTTTATCAACATTCATCATACCATGTTTCATACTTTAACTCTTTCAACATAGTGACTTGGTGACTTGCTTCTAAAACACATTTGCTCTGACTAAACTATGTTGAAAGAGTTAAAGTAACATGTCTAGACCCTATGCCACCCTTCTAGGAGTTTAAGGACAAAGATTACATTACATGTAACTTGGTGACTTGCTTCAAAAACACATTTGCTCTGACCCTTGATCAGGCTATCTTTCAACCTGAAAATGCATAGAAATGAGATGCATTAGGCTTATATAGCCTAGTGAGGTAGTCAATAATAACAACATGAATGACAATAATATCAATAACATGTATAGCAACGTAAATGCATCTCAAATCAAGTTTTAACAATAATTTCCATATTTTAATTCCTTGGATTGACATGTAAATATGGATATGCGAATTCACAACCAACATCGCCAACAATAAATGGTCAATATCCTCTAACATCGCCAATAAGACCAACACTAACACATCCCGCCAAATAGAGCCTTAGCTCAAGGACCGTAGTTCAATCCGTACCAATGAGCTCATAAATTCTATGACATGCCAATTGTATCCCATATCCATTCGTATCCAAGGATTAAATGCTTAGGCCAATAACAATAACAATAACGATAACAATGACAATAACAATATCTCAATAACAATATACAATGATCAATATGGCCTTTCTCAATATTTCAATGATATCGATGACAATGCAATGATTCAATAATCAACTTGACAATGTAATAAGCTTACCAGGGATACCTTTAACAAGGTTTTCATGTATCCATACCTTGATTTCGATGATAGAAATGCAATAGAATAATATAATGAAATCGAGATAGGCTCATAGTCGATCCCAAGACTCTGACTACACTCACCGATACTTCTAAGGCTTTCAAGACTCCCGGATGACAACTTCTTTATTCTTTAGCTTGTTGTAATTTGACGGATTTGGAGATTCCTCACCTTGAATCTCTTGAGCTACAAGAAATAGGAATTACAAGGATTTCAATATCGATAATAGATTTATAGCAACTTCATAGCTATGAAAAACAATAACGAATAAACTATGATATCCCTAGAGAAATTCTAGGGTTCCTTGATTCTTAAACTTGGAATTAATCATGGTTTAGCCATGGAATCGGTAAATCAATTAAGGGGAATTGCTTACCCGATCGATTGCTACAATTTAGGATTAAGAAACTTAAGAAAAGGAAAGCTTAAGTTATCCTCCAATGGAGGTGCTTGCTTGGCTAAGTTGAGAGGTTGAAGATGATGATTGGTGTGGTGCTTGCTTGAAGGTTAACTGGGTAAGGTTTTTTCTTTCTTTTCTTTACAATTTTAATGTTTAGCTTTCCCTCGGGTGAAGTAATCGCATACCACATGACCACGTAGGTGGTGAATAACATTGAGGAGGGGCTAATCGCAAGGTTAGTCCCCCGACTCTTCATTCTTTACACTTTTCCCCCTAACTATCAGTTTTCTCAATTTAGTCACTAAAACAAGTTTCAAAGTTTACAATGGGATCCTTAATCCATATCAATAATTAATTGGGATTCAATAATTCCATATTTGACCAGTTTGTTAATGGTCAATACTATAATTTGACTTTTCGGTGCAAAATTTTCAGTTGCCGAAATTAAATTCCGACTAGGCCCGGTTTTGGGGTGTTACAGCTATTATCACACCACCATACATCATGTACAGTGTAAGTCAAGTGAATCGATTTATAAAAAATTTGAAAGATTTCCATCTTCAAGAAGTGAAACGAATCATGCGCTACCTCAAAGGAACTTGTGAGTTTGGGTAATTTTATCAGAAAAATGGAGGAAAAGATCTAATTGGCTATACAGATAATGACTATGCTAATGATGTTGAAGATAGAAAAAGCACATTAGGCTATGTATTCATGATGAGTGAAGCTACTATTTCATGGAGTTCAAAGAAGCAACCAGTGGTGAGTTTGTCAACAACTAAAGCAAAATTTATCACTGCAGTAGCAAGTTTATGTCAAGCTGTGTGGCTTAGACGGATACTTGAGGAAATGGGACAAACTCAAATAGGACCTACATTATATACCGTGATAACAACTCTACCATTAAATTATCAAGGAATCCAGTTATACATGGGAGAAGTAAGCACATCTATGTACATTTTCATTTTTTGATAGATCTTTAAAGGAATGAAACAATTGAGTTGCAACATTGTATATCACAAGAACAAGTAGCTAATGTAATGACTAAGCCACTCAAGCAAGATGACTTTGTTCGAATGCGAGGAAAGCTAGGAGTTGTAGCAAATGTAAACTGAATGCTGAGATGATTCAGTTTAAGAGGGAATATTAGATATATTTTGAATAAGTCTCAGTTGTTAGTAGAATATTAAAAGTTGTTAGAATCTCCTAATCTTACTGATATTCTATTCTTAGTTGGGAAGTTGTTGGATATTAGGAAAGTAATCCGATTTAGTTGTTTTCTTTAGATATTCTCTTTGTAAGTTGGACTATAAAAACTTGTCAAGCACATGAATGAATAATATAGTGCTTTCCATCACACATTTTTCACTATTAAAATTTCTTTTCTAACACCATGTAATCATCATATTCCGGAGTAGTCTCTTTTAAATTCATGTACGGTTCTACTCTTCTTAGTTCCTTCAAAGCATCAACAATATCTTGTACTTTGGCCTTGTAATCATTAGTTTTGTGTGCGAACTCAAATCGTGCCATTCCTTCAATAACAGAAATAAATTATCTTGTCTAGATACTAATAAGGGACAATATGCTACTCCTCCCCCACACTTCTTATAATAGGACACTGTCTTTGTATTCCACTGATCTTCTGAATCTTTTTGATCGTACACTTTGCTAGGTACTCTTCTAACGGTAAGTGCTGAAAAACCTCTGATAATATGAGCTATTTTCCACCAGTGTCCTCAAAACCAAACCAATAAGAACTGTGCACAACCAATAAATCTTCTTACTCCTAGTTTTATACAAGCAGACAATGACCTGAATGTCTTTGCCAAAATTATCGGTACTGGATTAATGTCTTTTTCCAAGCATTCAATCAAACCCATGTGGACGGACCAATATGGTCTAAGATTCTCAGGATCAGGACAGTCCATAAATGCACAGTGCGAATAAACTTATTTTCTTTGATGAGTCATTGTACATATGAATTAATCCTCGAATAACCCTCCAATTTATACATTCCTTATCTTCTTTCTGATCGGTTTTTCCCTTTTCAGCTAGCTTCCCATCAAAACCAGTCATCTTTCATTCCCGTGACCGCTCTTAATTTCTTTCTAAAACCCTGATGGTTAGGAGGTCTTGGACAATGCAACAAAGCTTCATATTCTTCAATGGTCGGTGTCATGTCCACACTTCCAAAAGTAAAACAGTTGTAATCTGGATTCCAGAACTGGGTCATGACCCTGATTAGCTCTCGGCCAACTTGAAAATCTAATAACAGTGATATGTCTCCATATTCTTGTTGGAAGCGATTCTTCATATCAGAGTCCCACTGATCCCATATAACCTTCAATTTCGATAGACTCTCATTATGTTTGGAATTTATACGGGTGTAACCCATCATCTGTGACACATGATCACCTCGAATATTCTTCCTTTTCTTGAACTGCGTTTCTTCAGACCAAGTCCACACTGATGTATTATCTTCCACTTATTTATCAGACCCATCAGCCATTATGATCGCTTTCTATTGGACTCACCCTTAAATTAACACCTTTAATGGTATGCAAAGGTATGCAACATATATAAAAAAAAAAAAAAAAACAAAAGAAAGAAACAACAAAAACACTATGTCAGTATGATAAAGTAATTGTATAAAAAATAAATTGTTTAAAAATTAAAACAAAATAGACAAAAATAACAAGAGAAATGTATTTAAAAAATAAATATCCTGATAACATACTATCTAGTTCTCTATGGTTATCCACATGACTCTAGTGGGGTGAGCTATTAGATTCACAGAATGAGGTTTGATCTAGATTCTAGGCACTCAAACTGTCGTTACTGTCTACTAAGACAACAAGACATCGATTCGGGGTGTACGTTCCCTTATACATGAATGACAATTATATTCACCCAATCACCCAAAGAAAATGCATATTTTCATTTTTCCTATAAACACAATTAGTAATTAATGAAGAAATTAAATTCAAATTATTATGTTAAAATGCCAAAATACAACAAAAAAATTAATTAAGGTTTGCCTCACGAGGTCACCAGCGAGTCGTTAAGCTGTTGAAACCATTTTTAAATATAGCTTGGACGATTTATTTTTGAATTAGAGGTTTTCTTTTAAATTTGATTTTGGAAAGAATAGAGTTGCCACCGGTCCCTTTGGTAGATCAAACACTATAAAACAACCAGAGATTTTAAAAAAATGGGATTCGAAAGTCGATTACGTGCGGGGAAGGATAGCACCCCCACAAACACCCGAAATCTGTACCTTTTAACTTTGTGTTGTATTTTGGCATTTTAAAATAATAATTTGAAGTTATTTTGATTATTCATTATTAATTGTGTTTAGATTTAAAATGAAAATATTCTTTTCATAATAAAATATATATATTTTTTTGAATATAATTGAAAAAACCCCTATACGATCAAGGTATAGCCTTTTATATTCCAAAAATATATTCTATTTCTAAAAGGTTTTTAATGCATACATTTAATTATGAAAAATTCATTTTAAATAACTACCTTAATAGGCTCTAATTAATTCATGTGTTTTTAAATCTATGAATATTATTAGATTTCAAAATTCATATAGAATAATATCCAATTACTTTAGGATATCGTTCTTAATTGAATTCCAAAATTACATATAATATTCCTTTATAATTGCTTACATTATGTTATTAAAGCGTTTAATCTTACCTAAAGGCTTTATTTATTTATCTAAGTCATTTAACATTTTCTAGGATTTTAACAAATATTATTTGTTCCATTTAAAATTCCATGTTGAATAGTGTCCAATCGCTTTAAGGCACCATTCAAATTTAAACTCTTAAATTTCTTGAATAATATTCATTAATTTACTACAATGGTTTAAGTCCTAGTCAAATTATTTAATTGGAAACCCTAATTAAAGAATCCTAAAATTAAAGCTCTAAAACAATTATTTAAATTAAACTAGGTGTTTAAACCAAATTAATTAATACTAAATGCATTAAATAATGTATAAACAAATAAATTGCATTTAAATTTAATACTTAACATGATATTAAATAAGCATGACTAAATTGAATTAAATCTAAACTTTGAATTAAAGCAAAAAGGATTAAATTGAACAAATTTAAACTTGAATTTCTGACTTTATTTAATAAAAGGATTGTAACATCCCTTACCCGGTCTAAAAGAAAACAATATCGGAAATATTACCGAAAAACAATTCAGAGAAATCGAACCTTCGATTCAAGTCATATATATTTCAAAACGTACTTTATTACAAAACAAATTATTAATCATCAATTATCAGAATTCTTAAGCCAATCACTTCTGATTTTATCACTAGGGGCCATCTTGAAAGTTTTCTAAGTTTGGGGACTTAATCATAAAATTTTCAAAATTTTAAACTACATACTTGTAATTCATGCCTTCTTAGAATTACCTTTAAATTTTTAACGCATTCAGAGGTCTAGAACTCATTCAATTAACATGTTGGTCGATTACGGACTAGTTTGTAATTTTTGTAAATTCGTTGTCCTTTTTAAAAATTAAGGAAACATACCTGAAATGCATGTTAATCCATGCCTACTTGCCAAATTTTAACTCAATTGGACATTTGTAACCTATTCAATTGATACATACTTTTTATTTAGGACTGAAATGTAAAGATTCTGAAGCAGGGTTAAGTTATAACTAACTTAACTGCCATTCGTAGTTGTACTTAAGGCATCGTACCGGTACCAATTAAATTTTTAAATTTTAGAAGCGTAATTTCGTACCGGTACTAGCATCCGTACCGATACTGAGCAAGCATCGTACTAGTACGCCATGACCAAATATTTTTCAGTAACCAATTTTTATGCCGATACTTCCTTCCGTATTGGTACACCCTACACTAAAAGGTTCATTTTAACTTGACCGTATCGGTACACATCAGATGCTGTACTAGTACGTTCTGTACCAATTTGTAGGTCTAAAATCCAAATTCCATTTTGATTCCTTTCGAAGAGATTTAAAACCTTAGTAGACATGTTACCATAGTTTCTTACTGGTTCCAACTTTTTAAACATGTGCCCTGTATCAAATTCCATATCCTTAAATTAAGGAGATCAAAGGTTTATAGTTTTAAAACAGTTTTCGTCTAATTTAGTACATAACCCATGTCCTTTAAACATGTCGTGTCAAGCATTCTAGCATATCATGTCAAGCATAGCACAATTTTAGTATCATGACTTAATCAGTAGTGTCATAGTATACTTAATAAGCATAGCTTATATGTGACATTCTCAACATTCTTAACTATAAAACACATTTATTATCTTTTTCTTAATTTCATATCATAACCAATTACTCATACATAGCATAATATTATAAGTGGATTTCATCACTTACCCTTTAATCATAGCATACTTTCAGTCGAAATCATGGTAGTCTCAATGTAAAATGACATGCTTAATCCATATGCCACCATACTAGGAGTTTGTCAAAGAAAACTTACTCAATGCTTTATGAGTGACTTGCGACCCCTACATACGATCTCTAGCTTACAATAGAGATTCGATATCTGACATGTATGCAAAGAAACATGGTAAGCTTACAAAGCTTAGTGAGGTAGTTATTTTAACTACTATAAAACAACATACATAGAATAAATTAAACATATTTAACATCAAGTTAAAGGTGGCACCCAAGACCATGATTATTGTAATAACATATGTTTCCATATAATTCACTTGAATACCATGCTAACCAAATATCAATGCATATTCATATTTTCATGTACATGCTTAAATCATGTTTGGATAATATTAGTTAATCTTTCTCCTTAGATCATAGTGACCAGTGGATACACGAATTTTCAACCAACTTAGCCAATTCATGATGGGTTATAACCCGTAAACCGTAGTCCCATGAAAAATGGACCGTAGTCCCATAAAGATTAGACCGAAGTTTCATGATAGTTAGGCATTAGCCCCATGATAATTAGACCGTAGTCCCATAATAGTTAGGCCGTAAGTCTTGTACTGCTCAAATGACAATCCGATCGTATCCAATGTTTACTAGTGTCCAAAGAGTTCATGATTGTTGTCATAATAGTCATTTAAATCCATGTTTCATATTTTATATATATTCGTACATAGTAGAGCTACAAGCTCATATTCATAGTATATCATATCTTATATTTTCATATACCACCTTGTCATAGATCATCATGTAATATTATATCATGCATGGTCATGTATCATCATGTAGTATCATATCATACTCATGAATCATGAATAAACTTACCAAGCTTAGCTTATCATTCCACAAATGCCACCAAAGCTTGCTCTATGTGAGCTCTATGCATCGAATTACCATATCTAATAAAATATTAAATTTCATATAGAAACATTAACAAATTAGGACGGCACCCTGTAATTCCGGACCATAATTACACTAACTTAGATCGAATTACCGAACGATTCGGATATAAATTCCTGAGGTCCTTAACTTTTCCTTTTTAATTTTGACCATCAGGTTCCTCTTCCAAATTGAGGACCCGAGCTTGTATGTCACCAAACTAGGTTCTTGTATACAACCACAAATACACATAATTAATACTATGTAAATCATCAAATACTTCAATGGCTTAATGTTTTAGTACTGTTACCTTACTTTTAAGGTGAACAAATACCCACTCCTTTGAAATCCTCCGATAACATACAAATTGGATTTACGATCTCTAGATCCATAACCAATTTTTATGAGATCTTTATGAAGGATTCACCAAATCCTCAATGTTTCTTTTTTTTTTCACCCTTCATTCCGGTTATGAAACTGAACAAGGGGAAAGAAAAATCAAGAAAGTATGAACGATGCAGATGGTCTCTCTCTCCTTCTAATATGTCGTATGGTTCCAAGCTATAATTGGCTTTCTTTTTTTCTCTTTTCTCTTTTTATTATTATTAACTTAAAATTGGTCTTGTAATGACACCTAGCGTGCATATTCAACATTTTAAGAAAATGGGTAAATTATTCTTTTACTCCTTTAATTACCTTTCCTCTTTATGAATAAACCTTGTGGCCTAATTAGCCTCAAGTCCTTGATATTTTCCTTATTCATATACTAGCTTTTTAACTTTACGTTCTTATACTTTAGTCACTAAACATATTTTTAATTCTTACATTTTAGTCACCAAGTGGTCTAATTTTCGATCACTTGGAAAATATGGCGACCGGAGCGATACAAAACCCAACCAACAAAGCTCCGATGGGGTGAATTAGACGAAGACGCTGCCGAGGATTTGGATTTCTTGTTACCGCCGAAGCAAGTAATTGGGCCCGACGAGAACGGGATCAAGAGAGTGATAGAGTACAAGTTCAACGACGAGGGAAACAAGGTCAAAATTACGACGACGACCCGGGTGAGGAAACTCGCTAATGCCCGGCTCAGTAAACAGGCTGTTGAGCGAAGGTCTTGGCCCAAGTTTGGGGATGCTGTAAGGGAAGATGTTGGTAGCCGACTCACTATGGTTTCCACTGAAGAAATCCTCCTAGAAAAACCTAGAGCCCCTGGTTCGTTCCTTTCTGGGTTTTCAACTTTTTCCTTTTTGGGGGAAAATATGGGTTGTTCTCTTTTTTTACTGAAATTTATGGGATTTTTTTTTTTGATCAAGTGAAATTTATGGTATTATAGGCGGTTGAAAATATGAAATTTTAATTAATTTATGCCAACAAAATTCTGCTTAATTTATCTTTTAATTTCAGCTTCGGGATTGTATGTGAAATTCTTGGTAGCTGCAAATATTAAAATTTGTTTATTTTTGGATATTCATTGTTGTGTTTGTAAATTGCTTCGAATGATAGAACCTTATTTGGAGAAAACGCCTTGCTTAATTTACAACTATTGTTCTTACAGGTAGCAAAGTAGAAGAAACAAAGGCTGCTGGAGATTCCTTGGCTCAGCTAGGAAAAGTAGGTGCTGTTCTTATGGTGTGTAGAACATGCGGCAAGAAGGGTGATCACTGGACATCTCGGTGCCCATACAAGGACCTCGCGCTACCAACCGAGGCGTTCGTCGATAAGCCTGCAGTATCCGAAACTGCAACTACTGCTGCTGGATCAGGCAAGAATACTTATGTTCCCCCAGGCATGAGAGCCGGAGCTGATAGAAGTGGAACCGATATGAGACGCAGGAACGACGAGAACTCTGTCCGGGTCACTAACCTCTCGGAGGATGCCCGGGAGCCCGACTTGCATGAGCTTTTCCGGCCATTCGGTGTGACAAGTCAAGTTTATGTTGCTATTGACCAGAAGACAGGAATGAGTAGAGGGTTCGGTTTTGTTAACTTTGTGAACAAGGAAGATGCCCAGAGAGCTATAAACAAACTAAATGGGTATGGCTATGATAATCTCATCCTGAGGGTTGAATGGGCGACGCCAAGAACGAACTAGATTGCGTGTCTTAATTTAGGTTTTATTACTTAAATAAGTAGTTTAGGCTTCTTCTTAGGTCCTTATAATATGTATGAATGTTTGATGGAGATTTGTCTTCTGTATAGTTAACTCTTAATCGTATCTGACTTGCTGTGTATTCATGTTTTGATTATTATATATAAGTAGAATTTAGTATTACACTTGTTTTTCAATCATATTATTTTGAACAATTCATTTCATCATTTTTGAAAGCATTCTTTTTGAAATGTCTCTTTTTTAATCTATAATATATTTTCATAATTTTCTGTTTTATTGTATTAATCATGATTTTTTTAGTATTCCTAGCCAATCCACATGAAAAAAATAATTATGTTTTTTCATTCAGTAGGTTCCGAAAAAGTAAATCTTTTTATCAATGTTTATTATTATTATTATTATTATTATTATTATTATTATTATTATTATTATTATCGTACAGTCATAAACATATTCATATTTTAAATTATGAATATTTATGGAGAGTAAAAGTAATACAAGCAATTGTTCCGAATCAAATAATTTTTTGATCAATGTTGATTATTATTATCATCCTGTCAAAAACATGCTCTAAATCATAAATATCTATGGAGAATAAAAATAATACAAGAAATTCAAAAGAGCGTAGAAGATGAAATTAAAACGTATCACTTTCTTAGAAAACTTGATCTGTCTTCAAAATGATAATTTGGTAAAAATATACTTTAACAAAAAAATTCATGAATTAAGTATTTTTTTTGTTGCGAGTTCTTGACACATTAACAAATTACTACAAGAAAATAAAATAAAGCTTAAGGGCATCATAAGCCCTTAAATTTTTGAAAAAAAATCAATTAAGCCCTTAAACATTTTATGCACTTAATTAAATCCTTATACTACAAAATTTTAGCAATTCACCCCTTTAACCAACTTCGACTATTAAATCTAACAGTTTTTTTACCAGTTGGTGCAACATGTCGTGTTACAGTGTTATCACTTGATATTTCCAAGAATTTTTTTTTAATTTTTTCAAAAGTTCTAATAATTCTAAAAAAAACGTATAAAAATAGTATTTTACAAAATCTATAAATATCACATGACAAAACTGTAGTGAGTCACATGACAGTAATATCTGAAGAAAAAATTACTAAAAATTGATGGTTAAATTCGGTGAAGGACTTAAATGATTAAATTTACTGGTTCAAGGCTTAATTGGGTGCAAAAAAATTTTAGGGGCTTAATTGATTTTTTTTTAAATTCAGGGCTTAAAGCATCCTTAAGCCAGTCTTGTGACAAACAAGAATTCAAAAACTATTTAAAATATAATTTAAAAATGTAAAAACTATTTAAATTTTTAAATAATTTAAAATTATTTAGATAAATAAATATAGTTAAAAATTATAAAATAATAGAGTTTTTTTAAAA
This sequence comes from Hibiscus mutabilis, assembly GCA_019671005.1. Classification (NCBI taxonomy): domain Eukaryota; kingdom Viridiplantae; phylum Streptophyta; class Magnoliopsida; order Malvales; family Malvaceae; genus Hibiscus; species Hibiscus mutabilis. The sequence goes on along the minus strand of CM033740.1, from coordinate 14,959,114 downwards.
TCGATGAAAATTTAAAATATATTTAGAAAAATTAAGATGAGTATTAAAATATTAAAAAATATAAAAATTCAAATTTAAATATTTGACCGACAAAATTTTGCTTTCATCAACATGTGTTCATTATTTTCTGCTTAACACATTTTCAATAAAATTAATATTGTATTGGAATTATTATCTCTTATAAAATTTTCTCTTATGGTTTTTTTAGCTAAATATTTTGATATAATGATGTAAAAGAAAAACATTTTTGGATTTATTCAAATATTGAAAAATAACTCAAAGTCCAAATAAGTTGAAAAATATGTTTAAAGTGGTTCTAGTTGTTTTTGACTTAATGAAATATTTCCAAATTACCTTTTGTGTCAAAACATGCTTTGAGTACAAGTACCCTACTCCTGGTACCGATACCCAGACAACCGCACTGGTACGGTTCTGCCGAGAATCGATACAAGAAAGTTTTCCAAATTTCTAGTGAGGAGTTTTATTACCGATACTACCCTTTCAGTATCGATACCCAAGGCACTATATTGATACTCATGTATCGCGTATTAGTAAGTTATGTGCTTTCACAACGGCTATTTCCACTTTGAGCAGGTATCGATACCCACTAGTCAGAACTGATTTTAATGAAGCAAAAATCATTCTCAAACGACTTTAAACCTTCCACAATAGTCATAAATGGCTAGAGTCACATTCTACACTATAAAAGCATGCCAATGACACAACATCCAAGCAAAATGATCTAGAGAAATAATTTTTAAGTCTATTTCTTTTCTAAAAAAAGTTTTTATATCTTCAGTTCTCTTGTACATAGTGTAGAGAGTGCTTTAATTGTTTATCTTTTCTACACTTTTTTGTGAGCTTAAATCTTTGTAAACATTCACCTTGGTATGTATTTTTGTTTATCCAAATCAAAACCTTGTAAAAGAGAGAAGTTCTAGTTTAGCCTTAGAAAAATTAGAGTGGTTCTATCTTAGCCATTAAAAAGATAAGTGTTGTAAGATCACGACTTATCTTTAAAGAAATAATTAATTTTTAGTGAATTGAGAAATCCTTAGTGGTTGTAAGCTAAGGTAGTGGATGTAAACTTGCCTTAGAAGTCGAACCACTCTAAAATTGGTTGAGCAAATTGTTCATTCTTTTCGGGTTTTCACCAATTCATTCAAGAAGTATTTTCAACCCCTATTTGCGGTATTTGGTTGATTTATTCAAGCCTAAAAATTGGTATTTGAGCCTCATCTCCATCAAAGGTCTCATAACCAGAAGTAAAGATCATCAAGCTCGAAGTCTATCGTTACAAGAAAAATGGCTAATATGTCTACAGTGATAAATTTTGAAGAAGATCGCTCTACCATGCGACGTTTACTCTTCAAAGGAGATTCATACTTCCAATGAAGAAATGTCATGAAGTAGTTCATTTAAGCATTCGATTTTGATGTTTGAGAAATATTCAAAGTTGGTCACATAGAAATTCTTAAGAAGAAGAAAATAAGTTCAAATGATACAAGGAAGACACAACTAAATGTCAAGGCTATGCATGCTTTTCTTTGTGATCCCAATGAAAAGATTTCCAAAAAAAGTTTCCTCATGTAAAAGTGTCAAAGGTATTTGGGAGAAGCTTGAGAAACTTTATGACAACAAAAAAGATGAGAAAAAAGATGATGAACCATCAAGTGCAAACCTTTCTTCAAATCCAAAGCTAGAATGTTTCATGGCTCTCGATGAGCCCGATGTATCTTCTCAATCTACTAAATTAAATTCATATTCTTTTAGTGAGTTACAAGATGTTTTTGATTAATTATTTTTGGAATTTGAGACCATAAATTTCAAATACAAGAAAATAATTTCAAATTTTAAAGATGAAAATGATTTTCTTTTGTAAAAAGGTTAATTTTGAAAGCCAAAATGATTTTTTTCAAAAATGATTTAAAGCTTTCAAAAATGAGATGTGAAGATTTCGAAAAAAAAATTGATTTAAAAGTTAATCTTGAAAGCTTAAAAAAGGAAATCATTTTTAATAATCCACCTTGTTCTATAATGGCAAAATTCTCACATTGTAATTATCATGGCCATTCCTTAAATACTTGTCTATAAAGAAAAGAAAGTTTTATAAAACTAGACAAGTATGAGTTCCTAAAGGAATTATAGACATTGAAATTATTGTCAATGGATCCAAACCAATTTGGATACCAAAAATCAAATGATTGTCTCTAATATGTGTGTTGGAGAAATGGTAAGAAAAAATAGAGATATTTGAATGCTCTAGTCACGCAAATGAAGAAAGATGAGTAACCTCTAAGCTTAATATTTTTATTATATATTCGGTTGCCAATTTTGATGTTTTAAATGATCATGCATATTTGCTTGTTCAATTTTTTTGGTGCATGACATTTTATGATGTTTTATGCATTTGTGTTTCATTGAGTCATTTTGATGTATTGCATAAAGTTTTAAAAGTCCTGGATTAATTGATTTTCTTATGTTCTTATAGTGATTTTATCCTATATTGAAATTCAATTTTTAAAGTGTTAAGGTGTTTTGAGCCAAATTTTAAATGAAATGCCTTTGATGGGGGGAGCTTTATATTTATTTTCAAAAGATTTATCTTATTCACATTTGTTGTTTAGTAATATAAAGATTGAATTATTTTTTTATATAATAAAAAGGAAGGAGATAAGTGAAAAATTCAATTTCAAAAGGAAAAATAGAGTTTAAATCTTTTTCTAAAATATTATCTTTTTCAAAATATTATTTTTCTAAGCGAGAGAATTTTCCAAAAAAAATATTTTTAAGGTGTTTTGTTATATCAAAAGGGAGAGATTGTTGAGCTAATTATTTTAATATAATAATTTAAAGGAAAAATATTTTCGAACTTATTCATATATTGCAAAAATATTTCAAATTCCAAATAACTTGAAAAATATGCTTAAAGTGGTTCTATGTGTTTTTGACTTAATCAAATATTTCCAAATTACCTTTTGTGTCAAAAACATGCTTTAAGTACAGGTACCCTACCCCTGGTATCGATACCCAGACACTCGTACCGTACGAATCTGCCGAGTACCTATATGATAAGGTTTTCCAAAATTCCAATGAGGAGTTTTGGTACCGATGCACTCCTTTTAGTACCAACTCAAGGCACCATACTGATACTCATATATTGCGTACCGATACGGCTTGTGCTTTCAAAATGGCTATTTCCTCTTTGAGCATGTACCGATACCTACTTTCGAGTGATGATTCAGAACCATTTTAATGAAGAAAAATCACTCTCCAACGGCTCCACACCTTCCACAACAATCATAAATGGCTAGAATCTCATTCCACACTATAAAATCATGCCAAGGACATTTGAAGATGGTAAGACACAACATCCAAGAAAAATGATCAAGAGAAATAATCTTTAGAGTAAACTACAACGAAGGTCGCTCAATTATGGGTAAGGTTACACTTAACATGATAAACTAAGCATAATTATAGTAATGCATAATTAAAGAAAAGATGTGTAAGGATAGTAAAAACTCTCTCCACTTTCATCCTTATGAACAAAGATGAAAGAGTAATGATGAGTAGGTGCGTGAGTAGGATCACATCAAACGATTTCTCTAAATTCCATTTTATTCAACAAATAAAGTTTATGTCAAATTATGGTTGATGTAGCACGTCCTAACTCTTCTTGGATGTTAATGAAGACGGCTCCCTTTGATTGTAAGATCTAGGAAAACAACAAGTATTCCTGCAAATAAGATAGGTTGCAAAAAAGAATGTTTAAAAGTAGGTGATGAAAAGGTGAAAAGGGTGGGTTGAAAATGGAGAAATAAAAGGGGTGAATTTGTAAGATGGTGATAGTGTAAAGGATGTTCAGGTATGGTGATGAAAGGGGCTGAAAAATAAAGATAGTATTCAAAAGAATTCAAGGAAGAAACTATACTCTAAAGAGCATGACCTCAGACCTTATAAGAGATTGATTGAGGGTGGTAACAATGACTTTGACCCACTAGATAGCGATCTAGGAACCAAAAGTATCAAGGGGAATAGATGAGGTTGATGCCAGAAGTACAAGTACTTGATAAGTCGATAAAGTTCAATGAAGAACTTGAAGAGAGAAAATTCTCTCAAAGGAAATTTTATAAAATGTATGAGATGCCTTACAAAAGCCAAGACATTGGCTATTTATAGTTTTCTAAGGGACATGGCCGAATGGGTATGTAATGGTTCGGCTAGTGCTTGTGTCCATTTGAAAATACATGATTTAAATGAAAATGGGTTACAAGGGTCATGACCGAAGAGATGGTGTTGGTTCGGCTAGTTTGGGCGCCAAAATGAGGGGCCTTGATGCTTTGGCCGAATGCATGTGTTGGTTCGGTTGTAGTGGCGCCACAATGAAGGGACTTGATGCATTTTCCTCCTTGGCTGAATAGTTAGGTGACCGACCATGCTAGCTAGCTCCCTTAGGTCCATAGCTAGGTGCTTAGTGACCTTCCAACTCATCAGCTCACACTCTAGCTCTATCTAGCTAGCTTTACTCCATTGGTCAGCTATCTAGCCCTTAGCTCCCATTCAGCTACTTTCAGCTCCATTACCTAGCTAGCCTCCTTATGTCTTGAGCTTCCCTTGAGCTACTTGGGTTGCCATCTTAAGTCCTTGAGCTGCTCAAGCTTTCATTTCCAAGCCTTGTACCTAAAGAAAACATAAAAAACACTTAAATGCATGTTATAAAGTACGAATATGCTACGTATACAATGCAAACATAACTTAATAGAAAGATGTGGATTATAGATTCATTCATGCAACTTATGTAATATAAGGATTAAAGTGCTTGAACATAATCCCTAATATAAGATGCATGTTATAAAGTATGCTAATGACATGATAAGGCATGTTATGCATCATATTATAACTTAGTATGTCATGAATGAAACATATGGCATAAATAAGTAAAAGATGTGTAAGGAATTTAAAAGTTATCTTTTCTCTCATCCCTATGATTAGAGATGAAAGAATGATGATGAATAGGTGCCCAAGTAGGATTGTATCATCCCCATTCTTTTAGGCAATTTGTCCTCAAATCGAATTTGTTCTTCAATGGATACTTCCTTGTCGTAGGGGTGGTTGAATCCTCATTCTTTCCTTCCTTTGGTTGATCTGTCCTTCCTGGTTTATTATGCAAAGCAAAAAAAGAAGAGTTTTCGAAAATGGGGTTAGCATGAGACACATCGATCATAGGTCGTGTCAAAAGACACTTTCTAATCATCTCCCTTGTTAAATAGCACTTGTCTTTTGGGTCTCTTCTTTGGATAGGTTTGAAGCAACATGTCCTTTGGTGAAGGGTGGTGACTTTTTGGATCCTTCTCCATATTGTTTGGCACATTCACATTCATTTCGCATGACCTCTATGCTTTTTCTCATGTGCATTTCCTTTAGTGTTAATGGAACATATAAGAACTTTTTTCCTTCATGCTTAAAGGAATACTGATTAGTGTAGCAATCATGGATAATTCTCTTGTCGTATTGCCATAGCCTCCCAATCAATAAATGACCTGCATGCATGGGAACAACATTGCACAATACCTCATCCTTATAGTTTTTGATAGAGAATGGAACCAATGCTTGTTTTGTCACGTTCAACTCACTACCATCATTCAACCACCGAAGCTTGTAATGTTCAGGATGTTTCATCGTTTTTAAGCCTAACTTCTCGATCATGATAGTGCTACATTAGTGCAACTTCTGCCATCAATAATCACAAAACATATCTTCCCACTGACGTTGCACCTCGTATGGAAAACGTTTTTCTTTTGCTGCTCCTCGGAGGTGACTTGGGTATTAAAAAGTCTCTTGACAACAAATATTTCTCCATCAACAATAGATGTGACTTCTGATTCTTCTTCTTCAAAATCTTCTTTTTAATCCTCATAATAGGATGCAACCTCACCATTGTCTAATAGAAGCATGGTGTTTCGATTTGGGCATTGGTTTGCCATATGTCCCCTCCCAAGGCATTTGAAACATTTGATTTCTCTTGTGCGTTCATTGGTGGTCACTTGCTTCCCTCAGCTCGTTTCTACAATTGCTTGCTTTGGTTTTGAAGATTCTACCGGTTCCTTGATTTGTAGAGCTGTGACTTTTGGGCATTATTTTGAGTCCACTTAGAGGCATTAGGATGGTTGCTACGTAGTGTGGATCGCCTCTTTTGCTACTGTTCAACCTTCATGGCCATATGCACCATTTTGTCCATTTCAACGTAATGTTGCAACTCTACCATGTCTGCAATCTCTCGGTTGAGTTCTTCTAAAAATCTGGCCATGGTTGCCTCTGTTAATCTACATTGGCACGAGTCATGGCAACCCCTATCTCTTTGTAGTAGTCTTCCACACTCTGATTGCCTTACTTTAAAATTTGAAGTTTTTGGAAAAAGGTCTCGGTGGTAATGTGTAGGGATGAGCCTTCTCCTCATAATGCTCTTCATATCATGTCACATTGAGATTAGCCTTTCTCAGTTTCTTCTCCTGGAAGGTTAATTGATCCCACCAAATTAATGCATAGTCAATAAATTCCATGGTTGCCAACCTTACCTTCTTTTGTTCAGAGTAGCTGTGGTAGTCAAACACATGATCCATTTTGCTTTTCCAATCAAGATAGGCCTCTAGATTAGTTTTGTAACCCCCTTGACTCGGTCTAGCTGAAAGACTGAACCGAGCGAGCTACATTAGGGTTTACTAAAGTAAACCCTGAAGTGATTAGGAATAAAATGATCATTTTTTCTTTTATCTGATCTAAATGCATTATTATGTACTATAGTGTTCATACGTGTCATGGTTAAAATTACAACTCAATCGGGCGTCATTTCGACATCCAATTACTTGAAAACGTGTTACAAGGACTAAAACATAATTTCCAAGATTTACAAGGACTTTCATGAAATTAAAGTTACCAATCCTCAATTAGTCATGTTTCACGCCTTCATGTTAAATCTCAACCCAAAATAATCATTCATACACATTTAATTGCACATTTAAGAAATAGAGACCAAAATGCAAAGATTCCAAACTTTAGATAGCATCTCAACAAAATTAACGGTCTGCGTACCGGTATGGGTACATAGCGTATAAAAAACGGCACAAATGGACAAAGGCATATCGATATGGCCCCTAGGCGTATCGGTACGGGCTTGTGTATTTTGAAAATTCAAATTCTAGTAGCTAGACACCGTATCGACACGGTAACCTGTGTACCGAAATGAATACTATTTCAACACTATGCGTACCAATACACCTAGGAAATTTTAAAGATTTTGAGCCTGGACAGATCCCCGCGTACCGAAACCTGAGGGGCCTGTACCGGTACGAGGCGACCTGTATTGACCTTTAAGTCCAACATATGACACTTTGGCTCAATCTAACACTAACCATTCAACCTCAAATCATCATAAGACACCATAATCATTCAAACATCAAACATAGCAATATAGATTGAGGCTATACTAAGCATGGCATACTCAAGCAATCACATACGATCATGATTTCTACTCGAGCATGCTTAATGTCTCCCAATCCCTCAAAACCACATATAAAAGCATCATACCAAACCAAAACATCAATCCAAACTATTACAGCAGGGACTAACTCAAAATACATCTTCCAAAACAACCCATTCACATTGCCTTCTTATTACTACTTAACGTATATAAAACCATACATTGTAGTGTATCGATTCTTGGATACTCGCTTGCCCACGTGCTGCCCGAGAAAGCTATTTCTCTGCATTGATGAGGAAAATAGAGCGTAAGCTATAAGCTTAGTGAGGGATATCGCAAAACACTCATCAATGCATTTAAAACCATTTGATTCAAATATCATGTATTTATCTCATGGAAAAACATCTCATGCTTTTCAAAACATCTCAAATATGCACATTTACATCATTTTCAACACATGTATCATGGATTCAATCTCTACCTCAATTTAAGCTTTACACCACAATCCCTTTATAACAAGCTTAAAGAGGAACACATGTATAAATCTCATTATACAAACATAATCCATTTCACATGATACATTATCTCATATATTGACTTTCAAGTGACTCAAAGCCAGCAACCTTTCATTTCACAAAACTTATTGGATACATGGATTTCTCAAGTGGTTCCCACAACCACTTCACATACATACCTCAACCGGAGTAACGACACACTTTCCCACCTTAACGGATCAAACTAGAGTAACGACACACTTGCCTATCTCTACGGTTTGGATGTATAATCCACCAGCGAGAGAAAACGAAACATTTGCCCACCTCAACCACTGCGGTTCTCACGTTGGAGATTACTAACACTTAACACCCCTCGACAACCATGAGGAAACTTTTTATAGTGCACTTTATACCCTATGGTATGCCAACTATATCCGATACCATTTAAAACACAACCACTTGCCAATATATTCAATAAACAACATTACCTCACTGATTTACATATGCATCAAATCAATCTAACACAAATACATTAAGCCATGTATTTTAACAATCTCAAAAACACATTTATAAACCATATGCCATTCTTATGAATCATCATCTATGCTCACTTGCAACATCTTTCTCTTTCAAAACATGCATAATACAATGACTAATTAAAATCTACAACATGTGCATGAGATTTCATTTTGCAAAACTGAAATCGAGAGAAAACTCCATCGATACTTACCTTCGAGCTTAGATAAGTGTGTCAAACTTTATCTAAACTCCCACAACTCCTTTTCAAACCTTTTAACAGTATTAAAACACTTTTCCACTCAATGATAATCCAACGCTTGCTTGCCGATACGCGAATCAAGCTTCCGAAGCTTCCACGCCTTCTTCAAAAGCCAAAGGATTCAACTCCCCTGCTTTACCCAATCAAAAATAGAGGATTAAAACACTTCTTTGTACCTCAAACCTCTATCAACCAACAACCACAACATTGCCTCACAAGAATCCACTCAACACCCTCCTAAAACCATCAAGAACACCACCAAACCTTACCTAATCAAAGCCCAGCCAACATCTAATGATTCTAACACATTAACAACATCAATTAACATCCAAAAACATCTTAACACGTCCTTATACCTCCAACAATACTACAACAACTACAAGATCAACCTAAAAACCAACTATACACAACATAGAAAACTAACAATTCACATAGATTCGGGATTACATTGATTAATCAACTCTTTCAACATTAAAATACATCTAAATGGAGATCTAAATCCATTAGATTCATCACCAAAATAGATCTAAATCAATTTCCAACAATTTTCCAAGAAAACTCAATTTAATCAATAAATCCATATTAAAATCATAATTTCTTAACATAAATCAACAACAAAGGATCAAGAACTTGGGAATTTCAATAAAGAACCTTTAATTAGAGGAGAGAAACGAAAATCACCTATAATTGCTGATTTCTCCCTTAATTGGCCAAGCTTTGATGAAATCTAAAGAGATTTTGCAAAGGAATTTAGAGAAATCAATAAGGAATCAAAAAGAAAATCAATGGAGATTGATTCCTGGAGATTTTGAAGTAAAAATCCTAGTTTGGTTGCCGAGAAAGTTGAGAGAAAAGGTTTGAAGAAAAGTAGTTAAATAAGAAAATGTTTTTGGCAAATTAAAGATCATTTTAATAAATCCTCATTTATCTAATTATTAAACCATTTAAAAATACTTTAAAAATATCCTAAATTAATAGAAAAACCTGTTGAAAAAGATTGGACAAATAGCTCCTTAAAGATTCTAAGTTTTGACCCATTTTTGATTTAGTCACCAAAACAGTTTTGAAATCTTTCAATTTAGTCACTAGACCAAATTACCTTAAAATCAAACTTAATTACCTCTAATTGATCCAAATTGCTTAAAATATTAATTAATTAATTTAAAAAAATTTCTCATACTTTATTTTATCCCAAAATCAAATTTATAGATTAAAATTCCCGAAACTATTCGAATTGTCTAAACCGGTTCTCCCGAACCACTTACCCGATTTGGCCCACATCTAGGCCCAATTTTAGGGCGTTACAACTCTCCCCCTCTTAAGAAATTTCATTCTCAAAATTTACTTGACGAAAAAATGAGGGAACTGCTTCAACATATCCTTTTTTGCTCTCCCAAGTAGCTTCTTCTACACCGCTGTGCCGCCACAACACCTTTACCAACTCTATGGTTTTTTCACGAAGAACTTTGCTACCCGAATCCAGAATCCTCACCAGTTCTTCATCATAGGTCAAATTCAGATTCAACTCAATCTCCTCAATAGGCATTACATGTGAAGGATTCGATCAATACATCTGAAGCATCGACACATAGAAAACATCATGTATCTTTTCTAGTTCATTCGACAACCTCAATCTATATGCAATTGGACCAATGCGCTCCAACACCTCATACGGTCCAATAAACCTAGGGCTCAACTTGCCCTTCCATCTAAACCTTATCACCTTTTTCCAAGGCAAAACCTTCAAGAACACACGATCACCAACTGCATATTTAATCTCCATTCGCTTTAAGACAACATAAGACTTTTACCGATCTGAAACCACTTTCAACCGATCACTAATAAGCTTTACTTTCTCATTAGTGTCCTTCAACATATTCCGCAAAGAAACATACTTCTCTCCCTTGCCTCGCCCAACAAAGTGGCGTACGACACCTCTTACCATACAAAACCTTATATGGTGCCATATGGATACTAGCTTGGTAACTATTATTATAAGCAAACTCCACCAACGGTAATTGCTTTTCCCATGAACCTTGAAAATCTATGATGCAACACCACAACATATCCTCCAACACGTGGATAACAAGCTCAGACTGACCATCCGTTTGAGGACGATAAGAAATACTGAAGTTCAACCGTGTACCCAAGGCCTTATAAAAACATTCCCAAAACCTCATGGTAAAACACATGATCTCTATTCGACACAATGGACTTCGGTACACCTTGCAACCTCACAACCTCAACAATGTATAGCTCTGCCAACTTATCCAAAGTATACATTGTATGCACAGCCAGAAAATGTGCACACTTCGTAAACCTATCCACGATCACCTAAACAAATTTTTTTTAATGGGCAAACCGGATACAAAATCTATGGCGATTCTCTCTCATTTCCACTCGAGAACCTTTAATGGTTGCAACAACCCTGAAGGAAACCGATGTTTCGCCTTAATACGTTGACAAACCATGCAACGAGCAACAAAAATCCACAACATCCTTTTTCAATCCAACCCAAAAATACTCTTTCTTTAGATCTTGGTACATCTTCGTACTCCTCGGATGCATAGCAAAAGGACTCGAATGTGCCCCATTCAAGATAGAGTGCCTCAACTCTTCATCCATCGGCACCACCACCTGACTCTTAAAGCACAACACTCCATCCTCACTAAAACCAAAATCAGTCTGATTCCCATCCAAGATATCCTTAACATGAGGCACCAACGTCTCATCATAGGGCTGCTTCTCTTTTATCACCTGCAACATCGACGACTTCACTTGAAATTTCGCTAACAACCCACCATCACGCATTAAACTAAGCCGTGCAAACGTTGCTCTTAACTCCACCACGACCTTTCTACTCAAGGCATTCGCTACCACATTCGCTTTCCCTAGATAATACTCAATCGTTAGGTCATAATCTTTAAGCAACTCAAACCATCTTTGTTGCCTAAGATTTAACTCGTTTTGTGACAACAATACTTTAAACTTTTGTGATCCGCGTACACAATACACTTATCACCGTACAAATAATGTCACCAAATCTTCAAGGTAAAAAGCACCGCAACCAACTCAGTGTTGTGCGTAGGGTAGTTGCGCTCGTGCACCTTTAACTGCCTAGATGCATAAGCTACCCTCTTCCTTCATGCATCAGCACACACCTTAAACCTACGTAGGATGCATCACTATATACGACAAACTCCTTCCCTGACTCAGGTTGAATCAAGATTGGAGACTACGTCAAAGCTTCCTTCAACTTGTCAAAAGCTTGTTGCCTAGTTTATGTCCACTCAAAACTCACATCCTTCTGCATCAACTTCGTTAAAGGGTCAACAATCTTTGAAAAATCATCTACGAAGCGTCGATAGCATCCTGCCAACCCGAAGAAACTACGGACTTCTAAAATAGACTTCGTTGCTTCCAATTCACAATAGCCTCAACTTTCTGCGGATCCACACGAATACCCTCGGCTGAAACAACATGTCCAAGGAAAACCACCTTCTTGATCCAAAACTCACATTTACTTAACTTGGCATAAAGCTTGTTGTCCAACAGAACTTGCAACACAATTCAGAGATGTCCATCGTGATCTTCCTCGATACGCGAGTACACAAGAATTTCATCGATGAACACTACCACGAATTGGTCCAAAAACTCATGGAACACCTTATTCAACACATCCATGAATGTTGCCGGTGCATTTGTCAAACCAAACGGCATAACTAGGAACTCGTAATGCCCATAACGAGTGCAAAAAGCTGTCTTCAGCAATCCTTATCCTTCACTTCAACTGATAATACCTTGACCGCAGATCAATCTTAGAAAACACTATAACACCCAGAACTGATCAAACAAATCATCAATCCTCAGCAAATGATACTTTTTATTAATCGTTAACTTGTTCAGTTACCGATAATTAATGCACATTCTCATCGCGCCATCATTCTTTTTACAAACAACACTGGTGCTCCCAACGGTGACACACTTGGCCGAATGAACTCACGATCCAGCAACTCTTGTAACTGCGTCTTTAACTCCTTCAACTCTTTTAGTGCCATACGATACAGAGCAATCAATATTGGAGCCGTATCCATGTACGTATCAATGCAGAATCCCACCTCCCTCTCCGGCGGCGAACCAAAAAACTCTTTCAGAAACACTCCTAGAAAATCGCAAACTATGCGAATATCCTGAGCACGCGCTTCCTTCATATTCGAGTTTATAACATAGGCTAGGTATGCTTGACCCCTAAACTCCAACAACCTCCTCGCCCCTAAAGCAGAAACCACTTTTAACGTGAACCTAACATTCTCGCCCACAACCACAACTTCATAATCCTCAGCAAGTTTTAGAGAAACCCGCTTGGCTTCAAAATCCACTACAGCTTTGTGTTAAGATAACCAATCCATACCTAATATCACATCGAAACCTTAAAATGGTAACTCCATCAGGTCAGCCTCAAACACATGCCCTTGAACCATCAAGGGACAACTCCTATACAACTTCCTAGCTACAACCATATCACCAAAGGAACTTGTTACTCACATACCAACATCTAACACCTCTACATGTTATCAAACAAGCAAGCATATTTGTACAGGATATATAAATATACAGAACCATAATATATCAATAATAGAAACGATATGGCCGGTCCACCACCCTCAGGTCAAACCGCTACAGTTTAAACACTGTCCTCTAAACTTTCTCTCTATACTAGAGATAACCTCAATCGTACCCACAACCCTTTTGCGTTACAACAATAGGAACGGGAACCGACCACCTCCTACCAACTACGGTCAATCTCACCAAATATGGTCTCACGATCCAGAAGACACCTCGGCTATCACAGCTTTGCTAATAACACAAAAACCTGGGAAGAACCCTCAACAAGTTCTAAAAGCAAACAACTGATCCTAAAACCATATGCTCTAATCACCAACCTTAGTCGTTTCAAATCTATTACAACCCCAACCTCTGAGAAACCTCCTAAAACCCTTCTCAAACTCTATAAGATCCTAAGGATTCTCCTTACTAGGGTAACTTACAACGTCATCTCATCGGTCTCTGAAAAGCCATCCGTAAGTGTGAACATATGTATGCATGATCACCTTCATGCCCTCATTGATGCCTATGCACACGTATGCAAACCCATAGTGTCATGCTCAATGTATGTATGTAATGCTATATTTAAATATATAGATATAAGTGTTTTGTACTGTGCATGTTTGACAATTCACACTTACTAGCAACATTCTCGGACCGAATTTACTCAGCTTCGCCCTAACCCCAGATCATATCGTTCGGCTTGCCAAAACTTGCACCCACCCTAACTAGGGATAGACACTCCGCCACAAAAAGCTTTTAAGCTAACCTAACCAGCAGGCAAGGTTCCTCATGCCACATCAGAACCTGAAGATTCCACCACTTTTACACTTTTCAAAGCTCACCACCACAACGTATAGAATTTGAGAGCAGCATTAACATACGTCTCATAACTGAAACTGACATTACAACCTAAAGACAACTTTGGCAACAACATCCAAAACATCTCAGGAAAAGATCCCTAACTATACAAACTTTTGGAAACCCAACATTCTCAACCCCCCGACTTTAAACACAACCAAGATAATTTCGCAGCATAAGCTCCAACATCTTTTTAATTCCAAGCCAAAACTATCTCAACCCCGGTCGACCCACATCTCAATTTACTCTACAAAAAATATGGACGTATTTGATATCAACTTTTGTCTCGGTCCCATTCGCAAAATATGAGTTTTAAACATTATGATGCAATAAAAAAGTAATTAGACTAGCTCCATCAAGGACCCAAGTCACTCTTGTTTAAAAACAAATTCATTTAACTCAAGTAGCAATAAGGCAACGTGTCCCAAGTTTAAACACCCCAAACATAACACATATCGAATACAAATTCACAAATCCAATCACCGTACATGTCAAACAACATAATCAAACATCATCAACCAACCAAACAACCATAACCCACGTCCCAACAATCATAACCTGGCTCTGATACCACCAAATATAACTTCCTTGACCCGGTCTAGCTGAAAGAATGAATCGAGCGAGCTACATTAGGGTTTATCGAAGTAAACCCTAAAGAGATAATGAATGAAATGGTCATTTTTTATTTTATCTTATCTAAATGCATTATTGGGTCCTATAGTGTTCATACATGTCATGGTTAAAATTATAACACAACCGGGCGTCATTTTGACATCTAATTGCCCAAAAATGTGTTATAGGGACTAAAATGTAATTTCCAAGATTTACAAGGACTTTCATAAAATTAAAGTTACCAATCCTCAATTAGTCATTTTACGCGCCTTCATATTAAATCTTGACCCAAAATAATCATTCATACACATTTAATTGCACATTTAAGAAACAGAGACCAAAATGCAAAGATTCCAAACTTCAGATAGCATCTCAATAGAATTAACGGTCTACGTACCGGTACGGGTACATAGCGTATCAAAACAGAAAAAATGGACAAAGGCATACTGATATGGTCCCTATGCGTATCGATACGGGCTTGTGTATTTTGAAAATTCACATTTACTTACTTTCAAGTTTAAACCAGCGTATCAAGCTAAGTTTAAATTCCCATAAACTACCTTTAAAACATTCCAAAGCTGGAATCCACGTTCTCACTCACTGATACGGGAAACCTCAATTCGTTGATGCGAAATCAAGCGTCCGAAGCCTCCAAAGCTTCACCGATCACTTCCAGATCAACCTCCTTTGTTTTAACCACATTACAACAGACGATTAATGATTCTCAATGCATTCAAAACACTGCAACAATAATTCTTCACGAATTTTCACAATCCTCTCAAAATTACCCAACCATAACAACCGAAATAATCACCTAAACCTTTCCAAACACAACCGAGCCACAATCTAACACTTCTATAATCATCAATTAACACTAAAAACAAGATTAATTCATCCAAATACTTCCAGCAATTAAACAGCCACCACAACTCCAAAAAAACACAAATTTAACAACCTAAACAACTAGGGATTCAAGAGTTTCGGGATTCCATTGTTAAAAAAAACTTATCAACATAATAATACATCCAAAATATGATTAAAACCAATCTCCGACATTAGAAAACAGATCCAATACGAATCTTTCACTATTTCATCAATTTCACCCAATTAAATCAATTAATTCAATATAAAAACTTAAAATCAGATTATAAACCATAAATCAATGATCAAACACTTGGGAATATCAATAAAAAACCATTCAATAGAGGAGATCACGGACCTTACCCCTATTGTGTTATTTCTCCCTCAACTGGCTTGTTTAAAGATAAGAAAACACAAGATTTCAATGAGGTTTTGTAAATCAAAGTTAAATAACCAATTACGAATCAATAATCTGAGTAAAATGATCTTTCACCTCTAATTTTTAATGAAAACTTAAGTGTTTGGCAGAAGAGAAGTGGAGAGAAAAGTTGAGAGAAAAGTTACGTCAATTTCTTGAAAATGATAACTTTTTAATAACTAAATCCCCTTTTAATTAACTTTTAAAACACATGTTAAAAAGGTTTAATTGATAGGAGAAATCACCAGCAAATAGTTGGTAAAATAGCTCCTTAAGGATTGTAAGAGTTTGATCCCTTTCATTTTATTTAAAAAACAGTTTTCAAAAATTGCATTTTGGTCATTAATCAAAATGTCACACTTCCAAAACCCATTTTCCAAAATCGTTTTCACCAATATTAACCATATATTAAAATATGATTTTTAACCAATTTTCCTCATTTTTATCTTATCGAAAAATATTTACTCCTGAATCTGACTCGAATCCCTAACTCGGTCCACTGGACCGTCTAACAAGCCACAAAACCGCTAGGCCCAAAATCAGGGTGTTACAACTCTCCCCCACTTAAGAAATTTTGTCCTTGAAATTTTACCTGGAGGAAAAAGGTGCGAAAACTGTTTCAGCATATCCGACTTGCGTTCCCACGTGGCCTCCTCAACACCGCGATGCCTCCACAACACCTTAACAAGCTTGACCGTCTTGCAACACAGAACCTTACTGCTGGTATCCAGAACCTCTACTGGTTCCTCATCACAAGATAGATACAACCTCAACTCAATATCCTCCACTGGTATAACATGCGAGGGATCCGACTGATACCTTCGCAACATCGAAACATGAAACACATCATGAATCCTCTCCAACTCAGGAGGTAACCTCAAATGGTAAGCAACATGACCCACATGCTCAACAACCTCGTATGGTCCAATAAACCTCGGGCTAAGCTTCCTTTTTCGCCCTAAACGCATCACTTTCTTCCAAGGCGATACCTTCAAAATTACTCAATCACCAACCTCATACTCAACATCTCTACGCTTCAAATCCACGTATGATTTTTGACGATCCAAAGCTGTTTTCAAGCGCTCACATATCAACTTCACTTTCTCATTTGTGCCTTTCAACACATCAGGCAAGGAAAGATGCTTTTCCCCAACCTCAGCCCAACACACAGGCGTACGACACTTCCTGCCATACAACGCCTCATACGGTGCCATATGTATACTAGCCTAATAACTGTTATTATAAGAAAAATCCACCAAAGGCAATTACTTCTCCCACGTTCCCTGGAACTCAATAATACAACATCTCAACATATCCTCTAAAACCTGAATCACGCGCTTCGACTGTCCATCTGTCTGAGGATGATAAAAAGTGCTGAAATTTAGTCGAGTTCCCAGAGCACAATGCAAGCACATCCAAAACCTCACCGTGAAACGTAGTTCTCTATCCAAAACTATGGATTTAGGAACCTCATGCAAAAATACAATCTCAGAGATGTACAGATCAGCCAACCTATCTAAGGTATATGTAGTATGCACTGGCACAAAATGCGCACACTTCGTAAACCGATCGACAATCACCCAAATGGAATCCTTTTTGGTCGGCGTCAAGGGCAACCCAGACAAAAAATCCATGGTGATTCTCTCCCACTTCTATTTCAGTATCCTCAACGGTTGAAACAACCCAGATGGAAACTGATGCTCAACTTTCACCCGCTGACATACCATTCATCGAGAAACAAAATCAGCCACATCTTTCTTCAGGCCAACCCAATAGTACTCTTCCTTCAACCCACGATACATCTTAGTACTACCGGGGTGCATAGCAAAAGGACTAGCATGCGTTTCGGCCAGAATGGTACTCCTCAACTCTTCATCTTCAAGCACCACAATTCGAACTTTAAAACACAACGACCCATCATTATTAAATAAAAATCCGTAGGGTTCCCATCATGATATCCTTCACATGTGGCACCAAACTCTCATCATGCCGTTGTCTCTCCTAAATCAATTGTGACAAGGACGATTTCACTCGCAACTCAGCTATCAACCCACCGTCACATATCTCACTCAACCGAGCAAACATAGCTCTCAACTCCATAACATCTTTCCTACTCAAAGCATCAGCCATGACGTTAGCTTTGCCCGGGTGATACTCAATAGACAAATCATAATCTTTAAGTAACGCTAACCACCTCCGTTGCCTAAGATTCAGCTTCTTCTGAGACATTAAATACTTCAGACTTTTATGATCCGTAAAAACCACACATTTCTCGCCATAAAGGTAATGCCTTCACATTTTCAAGGCAAACACAACTGCGGCAAGCTCAAGATCATGAGTAGGGTAATTACGCTCATGCACCTTCAACTGCCCAGATGCATACGCAACTACCTTACCTTCCTACATTAATACACAACCAAGCCCAACATATGACGCATCACTATAAACAACGAACTCTTTTCCTAATTCAGGTTGAACCAAGACTAGAGCTTGTGTCAAAGCTTCCTTCAATCTTTCAAAAGTCCGCTGCCTATCATCCGTCGACTCAAAACGAACATTCTTCTGCAAAAAGGAGCTTCCAAACTAGAGAATCCTACCACGAACCTACGGTAATAACCAACCAACCCAAGGAATCTCTGAACTTCTGTCACAAATTTAGGTACCTTTTAACTCATCACAACCTCAACCTTGTACGGATCAACACGTATTCCCTCGGCCGGCACAACATGCCCAAGGAAAACAACCTCCTTAAGCCAAAACTTATATTTTCTTAACTTGGCATACAACTGTTTAACCAACAATGTCTGAAGCATAATCTGCAAATGTCTATCATGATATTTCTCAGTACGAGAGTACACAAGGATATCGTTGATAAACACAACCACAAACTGGTCCAAAAACTCATGGAACACACAGTTCATCATGTCCATGAAAGCAGCCGGTGCATTGGTCAAACCGTACCTCGTACAAAAAGCTATCTTGGGCACATCTACATCCTTCACTTTCAACTAATAGTACCCAGACCTCAAATCTATCTTAGAAAACACCGAGGCACCCTTGAACTGATCAAACATATCATCTATCCACGGCAAGGGATACTTGTTCTTTATCATCAACTTGTTCAGTTGTCGATAGTCTATACACATCCACAACGTACCATCATTCTTCTTTACAAACAACATCGGTGCTCCCCACGGTGAAATACTAGGTCTAATAAAACCTCGATCAAGCAACTCTTGCAGTTGCATCTTCAACTCTTTTAACTCTTTCGGAGCCATGGAATACGGAGCAATAGACACTGGTGTCGTATTTGTAAAGACCTTGATGCCATACTCAACCTCACGATTTGGTGGTAACCCTGACAACTCTTTCAGAAAAAAACTCAAAAACTCACATGCAGTGCGAATATCCTGTACCCTCAACTCCTTTGAACCAGGATTCATAACGTAGGCTAAGAAAGCCTGACATTCAAAATCGAACATTCGACTTGCTTCTAAAGCTGAAACAACATTATACAAAAACTTAGCATTCTCACCAACAACTACCACCTCAAAATCATCCGATAACCCTAAGAATATCCGTTTGGTCTCAAAATCCACCACATCCCTATGTTTGGTTAACCAATTCATACCCAAAATCACATCAAAACCATGGAATGGCAACTCCATAAAGTCCACAGAAAACTCATGTCCCTAAACTATTAGCAGACACCTATGATACAACCTCATAACCACGACAGTCTCCCCAAGAGAACTAGTCACTCTAACACCCACATTAAGAATTTCAACAGGTATATCAAGCAACTGTGCAGGCTCACTCAAGATGTATGAATAGGTAGAACCAGAATCAATCAACGAATACAACGGTAAAGACTGTAAAGAGAATGTACCTGCAATCACATCGGTGTCATTATGACCCTCTCGGTGCGCATACACCCTAGCTAATCCACCTTCCTCAGGCTAGATAGCAACGGTATGAGCAACAATCTTCTGCCCACCATCTCTACACTAAAATGGTCCATGGCCACGACCACGGCCTCTCTGCAGAGCAACAACAGGTGCAGTACCCTGCCCACCTTCAGCCAACAAAGAACAATCACGTCTCAAATGGTTGCCAGACCCACAACTTCAACAAGCATTGGCCATAACAGGTGTAGGGGCTTGACCCTCCCTAGCCAAATGCGGACAATCTTGCCTCAAATGATCTCGGGATCCACAAACCCAACATGTGTTAAACAAAGCTCTAATATGGGTACCCTGCCCTAGACTCCTCGTCCAACAACACTTTTTCCACGTCTTGGCTCCGGGCGAAACCTCTAATCACAGTGTCTCTTGGCCTAACCACTACCACTACTAGAATCAGTCGCCCTCTTACCAGAGATAAAGCCCTGAGACCCAGAAGCCATACCCAGATTCTGCTCAACATCCTTAGCTCACGAAACCAACACATCAAAATCTATATAATCAGCAGTAAGCATGTATGTCTTAACCTCCTGCACAAGCCTGTAGCAGAAATGATCACATCATGTACGCTCGTTAGGAACTAACTCAGGTACATATTGACTCAACCTCATGAACTGCACCTCGTACTCTTTAACAGATATATTGCCCTACACCAAAGCCATAAACTCACGCTTCCTATCATCCTAATATCAGACTCCCAGGTACTTTTTCTGGAAAGCACCACAAAAGGACTTCCAGGTTATATCCTCGGTCACTATACCGAATATCGTGGTAGTCCACCATGTATATGCATCACCCTGTAATAGGCCACAACACAACCTAGCTTACGGGCATCAAAATAGCCCATCTGGCCCAGTATCCTCTCAGTACTGGCCAACCATCCCTCAGAAGCCTCAGGTGACAAACCTCAGAACTCAACTCTGCCCAAACTGTGAAGACGCTCTAGCGAAAAACCTGCCCAACTACTAGTGGTGCCGGCACATGAACACCCGCAACTCTTGCCTGAAAAGCACCGATCATGGCCTGAATCAACGACGCCATATCGCTCATCCATGGCCCAGCTGGCGTAGGTTGTACTTGCTCCACTACCTTAAGTGGATTAGGTGGGGGTGGTGGTAACCTTCCAGGAGGTATAACATTCTCCTCGATTTCCTTCCTAGTGCCAGCAGTAATCATACTAGATTGCAACTCTCTCCCCGGTCCTATTGTGCTAACAATATATCTAAGGCATGATAATCATTCAAATATAAAATAATTAGGCCAGCTTCAAGCAAGGATCCAAGACTTCCATTTCAAAATCATAACATTTCAAACTATAATAATAAGGTAATGGGTTTCCCAAATTTCCCCCAATATGGCATAAAACAATCACCGTGCATATCAAACATCAGATAACAACTCACATTAACAACATAACAATCAAACCAACTCTCAACTATCGCAAACCTAGCTCTGATACCACCAAATATAACCCCTCGACCCGGCCTAGTCATAAGACCGAATCGAGCAAGCTATGTTAGGTTTACCAAAGTAAACCGTAAAGAATTAAGCCTGAAACCCAACCATTTTTTCTTTTATCTTGTCTAGTTGCGAAATTATTATCCTACATGTACATACTGATTTCTGGTGAAAACCCAACTCAATTGGGCTTAGAAATGACATCTAATTAATCATATATACAATTTAGGGACCAAATTGCAAAATTATAAAATTACTGGGTCTTAATTCATATTTATATTACCAACCTTTAGTTAAGATGATTTTATGCTTACATGTCAAAAATCAGCTCAAAAAGATCATTCATACTCATTCAATTGCATCCACAACATTTAGGGACTAAAATGTAAGAAATCAGAACTTCAGAACATCCTAAATAACTGATTTAACAATATCCGTATCGGTACAAATACCCCTGTTTTGGTACGCCCTCGTTGTTTCAAATCCTCAATTTTCCAGTAGCCAAAATCCGTTCGATACGCCTCCGCGTATCGAAACACCCTTCAATTTAATACTATACCGTACCGAAAAAGGTACCCGCATATCGAAATGCCGGCCTAAATTTCCTTGTCCCATAACGAAACGATTTCCCACGTACTAGTACGCTAAGCCTGAAATGGCTTACCAGTACCAAAATAGGGACACCCGTATCGGTACACCTGGACTTGAAATGTCCATTTTTGCTAGTTAAACATGCTTTTGATCAAACCATAACATCCTAACAAATCCCTAGCACACATCCAACATATTCAAGGATCAAACCATACCACGACAACTCAACTTCAACATCAATTCATGGCATCAAACTTTAAAAGGAAATCTAGAGGCATGCTTCCTAGAAAACCAAACAAGAAAAGCATGAAACTCTAAACCATCACCACAAACAATCATTAATGGCCTTTGACAAACTAAGAGCAGCAAAATAAACTTGCTCAAACAGGGAGTTTAACAAAACACCTCCAAAAAATAACAACGGAACCCCCATTGCCCTTATTATTTATAGTCTATACCTACCAAAACATACTTTGGTTACCAAGTCTTGTACCGATCCCTTGCTTGCCGCTGCCTTCCAAGCTTTTAATTCTCTGCATTGATGGACAAAAAGAGATTAAGCACACTAGGCTTAGTGATGAGTGCTCAAAAATAGCACACCATCAATGCATTTAAACCATTTCTCAACATTACATTGAAATCTCATTTCAAATATCCTTTAAAACATTATCATGCCTTTAAAACATGCACTTAACATCTTTAAAACCAGCATATTAAACCTTATCAACATGATCATTAACAAACAACAAGTCCCATTGTTAGCCTCAATTTAAGCCTTCCCATGCATGATAACCTTATGCAAAGCTTAAAGAGTAAACATGTATAAATCACATTATACAACATAAACTTTTCAATAATACATCAACAATTATATTGGCTCACAAGTGATAATTAACAAAGCTCCATTTACAAAAGAGTTCATCGGATACACGGATTCAACACGTGTTCCCCCAACACTTCAAGCTATCTCAACCGAAAAATAGCGATACAATCATAATCGCGGTACCTAACAATCAGTTACACTTTCAACTTTGGGGACACCAACCCTTTACCTCGATTATATGCTTAATGCACTAACGGGAGTATACTGTACTGTAAAACCCCTCCACTGTTAGGGTACTTGGATGGAGTTTTTGGTACACGGATCTAAACCCCTCAACATCCAAGGTGACTTATTATAGTGCACTATCAATCCTATGGCCAACCAACTATATCTGATAATAATTTTAAAACCACATCACTTGCCAATATAATTAACCATTTACCATTACCTCACTGTTTTTAACAAGCATTAACCAAACCAATTTTCCAAAGCAACAACCATGATTTAAATCACAAGTATAAACCATATACTTACAAGGATCACTTACCATGTGCATCCTTCAGCATTTCATGCTTAAAAATAGTATCTCAAATACTTTAAAACATGTTTAAATAGTAGGCTCAATGTAAATCAAAACAAGTGCATAAAACCATTTCACACTAGCACGAGCGAGAAAGAAAAACCACATTTACTTACTTCTGAGTTTAAACTAGCGTATCAAGCAAAGTTTAAACTCCCATAAACCACCTTTAAAATATTCCAAAGCTGGAATCCATGTTCTCCCTCACTGATATGCAAAACCTCGATTCACTGATGGGAAATCAAGTGTCTGAAGCCTCCAAAGCTTCACTGATCACTTCCAGATCAACCTCCCATGTTTTAACCACATTACAACAGAGGATTAATGTATCTCAATGCATTCAAAACACTGGAACAACAATTACTCGCAGACTTCCACAATCCTCTCAAAATTACCCAACCATAACAACCGAAATCATCACCTAAACCTTTCCAAACACAACCCAGCCACAATCTAGCAATCTAACACTTCCATAATCATCAATTAACAGTCAAAAATAGGATTAATTCATCCAAATACTTCCAACAATTAAACAGCCACCACAACTTCACAAAAACACAAATCTAACAACCTAAACAACTAGGGATTCAAGAGTTTCGGGATTCCATTGTTAAAAACAACTTATCAACATAATAATACATCCAAAATATGATTAAAACCAATCTCCGACATTAGAAAATAGATCCAATACAAATCTTTCACTATTTCATCAATTTCACCCAATTAAATCAATTAATTCAATATAAAAACACAAAATCAGATTATAAACCATAAATCGAGGATCAAACACTTGGGAATATCAATAAAGAACTATTCAATAGAGGTGATCACGAACCTTACCCCTATTGTGTTATTTCTCCCTCAACTGGCTTATTTAAAGCTAAGAAAACACAATATTTCAATGAGGTTTTGTAAATCAAAGTTAAAGAACCAATGACAAATCAATAATCTGAGTAAAATGATCTCTCACCTCTGATTTTTAATGAAAACTTGAGTGTTTGGCAGAAGAGAAGTGGAGAGAAAAGTTACGTCAATTTTCTTGAAAATGATAACTTTTTAATAACCAAATCCCCTTTTAATTAACTTTTAAAACACATGTTAAAAAGGTTTAATTGATAGGAGAAATCACCAGCAAATAGTTGGTAAAATAGCTCCTTAAAGATTCTAATAGTTTGATTCCTTTCATTTTATTTAAAAAACAGTTTTCAAAAATTGCATTTTGGTCACTAACCAAAATGTCACACTTCCAAAAACCCATTTTTCAAAATTGTTTTTACCAATATTAACCATTTATTAAAATAAGATTTTTAAACATTTTCCCACATTTTTATCTTACCAAAAAAATATTTACTCCCGAATCCGACTCGAATCCCTAACCTGATCCACTAGACCGTCTAACAAGCCACAAAATCGCTAGGCCCAAAATAGGGGCATTACAGTCATGAATCATCATCTATGCTCACTTGCAACATCTTTCTCTTTCAAAAAATGCATAATACAATGAGTAATTAAAATCTACAACATGTGCATGAGATTTTATTTTGCAAAACTGAAATCGAGAGAAAGCTCAACCGATACTTACTTCTGAGCTTATATAAGTGTGTCAAACTTTATCTAAACTCAAAAACTCCTTTCCAAACCTTTTAATAGCTATAAAACACTTCTCCACTCACCGACAATCCAACGCTTGCTTGTCGATGCGTGAATCAAGCTTCCGAAGCTTCCACGCCTTCTTCAAAAGCCAAATGATTCAACTCCCCTGCTTTAACCAATCAAAAACAGAGGATTAAAACACATCTTTGTACCTCAAACCTCTAGCAACCAACAATCACAACATTGCCTCACAAGAATCCACTCAACACCCTTCTAAAACCATCAAGAACACTACCAAACCTTACGTAAACAAAGCCCAGCCAACATCTAATGATTCTAACACATTAACAACATCAATTAACATCCAAAAAAATCTTAAACATGTCCTTATACCTTCATCAACACTAAAACAACGAGATCAACCCAAAAACCAACTATACACCACCTAGAAAACTAACAATTCACATAGTTTCAGGATTACATTGATTAATCAACTCTTTCAGTATTAAAATACATCTAAATGGAGATCTAAATCCATTAGATTCATCACCAATACAGATCCAAATCAATTTCCAACAATTTCCAAGAAAACTTATATTAATTAATAAATCCATATTAAAATCATAATTTCTTAACATAAATCAACAACAAAGGATCAAGAACTTGGGAATTTCAATGAAGAGCCTTTAATTAGAGGAGAGAAATGAAAATCACCTCTAATTGCTGATTTCTCACTTAATTGGCCAAGCTTTGATGAAATCCAAAGAGATTTTGCAAAGTAATTTAGAGAAATCAATAAGGAAATCAATGGAGATTGATTCCTGGAGATTTTGAAGTAAAAATCCTAGTTTGGTTGCTGAGAAAGTTGAGAGAAAAGGTTTAGAGAAAAGTAGTTACGTAAGAAAATGTTTTTGGCAAATTAAAGATCTTTTTAATAAATCCTCATTTATCTAATTATTAAACCATTTAAAAATAATTTAAAAATAGCCTAAATTAAGAGATAAATATGTTGAAAAATATTGGACAAATAGCTCCTTAAAGATTCTAAGTTTTGACCCTTTTTCGATTTAGTCACCAAAATAGTTTTGAAATCTTTCGATTTAGTCACGAGACCAAATTGCCTTAAAATCAGACTTAATTACCTCAAATTGAATTCTCCAAATTACTTAAAATATTAATTAAGTAATTTAAAACATTTTATCATATTTTATTTTATCCCAAAATCAATTTTATAGATTAAAATTCCTGAAACTATTCGAATTGTCTAAACCGGTTCTCCCAAACCACTTACCCAATCTGGCCCAATTTCAGGGCGTTACAAGTTTTTCCTTGAAATGGTGGTATGGTGACTCGAATGTTTCTGAGGTTATCATCAATTTGGGCACGCCTTCTTTGATATCTTGGGGCATTTCTTAAGGATGTTGCTAAACCTCGCCTTCTCTGTTGTCCTCCACTCTTGATGCCTTCGTTGATTTTGCCTTCCAAGGCCTTGATTGCCTCAGTTATTTCCTTGTGAACCTTCTAGCCGATCAATCATGTCATGTAGGGGCTCAAGTTCTTCTCTCAATAGTTGTTGCATCTCCCTGATCATGGCTTGCATTTGGAGATTTAGTTGTCCTCCCTCTAGATCTGAATTTCTAGATTTCTAAGACATGGTTAGAAAAATAAAATAAAAAAACCTTACCAAACAAACTCACAAAACCTCATGGTTCACTCCAAGGAAATTTAGATTGCACTCCACTCAACACTCGTGTTTTGCACTCGGGAATTTAATGGCTTTTACTTTTCCCTTCTAATCTCACACTCTCAATTTGCCTTTTTCCACTCCTTTCTCTCTTGTATAGTTCTTTAGAGAACTTACTCAAGACTTTGGCAAGTGATGTGCTTGTGCGTCTGCTGAAATGGTTAGTTTAGGGAAAGGAAACAAATATAATGCAATAGGTAGGATTGGAATAGAAAGAAAAGAAGAAATGAGGGTTTAATTACTAGACAAGAAAACTTACAACCTTCCTTAAGAAACTTTCAAAGTCTTGAATGATTTTTCAAGCTCGGTTAATGATGTTGTTGTGCTTTCTCACCCTTTCTTGCTTGTGCTTTCGATTTTTTTTATACTTTCGAATTATTTTTGAGATGAAAAAGAATTCTGAGTTTTTTATATATACTTGCACAAATTGACTTACA
Organism: Hibiscus mutabilis; assembly: GCA_019671005.1. Lineage (NCBI taxonomy): Eukaryota > Viridiplantae > Streptophyta > Magnoliopsida > Malvales > Malvaceae > Hibiscus > Hibiscus mutabilis. The sequence continues at coordinate 14,931,820 of CM033740.1, read as the reverse complement.
AGGTAGGCACTTGCTTGCTTCCACCAAAGCTCTGATTACTATATCTTGTAGCACGTCCTAACTCTTCTTGAATGTTGATGAAGACGGTTCCCTTTGATTGTAGGATCTAGGAAAGCATCAAGTATTCGTGCAAGTAAGATAGGCTACAAAAAAAGAATGTTTAAAAGTAGGTGATGAAAAGGTGAAATGGGTGATTTGAAAATGAAGAAATAAAAAGGGTGAATTTGTAGGATGGCGATGGTGTAAATGATGTTAGGGTATGGTGATGAAAGGGGCTGAAAATAAAGAAAGTATTCAAAAGAATTCAAGGAAGAAACTATGCTATAAAGAGCATAACCCCATATGATGCGATCCTATTCCACCAGCTACTCATATTCACTATACTTTCATCATGTTTCACAAGAATGAGAGACGAGATATTTTTTACTTACTTTCCTTATACTTATCTTAGTTACATATTTACATTGTTCTTAGTTAAGCATGCATGCATCTCTATATTTATTCATATCATTCAAATCACATATGCCTATGCCAAGATTATGTTTAACTTTATGCATTATGAATTCGGGTACTTCAATGCATTTCCATATATTAGCCCTTATACTTGGCATATAAAGTAATAACATGCATGCCTTAGCTAATTTAATACAAACCACATCATTACATTAAGTTTAATTTACTTTATTATATAAGTATTCATTATGTGTTTTATTCTTATTTGTAGAACATATCAACCACATAAACATGGGGGATTGAAGGATAGCTCACCTTAGCTCGTTTAGCTAAATTCAAGCTCAAACTAGCTCATCCAATTCTACAAGTCTAAGCAAGCTCCTAATAGCTCCATTAGCTCAAGATAAGCTCAATGACACTAAAGGAGAAGCTCACCTAGTTAAGGACAGCTCGAAATAGCTTAAAGAAGCTCAAAACTAAGTGAAGCTCATTCAGCTAGTAACTCAGCTCATTCAGCTAGTAGCTCAGCTCATTTTAGCTCACCATTATATACACTCCAACTCTCCAATTGTTGTTGTTGAGAGAAGCTTGATTGTTCCTGACCGTGAATGGAAGTAGGATTTATAATCTGAATGCTTGAAGATGAAATAATGAAGGAAAGATGTTGAAATGAAGGATGAGAAAGCTAATCTGCTGGTGTTTAAGGAAATGGATGAAAAAGAAAAGGATTTGTGTAGGTAAAGGCTTGGGTAATGAAGGAAAGGAAATGGGATGGTTCAGACATAGAAGTGAAGGAAAGGATTAGATGATAGTATTCAAAGTCTTCAAAGAAAGAAACTATGCTATAGGAAGCATAATCACGGATCTTAAGAGAATGGCTTTGAGGGTGGTAGAAAGGACTTGGACCCTTTGGTTGTTAAACCTAGAACCCAAAGTATAGATGGAGATAGGAGACATCACAAGCAAGAAAGCTTGATAAGTCAAGATAGTTCTAAAAAGAACAAGTTTGAGAGAATAAACTCACTAAGTAAAAGATAATTTATAGAATGAGAATTGTGTGTTTACAAATGCAAATGAACCCTTATTTATAGTTTTCTAAAGGGCTGCCGAATGGGCATGTACAAGGGTGAAGAGTTAGTCGAATAGGCATGATGTCCCTCCATAAAGGTGCATTGTTGTTTCGGCTTGAATGGTGTCTCCCTCCAAGCAATTGCCGCCCAAAGTTTCCCTCCAAAGTTGTCGCCCAAAGTTTCCCTCCAATGTCGGTTGATTGTGTCACTTGGGGAGAGGACATGTCCCTTCGAGGTTGAGCTGATTATGGTAGCTAGAGCTGAGTTGAGCTGATCGAGCTAGGAGTGAGCTGGGTTGAACTGAGCTACCTAGCTGAGCGAGCTTCACTTAGTGTTTGAGCTTGTTTGAGGTATATAGTATGAGGTATGTAAAGACATGGTAATAACTGAATGAATGGTGCATGAAATTACACATATCTTAAGTATATATATAAGTAACATGGAAGATTAATTTGAAATGTGCATGCTTAACTATAAGTAACATAAGGATATGATTAAGGCATAGGTAAAGAAAGTAAGAAAGAACTCCCTCGACTTTCATCCTTGCAAGACAAGATGAAAGTATGGTGAAACTGAGTAATGTGTGAAATAGGATCGCATCACCCCCTTTTTAAAGCAATTTGTCCTCAAGTCGAATCCTTTTGTTCCAGGACAATCCTCCATTATTGGGATAACTAATTCTTGTATGCATCCTTCCATGGTTCGTTTTCTCCATTATCATCCTAAAAGTCAAAAGAAGACGCAGATTCTTGCAATTTGCTAGAAAAGTTAGATTTGATCTTAGGGCGTGTCAAAAGACATTCCCTAATCATTTCATTGCTGGTGTTAGCAGTTGAATTCTTTGTTTCCTCTTCTTTGAACTTATTTTTGGTCTGTTCATTCTTCCAAGTTTCCATGCTTCTCTTCATCAAATTATGGTCATTTTGCACTTGCTTTGGGGTAAGTGGTGCAAGAACAATCTTCTTTCCTCCATGCTTGAAAGAATAGTAGTTGGTGAAACAATTATGTGTGGTTCTCTTATCATATTTCCACAGCCTTCTGAGTAGAATATGGCTAGCATGCATAGGCACAACATCACACATAACCTCATCTTTATAATTGCCAACTGAGAAGGGAATTAGAACCTGTTTGGTGACCTTTAATTCGCCTCCATCTTTTAGCCATTGAAGCTTGTACGGTGTAGGATGCTTTAAAGTTTTTAATCTCAACTTCTCCACCATGATAGTGCTAGCAACATTGGTGCAACTTCCGCCATCTATGATCATGAAACACACCTTGTTGTTGACATGGCATCAAGTATGAAATATGTTTTCTCGTTGTTGTTCCACCTCGACCATTTGTACATTTAGAAGCCGTTGAACCACTAGAAGTTCTCCATCAACAGTCGATTCAATCTCCTCTTCTTCTTGCTCGATCTCCTTTTAAACTTAATCCTCATGGTCAGATGTAATTTTGTAACCCTCTTGACCTGGCCTAGCCGTTAAACTCGAACAAAGAAGATTACATTGGGTTTACCAAAGTAAACCCGAAACAAATTACTCAAATTATGGTCTATTTTTTATCTTATCTAGATGCATCGTTAATACCTACAATGTGCATTCAAGCAGTGGCTCGATTTTCATTCGAAACAAACATCGATAAGGCACTTAATTGCGAACACAAGCATTTTAGGGACCAAAATGTAAATCCAAATAATTAGAGGGAATTATACGAGTTTCAAGTTGCCAATATTTAATTAATTATATTTCATGCTAGCATGTCGATTTTCAACTCAGACGGGTCACAATTAGGCATCCAATTTAACAAAATATGAAATTAAGGACTATATCATAAAATTGCCACAATATAGGGACTAACACATTTTTGAAAGTATCATACTACAATTAGCTATATTATAAGCATGCTTGCAAAATTTTAGGTCAATCGGACATCATTTACTTACTCAATTGATGCGATAACATACGCTGACCAAAATGCAAAGAATCTAAACTTGGTAAAACCTATTAATCAAATTAACTACCAAACCGCATATCCAAATTATATACAAAAACCTAGACATGCTCCTAAAATTATAGTGTCATAAAACATAAACACCCAATTAATCACATGCCATAACCAACTCAAATAATAATCAACAAGTAATCTAGAGGCATGCTTCCTAACAAAATAAAGCATTATTCAATGTACACCAAATGGTTAAGATCTCAAACATAGGCTATAGACTAATTAAGAAATAGAAGCACATGACCATGTGTACACTTAGCACACAAGCAATCATCCATTCAATATTATTAAGACATTTTAAAACATTAAATCATAAACATCAAATATACTTGGCACTAAAATATAATTAACATCAATCATATCAATTAAAGCCATCATCCAACATAATATTTCTCCAACCAAATAGCAATACATTGTACAAAAATAACACCCAAATTATTAACCCACATTGCCTTGTTACAAATATTAAAACATCTTAAACATACTCTTTAATATGCTTGTCTTGGAATCACTACTTGCCTCAAACCACAACCCCGCACTTGGTTAATTCACTGCATTGAAGGAAGAAAAGAGAGTGTAAGTATATAATGCTTAGTGTGTGCGCTCAAACGGATAAAACGTCAATGCATTTTTGAAATCAAAATCGTTATTAGAAACCCGTATTAAAGCAAGTCAAACTCATCATTCCAAAACATTTAAATAAAACATGCTTAATTAAGCAATTTTCCAATAAGTTTGTAAAACATGAGATGCATACTAAACCATATACACAAAAGCTTCATTTGAAACACATAATAACCCTATGCAAACATAGCTTCCAAATACCAAGCATATTAAAACATATGCAAAACATGTATCATGGATCTCATGCATAATCTCATATACAAACCTCAATTTAAGCCTTCACATGCTTAATCTTCCAATAGCAAAGCTTAAAGAGCATAACATGTATAAATCACATTATACAAAACATAATTCATCCATCATGATACATTAGTTCATATATTGGCAGTTAAATGACCCAAAAACCAAACCTTTCCTTTATCAAAACCACATCGAATACACAGATTTCCCAAGTGGTTCCTACGACCACTTCATATACATCCTCAAACCAGAGAAACGAAACAATTACCCACCTAACAGTTATGATTTATAAATCCACCATTGGGAGAAAATGGAACAATTACCCACCTCGACCACTGCGGTTCTCATGGTGAAGCAACGGAACAATTACCCACCTCGACACACATGGGGCAGCTTTTTATAGTGCACTTTAAACCCTATGGCATGCCAACTATATCCGATAACATTTATTTCATTGTCACTTAGCCAATATATATTTTTAAACACATTTACACATTGTTTTTCATATGCATTTAACAAAACATTTACCATATGCAAAACCACATTGCCAAAGGCAACAACCACATTGCATTTAGGAACCACTTCTCAACGCACTTAAGCATCCACATTTTTAATAAATCATTGCATATCATTTAAAAGATGCATAAAACAGTAAGTAAATCAATCCATGCTTTTAAATCAAAACATATAAATCAAGTCCCATATCAAACCGATATTCAAAAGGCGAAATAGGGAAAAACTTACTTCGGAGCTTAGCTAAGCTTGCTAGGCTTTAACTAAACTCCTATGCCATAAATCAAACCTCTTTATAGTACCAAAACACATTTTCACTCACCCATATGCTATCGTCTTGATGCCAACGTATCGACGCCAATGCCTCGACACTTAACCAAATTTTGTCGCACATTTGCCATCTTCCACAAGAAAATACAAGGGTCAATATAGATTTGATCACACCAAAGTAACCATTTTATTAAAATATTTCCTAATTCCAAACATGCCTATTCTCTATCAAAACTCACAAATCGAACCTATTTCCCCTTTTTATTTCGCCAACCCTTCACGAGCTAAATCGCCAGCAATAGCCGCACTACACCATGTTTACTCGCAAAAGGGATAAAAACAATAGGCGCACTATTGCGAGCTATACCACTACCATCCCACTTTAGCCTCTCTTTAACTTATTTTACCTTTTTTTAAAGCCATTAACAGCTTATAGAACTAAAATTGGCAGTAATTGCCACCAAACCACGCAGGAGCCACAAGGAAACCACGACAATGTCATTGCCCTGTTCGCCCTGTCTAGGTCGAACATTTCTCTTTTTTATAATGATACAACTCGTATTACACATTTTATCGAATACAAATGGTGCAACTAAAAATGTGATCACCTAATTCAATCAATCATTCTACCAATTATCACAATGAAGAATCTAAATTTAATCAAATTAGATTAATTCTGAGAATTAAATTACAAAATCAACTTTAGATTATTATTACCCATGCACAAAACATTAGAACTCCATAGAAATCATTAGATTACTATAATATAATCAAAATTTATGAGAAAATCCATTAAAATCCAATAATTCCATTATAAATTCATTTTAATTATCCCAAAACATGAAAAATCATATATTAATAATCAAAATAATGTAGAAAATTATTAAAGAACATTTTCTCACCTTGCTTGATGAAAACCCACTTGAAGATGAACTCCCCACTTGATTTCCAGCAAGAAAAATAGTGAAGATGATGTAGAAATTAAAATCCTTAATCCATAATTGTTTAGAAATAAATGGAGAAGAAATTGAAGTAAAAATAATTAAGGAATCAAGAAATCCCTAAGTTTTGTTTGGAAGAAAATGAGAGAAACTTAGAAAGGACTTTCTCATCTTTTAGAAAATTATAACAGTCAACTTCATTTTGTTAAAAACAATAAAAAAAAGATTTATTTAATCCTTAATTTAATAATTTCAATAAAATACTACTTTAATCCCTTTTACAAAATTGTCATTATTAATATTTTACAACCTTTTTCAAAATAGTCACTAATTAATTTAATTTTAAATCCACCCATCTAAAATTATCCAAATTCAATTTCGTCCTTCGACAAACCCATTAAAATATTTTCAAAAATATTAGCCGCATTAAATTTACCAAAGATCAATTTAATCAACCCAATTTATTTTCCAGGATTAATTAATTAGCTAAAGCCTAACAAAAAATTCCAACCTGATTATGATAATTCACCCGAATCTTCTAGCCCATTTTTTGGGGTGTTACAACTCTCCCCTTCTAAAGAAATTTCGTCCTCGAAATTCGCCTAAGGGGAACCAAACAAATACTGAACTTTCTTTATCTGAACCACTTCCTCGACTACACTTACGCCACATAACTTCCACAAATTCAATCCTCTCGATGAGCAACACCTAGTTGCTAGAGACTTAATTAGAAACATCCCTCACAAATGGTAAACCAACAATTCCCAACTTTATCTTAACGGGGTCAAACAAAGGGTCAAACAAACCTCACCATAAAAACGTAGGAAAATCATCAATTACACATTCGAGCCCAAAAACCATTTCGACACAACATGTCACAAAAGCTGTCTTTCTAATCACCTCAACGTCTATTAAGACTTGATTCAACACACTATTACAAATTATTCTCAACAATCTTCATCCGTGGAGAAACTCACGAGAAACACTCAACCACCCATATTGTAACCCCCTCGACCCCGCCTAATTGGAAGACCGAACCGAACGAGCTACATTAAGTTTACCGAAGTAAACCGTGAAGACAACTCTAAAAATACGACCATTTTTTTTCTTTTATCTTATCTAGATGCTGGTTATTACCCTACATGTACATACAAACAACGAGTGAAAACCCAACCCAATCGGGCATCGAATTGATATCCAATTGGTCACTTTACAATAATAGGGACCAAAATATAAATGTACAAATCTATAAGGGTTAACTTGTAATTTGCTTTACCAATCTTCGACTTGTCAGGTTACGAGCATACATGCCAAATTTCAACTTAAAACGATCATCCGAACTCATCCAATTGCATACATAACACCCATGGACCCAACTGTAATTTCCATTATTTTGAAGGACCAATTTCATAATTAAAGTTACCAATACTCAATCAAACCAATTACATGCATACTGGTGAAATTTCAAGTCAAAATGATCATTCACACTCATTTAATTGCATGTATATCACTCAGGGACTAAAACGAGAGAAAACAGAAATCTTAAAACATACTTTTAACTAACTTAACCACTGACCGTATCAATACGCGGGCAAGTGTATCGATACGCCTGAGCTTTCTCAAAATTCTGGATTCCAGTAGCTCAAAACCGTATCAATACACCTTCACTTGTATCGATACACTATGCTTGTAACCGTAAACCCGTATCGATACTGTCACCTGTGTACCGATATGCTAAGCCTGAAAATGTGCTTACCCGTATCGATACAGTCTCCTGTGTATCAATACGCTATGCCTGGAAACACTTACCTGAACTGATACGGGTACAGGCGTATCGATACGCCCTAACCTGAAACGTCAAAATTTGCTGGTTTTTAGCCTCGTTTTGGAATTGTAACACTTAAGCATACTTCTAACAATCAAATAACATCATCATTGGTCATTTACCATCAACTACCATAAACCAAACATCAAGAAACAATCATCTTGCTTTAAAGGTCAACTATAGGCATGCTTCCTAATACTCAAGCAACCAAAGCATGAACCATGTGCAAAATCCAACAAACCAAGCTTATCACAAGTCCAAAGCAACAGTATAAACTTGTTCAAACGGAGAAGTAACCACTCAAACCCTCCCAACAACATTTAAGCCACATTGCCTTTATTACTACTTTAAAACCCAAACATACTTTGGTAAATCAAGTCTTGGAATTTCCTCCTTGCTTGCCAGGCTACTTGCATTCAATCAATCTGCATTGATGATAAAAGAGAGCGTAAGCAATCATTGCTTAGTGAGGAACGCTCAAAATACAAACCATCATCCCATGCAATTAAAATTCATTTCAAAACAATCATGCCATTCTTTCAAAACATGCACTTAATCTTTACAAAAGCAGCATATTAAACCATATGCAACATGTATCATGGATTCCACAGCATAATCTCATATGCAATTCCCTCTACTTAAGCCTTTCCCATGCATAACATCCCATATGCAAAGCTTAAGGAGTAAAACATGTGTAAACACTTTATTCCAAATCAATCCATTAACATGATACATTTAAAACATTATATTGGCTTACAAGTGATCCATCTCATCAACAACATTTCCATAAAACCATCATTAACATCGGTAATATCGGATACACGGATTTCCCAAGAGATCTTGCAATCTCTTGCAGCTCAATAGCGTGGATTCGTGCAACACATACACCACCTCTACACTACCAAGGCTAATCCTCCAACTTGGAGTAAACACATTCGACGCATCAACCTCTACAGCTCATGGCTGGAGTAAAAGCCATCTAAGTGTTACCTCAACAACATTGGGGTTCACATGATTGGAGTAAGTACCTCTCGTACTACCTCTACAACCACGGGCGACTTATTATAGTGCACTTTAAATCCTATGGCCGACCAATTATATCCGATAACATTTCCTTAACATTTTAGATTCATCACTTGCCAATATAATCCACTTTTATAAACATACCTCACTGTTTTCTTATGCATTATTCAAATCATTTCATTGTACATTAAGCCACGCACAAGCCATGTTCATAAACATTCTTTAAAATCATTCATTACTTTCCAAATGCATTTATCATCATTTCATATCAATTTCCAGCATTAAACCATGCTCATTCCATGCATAAAACAAGAGGTAAACAATCATTTAAAAAGTGCATTCATAAATCATTTGCCAACTGAAATCGAGAGAGAAATCCACTTTACTTACTTTCGAGTCTTAGACCAGCGTATCAAGCCTAGTCTAGACTCCCATTAAACCTTTTCAAATCTTTGAAAAGCCATTCTTATCCGTTTCACTCACCGACAAAGCAATCGCATTCCTTGTCGATGTCAAATAAAGCCTTCAGCAATTCCTCAACACCAAGATTCGCTTCCGAACTACTTTCCCCTGTTTCAAACACATCATAACAGAGCACCCAATGCATTACAATGCATCCAAACTCACAGCAGCACAACAATTAACAACACCCAACTATAGCCCTCCACAACACTCTATCTTAACAACCAAAAACATCATCGATCCACCAAAAACCTCAACCCAGCCCACAAATACGAGTCTCAACCTTCAAATAACATCAATTAACATCAAAACAACAACCTAAAACAACCTTATACCTCCAGCAGCCAAAAATTAACCTCAACACCTCAAAATCTCTTAACTACCAAACTAACAAACTAGAGATTCAATAGATTCCGAGATTCTATCATCAAAACTCACTTCATTATCATATTAAACATCAAAATCAAGGTATAAACCAATCCTTAACTCAGCAAAAATAGATCACTACGAATTTCCATAATTTTTCATCATAAATCATCAATTAAACCATAAATCCGAGTTTAATTTATCAAAACCCAATACAAATCATATAAAATGGATCAAGAAATTAGGAATTTCAATAAAGAACCTTTCATTAGAGGAGAAGAACGAATTTTTACCTCCAATGCTGATTTCTCCCCTTAATTGCTTTATAAACCATGAAAATCATGGTAGAAATAATAAGTATTTGATGTAAAAGCTTTAGAAATCAATTGGAAATCAAAAAATCTTTGAAATCCTAATTTTACCTGAAGAAATTGAAGCTGGAAAATATGTTTGGCTGGAGAGAATTTGGGAGAAAATAAGTTACAAAATTAGTTACGTTAAATTCTTTTAAAAGCCTTCATTGTGTTTAATTAATTCTCTCCTTATTTATACCTCTTAAAACTTAATTAAAAATAGTTAATTAAATGGAGAAATCTGATGAAACCCTTTTGGATTAATAGCTCCTAAAGATTCAAAGTTTTGACCCATTTTCAAAACAGTCACTAAAAACAGTTTTGTAAACTTACATTTTGATCACTAACCCAAAATGTCCCATTTTCGAATTTCATTTTCCAAAATTGTTTTTACCAAAATCATTTATATATTTAATAATGATTTTAGACTATTTTTCCATATTATTATCTTCAATAAAAATATTTAATCCAATTTAAATCTCGAATCCGACTCGAATCTCTAATCCCGATCCACCGAACCGACTAAACCGTTCCGCAAAACTCCTAAGCCCAAAATCGGGGCGTTACAACTCTCCTCCTCTTAAGAAATTTCGTCCTGGAAATTTACCTGGAGGAAAAAGATGCGAAAACTGCTTTTTCATGTCTAACTTACTCTCTCAAGTAGCCTCCTCAACTCCTCGATGCCGCCATAACACTTTAACGAGCTCTATCGTCTTCCCACGCAGAACCTTACTACTGGTATCAAGGATCTCTACTGGTTCCTCATCATAAGTCAAATCCGGCCTCAACTCAACATCTTCAATCGACATAACATGAGAGGGACCCGACCGATACCTCCGCAACATCGAAACGAGGAACACATTATGAGTCTTTTCCAACTCGGGAGGCAACATCAATCGATATGCTACGAGACCCACATGATCTAAAATCTCATGCGACCCGATAAACCTCAGACTCAACTTCCCTTTACGCCCAAAGCGCATCACCTTCTTCCAAGGTGAAACCTTCAAAAATACTTTGTCACCAACAGTGTACTCCACTTCTCTATGCTTCAAATCCGCATAGGATTTCTGTCGATCGAATGCCGCTTTCAAGTGATCAGTTACAAGCTTCACCTTATCACAAATGTCTTTCAACACATGGGGCATAGAAATATACTTCTCCCCAACCTCCGCCCAACACAAAGGCGTACGACACCTCCTACCATATAAGGCCTCATACGGTGCCATTTGAATACTCGCTTGGTAGCTATTATTATAAGAGAACTCCACCATCGGCAACTACTTTTCCCAGGTTCCTTGGAACTCGATAATACAACACCTCAACATATCCTCTAAGACTTGGATCACACGCTCAGACTGTCCATCCGTCTATGGATGATACGAAGTGCTAAAATGCAACCGGGTACCCAGGGCTCAACGCAAACATTCCCAGAACCTTGCTGTAAACCTCGGATCTCTATCTGACACAATCAACTTAGGCACTTCATGCAACTTCATGACCTCTGCAATATAAAGATCAACCAATTTATCCAAAGTATACGTCGTATGCACTGGCAGAAAATGTGTACACTTCGTAAACCGATCCACGATCACCCAAATGGAATCCTTTTTAGTCAGTGTCAAAGGTAGCCCCGACACAAAATCCATGGTGAATCTCTCTCATTTCCATTCCGGTATCCTCAACGGTTGTAACAACCCGGAAGGAAATTGATGCTCAGCTTTAACACGCTGACACACCATGCATCTAGCAACAAAATCAGCCACATCCTTCTTCAAACCAACCCAATAATACTCCTCCTTCAAACCCTGATACATCTTGGTACTACCGGGATGCATAGAAAAAGGGCTAGAATGAGCCTCAGTTAAGATGATACGTCTCAACTCCTCATCCTACGACACCACTACCCGGTCCTTAAAACACAACACCTCATCATCGTTAAAGTGAAAATCCGATGGTTTCCCATCCAAGATATCCTTAACATGAGGTACCAACTCATCATCATACGGTTGTTTCTCCTCTATCATTTGCGACAGCGATGGCTTTACCTGCAACTCGGCTAACAAACCTCCATCACGAGTTACACTCAACTGAGCAAACATAGCTCTCAACTCAACCACAACTTTTCTACTCAAAGCATCCGCTACCACATTTGCTTTACCCGAATGATACTCAATGGTCAAGTCATAATTTTAAGCAACTCCAACCACCGTCGTTGCCTAATATTCAACTCGACATCAAATACTTCAAACTTTTGTGATCCGTGTACACTACACACTTCTCACCATAAAGATGATGCCTCCAAATCTTTAACGCAAACACCACCGCGGCAAGCTCAAGATCAAGATCATAAATAGGATAGTTATGCTCGTGCACCTTCAATTGCCTAGATGCATAAGCCACCACCTTCTCACCTTGCATCAACACACACAATAAACCCACATAGGATGCATTACTATATACCACAAACTCTTTTCCCAACTCAGGTTGAATCAAGATTGGAGATTGCGTCAAAGCTTCCTTTAACTTTTCAAAAGCTTGTTGACGATCCTCCGTCCACTCAAAATGAACGTTCTTCTGCAACAACTTGGTTAAAGGTGTAGCAATCTTCGAAAATCCATCTACAAACCGGCAATAATATCCAGCCAACCAAAGGAAACTACACACCTCCGTCACTGACCTAGGTGGCTTCCAACTCACCACAACCTCAATCTTTTGTGGATCCACACGGATTCCCTCAACCAACACCATATGTCTAAGGAAAACCACTTCCTTCAACCAAAATTCACATTTACTCAACATAGCATACAATTGATTATCCAACAATCTCTGAAGCATAATCCATAAGTGCTTATCATGGTCTTTCTCGGTCGAGAGTACACAAGAATATCATCAATAAAAACTACCACAAATTGGTCCAAGTACTCATGAAACACCTGATTCATTATATCCATAAATGCAGTTGGTGCATTGGTCAACCCAAACGGTATCACTAAGAACTCGTAATGCCCATACCTCGTATAAAAGACAGTCTTTGGCACATCCTCACCCTTCAACTGATAATATCCCGATCTCAAGTCGATCTTAGAAAATACCGATGCACCTTAGAATTGATCAAACAAATCGTCAATCCACGGCAAGGGATATTTGTTCTTAATCATCAACTTATTCAATTCCCGATAATCGATACACATCCTTATTGTGCCATCTTTCTTCTTCACGAATAACACCGGCGCACCTCAGGGTGAAACACTGGGTTTAATAAATCCCGATCAAGCAACTATTGGAGTTGTGTCTTTAACTCTTTCAACTCCTTAGGTGCCATGCGATACGGCGCAATGGACACTAGTGTCAAATCAACATACGTCTCGATTTCAAACTCCACCTCCCTATCTAGCGGTAACCTTGGTAACTCTTCAAGAAAACCCCAAAAATCACAAAATGTGGGGATGTCCTGCACACGAACATCCTTGGATCCATGATTCATAACATAGGCCAAATATGCTTGACATCTGAGTTTCAACATTCGGCTTGCTTTCAAAGCTAAAACAACATTGGTCAGGAACTTTGCATTCTCGCCAACCACCACAACTTCATAATCATCAGCAAGATGCAAAGATATTTGTTTGGTTTCAAAATCCACAACTGCCCTATGCTCGGATAGCCAATCCATCCCCAATATTACATCGAAACCATGGAATGGCAATTCCATCAGATCCACAGTGAACACATGGTCTTGCACCTTCAAAGGAAACCTTCGGTATAACTTCCTAACCACAACCATCTCACCCAAAGAAATAATTACTCGAACCCCAACATTCAAAATCTTCACAGGTATATCAAGCAACTGTGCATGCACACTAAGAATATAAATGGGTGGAACCATAATCAACCAAAGAAAATAACATCAAAGATTGCAAAGTAAAGTTACCTATAATCACATCGGTATCGTTGCGTCCTTCGCGATGCGCATACACCCTCGTAGGACCACCACCCTTTGGTTGAATAGCAACGGTGTGTGCCACAGTCCTACGCCTACCATCTCTCAAGTGAAAATGTCCTCGTTCACGCCCTCGACCTCTCGGGGCAGCCACAACAGGTGCAGGAACATGCACACCTCTAGCTAACATAGGGCAGTCACGCCTCACATGATCAGCCGACCCACAATTCCACAAGCATTAGCTGCAACAGGCGCAGGAACTGGCCCAGCTCGTCCAATATGAGGACAATCGCGTCTAACATGGTCTCGAGATCCACAACCCCAGCAACTCTATCCGACCTCCAGCAAACCCCCAAATACTTCTTCCTACACTGAACGCACTCGGGTATCCCACATTTGGAACTCTACCCTAGCTGAGCTCTTCGCCCAAGCTCGGGTCGATATCTTCGATCATGGTGCCTCTTTTATCAGCCACCCCCAGCATTAGCATCAACAACTCTCTTACCATGACCGGATCCTCCAGCATGGGATGTCAAACCCAAACTCTGCTTAATATCCTTGGCTCTCAAAACCAATACATCAAAATCAACATACTCAACAGCCAACATATATGTCTTAACCTCATGCGTCAATCCGTAACGAAAGCAGTCACAACGACTCCTCTCATCAGGCATCAACTCAGAAGCATACTGACTCAGCCTCAAAAACTGTATCTCATACTCAGAAACTGATATATCCCCTACACCAAAGCCATGAACTCGCATTTCTTTTCATCTTGGTATCTAGCTCCGAGATACTTCTTCCGAAAGGCAGACCAGAAGGTTTCCCATGTTACATTGTTGGCCTCCATACTTGCAATCATCGTAGTCCACCAGTTATACGCATCTCCCAACAGCAGAGATACATCACATCCCATCTTACGAGCATCAGAACAACCCATCTGATCCAAAATACGATTCGTGCTGGCAAACCACTCCTCAGAAGCCTCAGGAGACAACCCTCTAAACTCGACCCCTCCCAGGCAACGTAAATGCTCTAAGGGTAATCCCAAATTAGCAGCAGTAACCGGTGCTGGTGCAGGCACCTGCACTCCAGCTATCGCGGTCTGGAACGCTCCCGTCATTGCTTGTATCAAAGGCGTCATATCACCCAGTACTGGCCTAGCTTGCACATGTAGTACTTGTTCTACACCCGTAGGTGGATTCGGCAGAGGAGGTGGCAACCCCTCAGGCACAACATTATTCTCATCATCTTGCCTCCCCCCCATTCGTATTAAAACGTAATTCTCTCCTCGGTGGCATTGTAAACAAAGAATCTATGGCATGATAACACCAAAATAAAAAAGGTTAGGCCATCTTCAAGCAAGGGTCCAAGACTTCCATTTCAAATCAAAACATTTTCCATCGATAGTAATAAGGCAATGTGTCCCAAGTTATACCCTAACATGGCATATAACATGCAATCCATCACTCTGTATAGCAATCAAGTCAATTCAATCAACATATATTTCAAACAACTTCCCAACATACATAACCAACGATAACCACCCCCAACAATCATAACCTCGCTCTGATACCACCAAATGTATCCCCCTCGACCTGGCCTAATCGCAAGACCGAACCGAACGAGCTACATTAAATTTACCGAAGTAAACTGTAAAGACAACTCTGAAAATACGACCATTTTTTCTTTTATCTTATCTAGATGCTGGTTATTACCCTACATGTACATACAAACAACGAGTGAAAACCCAACCCAATCGGGCATCGAATTGATATCCAATTGGTCACTTTACAATAATAGGGACCAAAACATAAATCTACAAATCTATCAGGGTTAACTTGTAATTTGCTTTACCAATCTTTGATTTGTCAGGTTACAAGCATACATGCCAAATTTCAACTTAAAACGATCATCCGAACTCATCCAATTGCATACATAACACCCAGGGACCCAACTATAATTTCCATTATTTTGAAGGACCAATTTCATAATTAAAGTTAACAATCCTCAATTAAACCAATTACATGCATGCTGGTAAAATTTCAAGTCAAAACGATCATTTAAACTCATTTAATTGCATGTATGTCACTCAGGGACTAAAACGAGAGAAAACAGAAACCTTAAAACATACTTTTAACCAACTTAACCACTAACCGTATCGATATGCGGGCAAGTGTATCGATATGCCTAAGCTTTCTTAAAATTCTAGATTCCAATAGCTCAAAACCGTATCGATACATCTTCACGTGTATCGATACACTATGCCTGTAACCGTAGACCCGTATCGATACGGTCACCCGTGTACCGATAGGCTAAGCTTGAAAATGTGCTTATCCATATCGATACGGTCTCCCGTGCATCAATACGCTGTGCCTGGAAACACTTACCTGTATTGATATGGGCACAGGCGTATCGATACGCCCTGACATGAAACGTCAAAATTTGCTGATATTAGCCTCGTTTTAGAATTCTAACACTTAAGCATACTTCTAACAATCAAATAACATCATCATTGGTCATTTACCATCAACTATCATAAACCAAACATCAAGAAACAATCATCATGCTTTAAAGGTCAACTATAGGCATGCTTCCTAATACTCAAGCAACCAAAGCATGAACCATGTGCAAAATCCAACAAACCAAGCTTATCACAAGTCCAAAGCAACAATATAAACTTACTCAAATGGAGAAGAAACCACTCAAACCCTCCCAACAACATTTAAGCCACATTGCCTTTATTACAACTTTAAAACCCAAACATACTTTGGTAAATCAAGTCTTGGAATTTCCTCATTGCTTGCTAGGCCACTTGCATTCAATCAATATGCATTGATGATAAAAGAGAGCGTAAGGAATCATTGCTTAGTGAGGAATGTTAAAAATACAAACCATCATCCCACCCAATTAAAATCCATTTCAAAACAATCATGTCATTCTTTCAAAACATGCACTTAGTCTTTACAAAATCAGCATATTAAACCATATGCAACATGTATCATGGATTCCACAGCATAATCTCATATGCAATTCCCTCTACTTAAGCCTTTCTCATGCATAACATCCCATATGCAAAGCTTAAGGAGTAAAACATGTGTAAAGACTTTATTCCAAATCAATCCATCAACATGATACATTTAAAACATTATATTGGCTTACAAGTGATCCATCTCAACAACAACATTTCCATAAAACCATCATTAACATCGGTAACATCGGATACACAGATTTCCCAAGAGATCTCGCAATCTCTTACAGCTCAATGGCATGGAGTCGTGCAACATATACACCACCTCTACACTACCAAGGCTAATCCTCCAACTTGGAGTAAACACATTTGACGCATCAACCTCTACAGCTCATGGCTGGAGTAAAAGACATCTAGGTGTTACCTCAACAATATTGGGGTTCACATGATCGGAGTAAGTACCTCTCGTACTACCTCTACAACCACAGTCGACTTATTATAGTGCACTTTAAATCCTATGGCCGGCCAATTATATCCGATAACATTTCCATAACATTTTCGATTCATTACTTGCCAATATAATCCATTTTTATAAACATACCTCATTGTTTTCTTATGTATTATTCAAATCATTTGATTGTGCATTAAACCACGCATAAGCCATGTTCATAAACATTCTTTAAAATCATGCATTACTTTCCAAATGCATTTATCATCATTTCATATTAATTTCCATCATTAAACCATGCTCATTCCATGCATAAAAAAAGAGGTAAACAATCATTTAACAAGTGCATTCATAAATCATTTGCCAACCGAAATCGAGAGAGAGAAATCTGCTTTACTTACTTTTGAGTCTTAGACCAGCGTATCAAGCCTAGTCTAGACTCCCATTAAACCTTTTCAGATATTTGAAAAGCCATTCTTATTTGTTTCACCCACCGATAAAGCAATCATCTTCCTTGCTGATGTCAAATCAAGCCTTCGGCAATTCCTCAACACCAAGATTCGCTTCTGAACTACTTTCCACTGTTTCAAACACATAATAACAGAGAATCCAATGCATTACAATGCATACAAACTCACAGCAACACAATAGTTAACAACACCCAACTATAACCCTCCACAACACTCTATCTCAACAACCAGAAAACATCATCGATTCACCAAAAACCTCAACCCATCCCACAACTACAAATCTCAACCTTCAAATAACATCAATTAACATCAAAACAACAACCTAAAACAACCTTATACCTCCAACAACCAAAAATTAACCTCAACACCTCAAAATCTCTTAACTACCAAACTAACAAACTAGAGATTCAATAGATTCCGAGATTCTATCATCAAAACTCACTTCATTATCATATTAAACATCAAAATCAAGGTATAAACCAATCCTTAACTCAGCAAAAACAGATCACTACGAATTTCCACAATTTTTCATCATAAATCATCAATTAAACCATAAATCCGAGTTTAATTTATCAAAACCCAATACAAATCATATAAAATGGATCAATAACTTAGGAATTTCAATAAAGAACCTTTCATTAGAGTTGAAGAACGAATCCTTACCTCCAATGCTGATTTCTCCCCTTAATTGCTTTATAAACCATGAAAATCAAGGTAGAAATAATAAGTATTTGATGTAAAAGCTTTAGAAATCAAAAACTCTTTGAAATCCTAATTTTAACTGAAGAAATTGAAGCTGGAAAATATGTTTGTCTGGAGAGAATTTGGGAGAAAAGAAGTTACAAAATTAGTTACGTGAAATTCTTTAAAAAACCTCCATTGTGTTTAATTAATTCTCTCCTTATTTATACCTTTTAAAACTTAATTAAAAATAGTTAATTAAATGGAGAAATCTGATGAAACCCTTTTGGATTAATAGCTACTTAAAGATTCAAAGTTTTGACCCATTTTCAAAACAGTCACTAAAAACAGTTTTGCAAACTTGCATTTTGGTCACTAACCCAAAATGTCCCATTTCCAAATTTCATTTTCCAAAATGTTTTTTTACCAAAATCATTTATATATTTAATAATGATTTTAGACCATTTTTCCATATTTTTATCTTCAATAAAAATATTTAATCCAACTTAAATCCTGAATCCGACTCGAATCTCTAATCCCGATCCACCGAACTGACTAAACCATTCCCCAAAACTCCTAAGCCTAAAATCGGGGCATTACACATATGATACAAGGTTCCTCGTTGTCTCAATCCCCACAAAACTTATATGATTCTCATCCAAAAACACCATAAAAAATAGAAAACCGCTTTTAACTTGCACCAATCCTTTCTAATATCCAACTAGCCCTCCATAAACAATTCTCATCTCAATAATCATTGCAAGGATCACCAACCCATTTCCAAAGGTACAACCAACACCAAATGCTTCACTTAACCATACATCAATCTCAATCCATGAAGAACACCTTTCTCGATTTAGACACTTAAGCTAATTCTGAGACCAAACTTGTAAAACCAATTTTAGATTTTTATCAGTCAATAAGAAATCATTATTACCCAAGAGAAACTAGTAGGTTTGAACAACCTAACCATGATTTGTTTTTAAAACCATTACAACCCAATTTAAACCCAATTAAAATCATTTTAGTTACAAATGATATTAGAAATAATAGATTAAGGACACAAAGCGTGTGGAATGTCAATAAGAAACCATAGCTCAACTTGCATGGTAGGAGTACAACCAAAATGAGCTTCTCCTTGTATTTCAACATGAAAATCATTGTTGACCAAAATCTAACGATTTAATGAAGTTTATAAATCATTGAAAATAGATTAGAAATAAGATCGAAAAACCAATTAATCATTGAAATTTTTTTAAGAAAGTAGAAAATACAAAAACAATAGTTTCATTTTGAAAGAAAATTTAGAAAACCTCTATTTTAGAGAAAATGTTAACCATCAGTAGTTGTTTTTTTTAAAACAAAAGAAAATTGAGTTGTTAAAATACAAAGGGTGAAACTGCTCCCTAAAGATTCTTAGCATGTGCCCTCTTTCTATTTAATTCACAAAAATCACTTTAAAACCAATTTGTCTCTTTTTCTTCTTAAAAAGTAATCAAAAACATAATTCTTGTTATTTGATAAGCCAATTAAATAACCTTCCAAAATATTAGCCATGAACAATTTGCCAAATTCACTTGAAAACACGTTCGATTATCAATCTCGAAACTAATTAACTAACTAAACCCAAGCTACGACCATGAACGAAATCCATCACACGACCAATTTAACATGATGTCTCTTGCCACAACTTTGCTAACGGTGCAACCACCTAAGATAATTCCTCAACGAATTTCAATAACAATCAATTGATCCAAAAAAACCACGTACTTTTGACACTAACCTTGGTTACTTCAATTCTAGCACAATTTCAACTTCCAAGAATCAACCCTTAATACCTTCCATAAACCTATAAGACCACAGAGAACCTTCTCGCTAGAGCTAACCTACATAAGCTACCTTGCTTACACCATCACTTCATCGGGTTACTGAAAAGTCATCTGTAAGTGTGAACATATGTTTGCATGCTTACTTATATGCCCTCATTGATGTCTATGTATATGTATGCAAAACCTCTAATGTCATGCTCAACTGTATGCATGTACTGATATATATATATATACATATACATATAAGTGATTATGTAACGCCCTAAAATTGGGCCTAGATGTGGGCCGGATTGGGTCAGTGGTTCAAGAGAACCGATTTATGTAACCCCCTCGACCGGACCTAGACGCCTGACCTAATCGAGAGAACTACATTAGGTTTGTCAAAGCAAATCGGAGAACAATTACGAAAACCCGGCCTATTTTTTTTCCTTTTATCATATCTAGATGCAAATTATTAATCCTACATGTGTATACTTGTAGCGATTAAATTTTCACAGAAAATCGATCATGGGAAGGCCACCAATTGCATATCATGCACTTTAGGGAATAAATTGCAAAACCAATAATTTTAAGGACCAAAACTAAAATTAAAGTTACCAATCCTCAATTAGTCCATTTACATGCTCACATAACAAATTCCAAGTCATTACGATCATTCAAACTCTTACAATTGCATTCACAAAACTCCATGACCAAAATGAAAGAAACAGAAACCTTTAAGATTCCAAAATAACTGATTTAACGGTAGCTGTACCAGTACACGTACATGCGTTTTGATACGCCCTTATGATTTGAAAAACTCAGATTCCAGTAGCTATAGCCCGTATTGAAATGCTTGCTCGCGTATCGAAATGCTTGGCAAAAATTCCTAAGATCGTATCGAAACACTTGCTCGAGTACCAGAACGCTATGCCTAGAAAGTCTTATCCGTATTGAAACACCTACCCACGTATCGAAACACTATGCCTGAAATGGCCTAGCTGTACCGGTACGGGGTCACTTGTTTCGATACGCCGGACCTGTAATGTCCCAAATTGCTGTTTAATCACACTTTAATGAAAACCAAACCACTTATACATGCTTCAAACACTTATACATCTCCAAATACATTTCCCACCAAATCAACACAGAAACATCAAGCAAACATGGCATTCATACAAACTTGTTGATCAATAGGCATGCTTCCTAACATCATTCTACCAAACAACCAAAACTCACATTTGGTACCTTTAAGGCATACTCAACATGCTTGCACATTTATAATATCATACCGAACTTGCTTGAATCATCAAAACATGGTAACCACACCAAAATAACTAGATGCACTCCTAAGCACCCATCTAGCATAAAAATAGGCAATGATTCACACAAGTCTAAAAACAACAAAGCAACATGAAAACCATCACTTCATGTGCTTAAAAACCATGGAAAAAAATTACAAATTCCCAAAATATGGCGAACACATTGTCTTATTAACCGAAATCATTAACCGAGTTCATACTCAAAGTAGTCTTTGTCTTAGGATCACTTTAGCCTTGTCCTTCCAGCCCCCAAACCTTAATGCTCTGCATCATTAAGAAAAAAAGAGCGTAAGCACACATGCTTAGTGAGGATGCTCATAAAACAATGATGCATTTAAAAACATTTGAAACCAAAACACTTGTTTCCAAAACATGCTTATAAACAAAACACTTTCCTTGTCTCCAACCGAGACATGCATAAACACCTTTATGCAACATCATATACATATTCCATGCTTAGATCCCAAAGCATTAAATCATGAACCATGCTTAAATCCCAAAGCATTATTAGATAATATATGCTTAAACCCCAAAGCATTACATAAAAGGTTCAACACATGAACTTTCACATATATTGGCATTAATAGTGACCTGGATAGTTAAACCGAATGATATACCCAAACCTTGCCTAGTTAAACCGCAAGATTTGACACCTTCGCCTAGTTAAACTGCGAGATTTACCACCCTTACCTAGTTAATCCGCAAGTATACCGACCTTGCCTAGTTAAAACCGTGAGATCACCATCAAATTGGGTTGCCTAGTTAAACCACATACCCAATGAGGTTCCCAATAGTCCAAGTGGCCTTGTTAAACCGCCATACCTCAAGAAACCGCCTACTTATAATCCTATGGCATGCCAACTATATCCGATTGTTTTCTCACCTTGTCACATAGCCAATATATCATTTACAAAACCATTTACTTATTGTTTTACAATGCACTATACAAAAACACCACATATACAAATCACATTGCCCAAGCAATAACACAATTCCCAACCGGAATGTAATACAATGCTCACTAGCATTTAATATACTTTTAATCCCCTGCATATATACTTAAAAATCATGCATTTCCAGTAAGTAAATCATACCATGTTTGTCACCAAAACATGAAAACAACATGGCCATATCGAAGCCGATATTCAAGAGCAAAATAAGGGAAACTTACTTCCGAGCTTAGGTAAGTACCTCACGTTTACCCTAAACTCCCAACCACCTTTACAAACCTTTGAAAAGCATTTAAAAACTAGTTTCCACTCACTGACACGCCTAGCCTTCCTTGTCACTGCAAAATAAGCTCCCGACAAGCAACAAAACAACGTCAAGCTTTGTCGCCTTGATTGTCCCCTGTTTTAAACACATAAAACCAGAGGATAAATGCATCATTATGCATTCAAACCATTGCCTCAAAGAAAAACCCCGTAACTCTCAAGTTGCCCACTCAAAAACTATCTGAAACAAACTGAAATCATCCCCAAACATTTCCAAAACTTAACTCAGCCATAATATAACAATTCAATCCATAAAACTTCATCAATTAATAGCTAAAAACCCTTTCCCAACATCCTTTTACTTCCAACAATGATAAAACTCAATTATCACCACAAAAACACAAATCTAACAATCTAACCAATTAGAGATTTAAGAGTTTCGGGATTCCATTGATAAAAACAACTTATCAACAACATAATACATCCAAAATATGTTTAAAATCAATCTTAAACACTGGAAAATAGATCCACTTCGAACCTTTCATTATTCCATCAATTTCACCCAATTAATTCAATTAAACATTGTAAAACATGAAAAATCAGTTTAAAAATCATGAATCAAGGATCAAACACTTGGGAATGTCAATAAAGAACCATTTAATAGAGGAGATCATGGACCTTACCCCTATTGTGAGATTTCTCCTTCAATTAGCTTGTTTAAAACTAGGAAAACACAAGATTTCAATGAGATTTTGTAAAAAAAAGTTAAAGAATCAATTATAAATCAATAATTTGAGTAAAAAGATCTCTCACCTCTGGATTTTGATGAAAACTTGAGTGTTTGGCTGAGATAGAAGTGAAGAGAAAGGTTGAGAGAAAAGTTATGTCAAAATATCTTGTAAAAGGTTAACTAACTTTTAATATCAAAAATCCCTTTAATTAACTTTTAAAACGCATGTTAAAATAACTTAATTGAAAGGAGAAATCACCAACAAAAACTTGGTAAAATAGCTCCTTAAGTATTCTAGGAATTTGGTCCCTTTTCATTTTAGTCACCTTTTAAAACCAATTTTCAAAATTTACATTTTGGTCACTAACCAAAATGTTACCCTTCCAAAACCCATCTTCCAAAATTGAATTCACCATATAACCTTAATATATTAAATAATGATTTTTGTAAATTTTCTACAGTTTTAACACCTTCAAAAACATTTAATTCGATTTAATCCCGAAACCGAATTGAATATCTAATTTTGGTCCACCGGACCTTCAAACCAACCTTTGAAACACCTATCCCCAAAACCGGGGTGTTACAACTCTCCCCCACTTAAGAAATTTCGTCATCAAAATTTACCTGGAGGAAAAATATTCGGATACTACTTCAACATGTCCGCCTTACGTTCCCTAGTGGCTTCCTCAACACCACGGTGCCGCCACAAAGCCTTGACAAGCTCAATCATCTTGCCATGAAGAACTTTGCTGCTGGAATCAAGGATTTCCACCAGCTCCTCATCATAGGATAAATCCGGTCTCAACTCAATATGCTCCACTGGCATAACATATGAGGGATCCGACCGATACCTCCACAACATAGATACATGGAACACATCATGTATTTTCTCAAGCTCGGGAGGCAACCTCAACCGATAAGCCACATGACCTACACGCTCTACAATCTCATATGGTCCAATAAACCTCAGACTAAGCTTACCCTTACGTCTGAACCACATCACCTTTTTCCATGGTGACACTTTCAAGAACACCCGATCGCACGCTCTACAATCTCATATGGTCCAATAAACCTCAGACTAAGCTTACCCTTACGTATGAACTACATCACCTTTTTCCATGGTGACACTTTCAAGAACACCCGATCGCCTACCACATATTCAATTTCCCTACGCTTCAAATCCGTATAAGATTTCTGCCAATCTGCAGCTACATTCAAGCGATCACACACAAGCTTTACCTTTTCATTCGTGTCTTTCAACATATTTGGTAAGGAAACATGATTTTCCCTACCTCAACTCAACACAAGGGCGTACGACACCTCCGGCCATGCAATGCCTCATACGGTGCCATCTGAATACTTTCTTGATAGCTATTGTTGTACGCGAATTAAACCAAAGGTAGATGTTTCTCCCAGGTTCCTTGAAACTCAATAATACAACACCTCAGCATATCCTCCAAAATCTGGATAACCCGCTCAGACTGTCCATCCGACTAAGGATGATACGCGATGCTAAAATTCAATCTTGTACCCAAAGCCCGGTGCAGATTCACCCAAAACCTCGCTGTGAACCTCAGATCCCCATCCAAAACAATAGACGTCGGTACCCCATGCAGACGCACTATCTTAGAAATATACAAATCCGCTAACTTGTCCAAGGTGTACGTCATATGCAATGGCAGAAAATATGCACACTTCTTAAGCCGATCTACAATCACCCAAATGGAATCCTTTTTAGCCAGTGTCAAAGGTAACCCTGACACAAAATCCATGGTGATTCTCTCCCATTTCTATTCTAGAATTCTCAACGGTTGCAACAACCCGGATGGAAACTGATGTTCATCCTTAACCCGCTGACACACCATACACTTAGAAACAAACTTTGCCACATCCTTTTTCAAACCAACCCAATAGTACACTTCCTTTAAATCACGATATATCTTGGTACTATCGGGATATGTAGCAAAAGGACTAGAATGCGCCTCCACTAAAATAGTATGCCTAAGCTCTGAAACCTTCGACACCACTATTCAGCCCTTAAAGCACAAAACACCATCATCATCAAAATAAAAAATCATCAGATTTTCATCCGCTATGTCCTTAACATGAGGAACCAAAGAACCATCAAACAGTTGCTTAGCTTTAATCAACTGCGACAATGTAGGCTTAACCTGCAGCTCACCCAACAAACCACCTTCCCGTGTTATGCTCAACCTCGCAAACATTACCCTAAGCTCAATAGCAACCTTACGACTCAGTGCATCCACCACCATATTGGCTTTTCCAGGATGATACTTGATTGTTAAGTCGTAATCTTTAAGCAACTCCAACCATCTTCGTTGTCTAAGGTTCAAATCCTTTTGAAACATCAAATATTTCAAACTCTTGTGGTGCGTAAAAACCACACATTTTTCACCATAAAGGTAGTGTCTCCAAATTTTCAAGGCAAAAACCACAGCCACAAGCTCTAAATCATGAGTTGGATAGTTGTGCTCATGAACCTTCAGCTGTCTCGATGCATAGGCCACAACCTTTCCGTCCTGCATCAGTACACAACCCAAGCCCACATACAATGCATCACTACAAACCACAAACTCCTTCCAAGATTCAAGTTGAATTAACATAGGAGCATGTGTCAAAATCTCTTTCAACTTCTCAAAACTCTGATGTTGCTTCTCCGTCCACACATATGAAACACTATTTTGCAAAAACTTCGTCAATGATGCTGCAATACTCGAAAACCCATCTACAAAGCGACGATAATAACCAGCCAACCCAAGAAAACTGCGAACCTCTGAGACAGATTGAGGTTGCTTCCAATTGAGAATAGCCTCAATTTTTTGTGGATCAATACGAATACCCTCCACAGAAACCACATGACCTAAAAACATCACCTCTTTGAGCCAAAACTCGCACTTGTTCAACTTGGCATACAATTGTTTATCCTTCAACACTTGTAACACAATCCGCAAATGTTGATCATGCTCTTCGTCGAATTGAGAGTACACGAGTATATCATCGATAAAAACCACCACAAGCTGATCAAGGTACTCATGAAACACCCTATTCATCATGTCCATGAAAGTAGCCAGGGCATTTGTCAAACCAAACAACATCACCAAAAACTCGTAATACCCGTACCTTGTGTGAAATGCAGATTTATGCACATCCACATCTTTAACCTTCAACTAGTAATACCTCGACCTTAAATCAATCTTTGAAAACACCACTGCCCCGTGAAATTGATTGAACAAGTCATCAATCTGCGGTAACAGGTACTTGTTCTTCACTGTCAACTTATTCAACTGCCTGTAATCAATGCACATATGCATCGATCCATCCTTCTTCTTCACAAAAAGAACTAGGTCACCCCAATGTGAAATACTAGGTCGAATGAACTTATGGTCCAACAACTCCTGAAGCTGCGTTTTTAACTCTTTCAACTCTTTTGGTGCCATCCGATAAGGAGCAATGGACACAAGAGTCGAACCCTCATATGTCTTTATACTGAATTCCACCTCTCTATCAGGAGGTAATCCCGGTAACTCTTTAGGAAACATCTCCAAAAATTCATATACAGTTTGAATATCCTGCACTCGAATGCCCTTGGCCTCTGAATTCAAGACTATAGCTAAATATGCTTGACAGACGTCAAACATCATCTTCTCTGCTCGAGTAGCCAAAACAACATTAGATAAGAACTTCACATTCTCACCAACTACCACAACTTCATAATTATCGGCTAAGTTCAAGGAAATCCTTTTGGATTCACAATCCACCACCGCCTTGTGCTCATTTAACCAATCCATACTCAGAATAATGTCAAAACCATAGAATTGCAATTCCATCATATACGCGACAAATTCATGACCTTGCATAACCAGAGGACAACGCTTATACAACCTTCTAGTAGTAATCATCTCCTTAAAGGAACTAGTCACTAACATGCCTACATCTAAGATCTCAATAGGAACGTTCAGCAAAGATGCATGTTCACTTAAGATATGTGAATGGGTAGACCCCGAATCAATCAAAGGAAACAATGACAAAGATTGTAAGGTAAAGGTACCTACGATCACATCAGTGTGATTGCACCCCTCACGATGAGCATAAACCCGAGTCGGTCCACCATTCTCCAGTCGCACAACAACTATATGTGCTACAACCTTCTGCCCATCCTCTCACCTCTGGAAATTACCCCTGCCTCAACCTTGGCCCCTGACAGGTGCAGCAACATGAATTGGTGCATCCCTTACAGCACGAGGACAATCATGCTTCATATGCTCAGAAGATCCACATATCTAGCAACCTCCAGTGGTACCCCAACACATACCCGTGTGGCACCTCCCACAACGCTCACACTTCGGTACAACACGAGCTACCTGATTTCCTTGACTAGCACCACCACCATACATGTGATCTGGCCTGTGTCTTTTGTCCCGAAACCTCTTATTCTGATTTTTAGAATAATTAGAGTCAGCCACTCTCTTACCCAAACTTACACTCACAGCCTAAACCGTTGTACCCAAAGATTGTTCAATATCCTTGGCCCGATTAACCAACATATAAAAATCTGTGTGATCTGCGGCCAACAGATATGTCTTAATATCCTTCATCAAACCATAGCAAAACCTATCACATCTCTGTTGATCATCGGGGACCAACTCCGGGGCATACTGACTCAAACGAACAAACTTCACCTCATATTCGGCAACAGACATGCCACCCTGCGTTAGCGACATAAACTCGCGCTTCTTTGCATCCAAATACTGGGTACCAAGATACTTTCTCTTGAAAGCTCTTTGGAAAAACTGCCAAGTTACATTTGCCTCTAGAATGCCAGCAATTATTGTCACCCACCAATGATATGCATCACCCTGCAACAGTGACACCGTGCAACCCAACTTGCGCTCCTCATTACAACCCATCTGATTCAGAATAAGGATTGTCTTCTCCAGCCATCCCTCGACTGCCTCAGGACTCAGACCCTAAAATTCCTTGCCTCCCAAGGGTAAACCTTGATTAGCTACCACAGCAGGTGTCGGTTCTTGCACTTGCACTCCAGCCATCGCTGCCTGAAACGCTCCCGTCATCGCTTGGATTAACAGAGTCAAATCACCAAACACTGGCACTTGATGAACCTGGGGTATATCACCAGCCCCAACATCGACATGAGGAACCAACGGAGGAGGAGAAGGTAAAACATTAGGGAGATTCCCTTCCTCAACGTTATTCTGCCCAACTCCGGCATTAATAGCCATCGAACGCGTCTCACGTTTAGCCATGCTAACAAAAGCATCAAAACGCATTAAAGTTAGGCTAGCATAAGGCAAATGATCCAAGAGAACCTTATAAAACATTTTAAAACCTCGGTAATAGGCAATGTGTTCCCACTTCATACCCCAACATGATATTAAACAATCACCGGACATATACACAATCATCGTACATTTCAAACATCACTTAATAATCACACAACAACATCCCAACTTTTTGTAACCTGGCTCTGATACCAACAAATGTAATCCTCTCAACCGGGTCTGAACGCTCGACCGAACTGAGAGAACTACATTAGGTTTGCCGAAGCAAACTGGAGAACAATTACGAAAACTTGATTCATTTTTTCTTTTTATCTTATCTAGATGAAAATTATTAATCATACATGTGTATACTTGTAGTGGTTAAATTTTCAAAGAAACCTGATCACGGGAAGGCCACCAATTCTATATCATGCGTTTCAGGGACTAAATTGCAAAACTGATAATTTTAAGGGCCAAAACTGAAATTAAAGTTACCAATCCTTAATTAGTCCATTTACATGCTCACATGACAAATTCCAGGTCATTACGATCATTCAAACTCTTACAATTGCATTCACAAAGCTCCAAGACCAAAATGAAAAAAGTAGAAACTTTCAAAATTCCAAAATAACTGATTTAACGGTAGCCGTACCGACACGCGTACATGTGTTTCGATACGCCCTTATGATTTAAAAAACTCAGATTCCAGTAGCTAAAACTCGTACTAAAATGCTTGCTCGCGTGATCAAACGCTTTGGCAAAATGCCTAATACCGTATCGGAACACTTGCTCGAGTACCAGGAACGCTATGCCCGGAAAGGCTTATATGTATCAAACACCTACCAGCGTATCAAAATGCTATGCGAAATAGCCTATCCGTCTTTGGTACGAGGTCACTGTTTTGATACGCTTTGGACTGTAATGTCCTAAATTGTTGTTTAATCGCACTTTAATAAAAACCAAACCACTTATACAACATCTCCAAAATACAATTTCCACCAAAGAAACATCAACCAAACATGGCATTCATACAAACTTGTTGATCTATAGGCATGCTTCCTAATATCATTCTACCAAACAACCAAAACTCACATTTGGTACCTTTAAGGCATACTCAACATGCTTGCACATTTATAATATCATACCGAACTTGCTTGTATCATCAAAACATGGCAACCACACCAAAATAACTAGATGCACTCCTAAGCACACATCTAGCATCAAAATAGGCAATGATTCACACAAGTCTAACAACAACAAACCAACATGAAATCCAGCACTTCATGTGCTTAAAAACCATGGAAAAACAAAATTACAAATTCCCAAAATATGGCGAACACATTACCTTATTAACTGGAATCATTAACCGAGTTCATACTCAAAGTAGTCTTTGTCTTAGGATCACTTTAGCCTTGCCCTTGCAGCCCCAAACCTTAATGCTCTGTATCATTAAGAAAAAGAGAGCGTAAGAACACATGCTTAGTAAGGATGCTCATAAAACAATGATGCATTTAAAAACATTTGAAACCAAAACACTTGTTTCCAGAACATGATTATAACCAAATCACTTTCCTTGTCTCCAACCGAGACATGCATAAACACCCTTATGCAACATCATATACATATTCCATGCTTAGATCCCAAAGCATTAAATCATGAACCATGCTTAAATCCCAAAGCATTATTAAATAAAGCATGCTTAAATCCCAAAGCATTACATAAAAGATTAAACACATGAACTTTCACATATATTGGCATTAATAGTGACACGGATAGACTACCCTCCATCCAACATATCGAATACACGGATCTCTCATGCCATGCCTAGTTAAACTGCATGATATACCCAAACCTTGCCTAGTTAAACCACAAGATTTGACACCCTCGCCTAGTTAAACCGCGAGATTTATCACCCTTGCCTAGTTAATCTGCAAGTATACCGACCTTGCCTAGTTAAAATGCAAGATCACAATCAAATTGGGTTGCCTAGTTAAACCACATACCCAATGAGGTTCCCAATAGTCCGAGTGGCCTTGTTAAACTGCCATACCTCAAGGATCCATGGCCACGATCGATTTTGTTCATATTTTATAGTGCACTTATAATCCTATGGCATGTCGACTATATCCGATTATTTTCTCACCTCGTCACATAGCCAATATATCATTTTCAAAACCTTTTTCTTACTATTTTACAATTCACTATACAAAAACACCACATATGCAAATCATATTGCCCAAGCAATAACACCATTCCCAACCGAAATGTAATCCAATGCTCACTATCATTTAATATACTTTTAATCCTTTGCATATGTAGTTAAAATCATGTATTTCAGTAAGTAAATCATACCATGTTTATCCCCAAAACGAAAAACAACATGCCCATATCTAAGCATATATTCAAGAGCAAAATAAGGGAAACTTACTTCCAAGCTTAGGTAAATGCCTCACGCTTACCTAAACTCCCAAACACCTTTACAAACCTTTGTAAAGCATTTAAAAACCAATTTCCACTCAGCGATCGCCTCGCCTTCCTTGCCAATGCGAAACAAACTCCGGCAAGCAACAAAACAACGTCAAGCTTCGTTGCCTTGATTGTCCCATGTTTTAAACACATAAAACAAGAGGATAAATGCATCATTATGCATTCAAACCATTGCCTCAAAGTAAAAACCCGAAACTCTCAAGTTGCCCACTTGAAAACCATCCGAAACATACCAAATCATCCCCAAACACTTCCAAAACTTATCACAGCCATAATATAATGATTCAATCCATAAAACTTTATCAATTAATAGCTAAAACCCTTTCCCAACATCCTTTTACTTCCAGCAATGATAAAACTCAATTATCATCACAAAAACACAAATCTAACAACCTAACCAATTAGAAATTTAAGAGTTTCAGGATTCCATTGATGAAAACAACTTATCAACAACATAATACATCCAAAATATGTTTAAAATCAATCTTAAACACTGGAAAATATATCCACTTCGAACCTTTCACTATTCCATCAATTTCACCCAATTGTAAAACATGAAAAATCAATTTATAAGTCATGAATCAAGGATCAAACACTTGGGAATATCAATAAAAAACCATTCAATAGAGGAGATCACGGACCTTACCCCTATTGTGAGATTTCTCCTTCAATTAGCTTGTTTAAAACTAGGAAAACATATGATTTCAATGAGATTTTGTAAAACAAAGTTAAAGAATCAATTATAAGATATCCTCCAAAACCTGGATGACACACTCAGACTGCCCATCCATCTAAGGATGATACACGGTACTGAACCTCAACATTGTACCCAAAGCCTGATGCAAGCATTTCCAGAACCTCACCGTAAATCGCGGGTCTCTATCAGAAACAATGGACTTTGGTACCCCGTGCAACCGCACGATCTCAACAATGTACAAATCTGCCAGGTTATCCAGTGTATACGTCATATGCACTTGCATAAAATGTATACACTTCGTAAACCGATCAACAATCATCCAAATGGAATCCTTTTTAGCTGGTGTCAAAGGCAACCCTGACATGAAATCCATGGTGATTCTCTCCCATTTCTATTCCGAAATTCTCAACGGTTGCAACAACCTGGATGGAAACTGATACTCAGCTTTAACCCGCTGACACACCATGCACTTAGATACAAACTCTGCTACATCATTATTCAAACCAACCCAATAGTACACTTCCTTTAAATCACGATACATCTTGGAACTATCGGGATATATAGCAAAAGGACAAGAGTGTGCCTCATTCAAAATAGTGTGTCTCAACTCCGGATTATCTGACACCACTATTCGTCCCTTAAAGCACAAAACACCATCATAAAAATGAAACTTCGATGGATTACCATATGATATGCCCTTAACATGAGGAACCAAAGAATCATCGAACGGTTGCTTAGCTTTAATCATATGTGACAATGTAGTCTTAACCTGCAACTCAGCCAACAAACCACATTCCCTTTTCACGCTCAACCTCGCAAACATCGCCCAAAGCTCAACTGCAACCTTACGACTCAACGCATCTGCCACTATATTGGCTTTTTCAAGAAGATACTCGATTGTTAAGTCGTAATCATAAAGCAATTCCAACCAACTTCATTGCCTAAGGTTCAAATCTTTTTGAGACATCAAATATTTCAAACTCTTATGGTCCATAAAAACCACACATTTTTCACCATAAAGGTAGTGTCTCCAAATCTTCAAGGCAAATACCACAGCCGCGAGCTCCAGATCATGAGTCGGGTAGTTCTGCTCATAAAATTTCAGTTGTCTTGATGCATAGGCCACAACCTTGCCATCTTGCATCAGCACACAACCCAACTCGACGTACGATGCATCACTATAAACCACAAATTCTTTCCTTGACTCAGGTTGGATCAACACAGGAGCATATGTCAATACCTTATTTAACTTCTCAAAACTCTATTACCGTTTCTCCGTCCACACATACAGTACATTCTTTTGTAACAACTTCGTCAACGGTGCTGCTATACTCGAAAATCCATCTACAAAATGAGGGTAATAACCAGCTAGCCCAAGAAAACTACAAACCTCTGAAATAGACTTAGGTTGCTTCCAATTGAGAATAGCCCCAATTTTCTGTGGATCAACACAGATACCCTCCACGAAAACCACATGACCTAGAAACATCACCTCCTTGAGCCAAAACTCACACTTGCTCAACTTGGAATACAATTGATTATCCTTCAACGCTTGCAACACAATCCGCAAATGCTGATCATGCTCCTCCTCGATACGAGAGTACACAAATATATCATCGATAAAAACCACAATAAACTGATCAAGATATTCATAGAACACCCTATTCATCATGTCCATGAAAGCACCTGGGGCATTCGTCAAACCAAACAACATTACCAAGAATTCATAATGCTCGTATCTTGTACGAAACACGGTCTTATGCACATCCATATCCTTAACCTTCAACTGATAATACCCCAATCTTAAATCAATCTTGGAAAACATCGCTGCTCCGCGAAACTGATCGAACAAATCATCAATTCATAGCAACAGATACTTATTTTTCACTGTTAGCTTATTCAACTGCCGGTAATCGATACACATGTGCATCATATCGTCCTTCTTCTTCACAAAATGAACTGGAGCACCCCAAGGCAAAATACTCGGTCGAATGAACCCATGGTCTAGCAATTCCTGGAGCTGCGTCTTTAACTCTTTCAATTCCTTTGGTGCCATCCGATAAGGAGCAATGAGCACAGGAGTCGTACCCACGTACGTCTCTATACTGAATTACACCTCTCTATCAGGTGGTAAACCCGGTAACTCTTTACGAAACACCTCTAAAAATTCGCACACAGTCTGAATGTTCTGCACTCGGACTTACTAATATACCAACATCTAAGATCTTAACGGAAATATTTAGCAATGATGCATGCTCACTTAAGATATATAAATTAGTAGACCTCGAATAAATCAATGACAAAGATTGCAAGGTAAAGGTACCTATGATCACATCGGTGTCATTGCGCCCCTCACGTTGAGAATAAACTCGAGCCAGTCCACCATTCTCTCATCGCACAGTAACTGCATGTGCTGCAGCCCATTGCCCATCCTCTCGCCTCTGGAAATTACCCCTACCATAGCCTTGACCCTTAGTAGGTGCGGTAACATGAACCGATACATCCCTCACAGCATGAGGACAATCACGCTTCATATGCTCAGACTATCTACAAATCCAGCAAGCTCCAGCGGTACCCCGGCTTATACCCATGTGACGCCTACCACAACGCTCACACTCTGGTATAACACGAACTCCCTAATTACCTTGACCAGCACCGCCACCACGCCTGTGATTCGGCCTATGTATCTTGTCCCAAAACCTCATATTATGCTTCCTAGAATAGCTAGAATTGGCCACTCTCTTACCCAAGCTCGCACTTGCAGCTTGAACTGATGTACCCAAAGACTGCTCAATATCCTTGGTCCGATTAACCAACACATCAAAATCTATGTAATCCATGGCCAACAGATATGTCTTAATATCCTTCATCAAACCATAACGAAACCTATTGCATCTCTGATGATCATCAGGTACCAACTATGGGGCATACTGACTCAAACGAACAAACTTTACCTCATACTCAGCAACAGACATGCCACCTTACGTCAGCGACATAAACTCACACTTCTTTGCATCCAAATACTGAAAACCAAGATACTTCCTCTTAAAAACTCTCCAAAAGAGCTCCCAAGTCACATCTGCCTCAGGAACGCCAGCAACTGTGGTCACCCACCAATAATATGCATCACCCTACAACAGTGACACAGTGCAACCCAACTTGTGCTCCTTATTACAACCAATTTGGTTCAGAATATGGATTGTCTTTTCCAGCCATCCCTCGGCTGCCTCAAGACTCAAACCCTGAAATTCCTCGCCTCCCAAACTATGAAGACGCTTCAAGGGTAAACCTTGATTAGCTACTATAGCAGGTGTCGGTGCTTGCACTTGCACTCTAGTCATCGCTGCTTAAAACGATTCCGTCATCGCTTGGATTAACGGAGTCAAATCACCAAATATTGGAACTTGATGAACTTGGGGTACATCACCAGCCCCAACATCGACAAGAGGAACCAACGGAGGAGGAAGAGGTACAACATTAGGGGGATTCCCTTCTGCATCATTATTCTGCTGAACTCCAGCATTTCCAGTCATCGATCGAGTCTCACATCAAGCCATGCTAACAAAAACTTCCAAAACACATTAAAGTTAGGCTAGCATTCGGCAAAGGATCCAAGACAACCTTATAAAACATTTTAAAACCTCAATAATAGGCAATGTGTTCCCAGCCCATACCCCAACATGATGTAAAATAATGCTTAAAACCGTATCGGAACACTTGTTCGAGTACCGAAACGATATGCTTGGAAAGGCTTGTCTGTATCAAAACACCCTCCCGCGTATCGAAACACTATGTCTGTAATGGCCTAGCCGTACCATTACGGGGACACCTATTTCGATACGCCTAAACATGTAATGTCCCACTTTGCTGTCTAAACGCATTTTAATGATAACTAAACCACTTAAACATGTTTAAAACACTTGAGCAACATCATTAAGGATTGATCCCTACCAAAATATCACAGAATCATCGACCAAATATGGCATTCATACTAACATGGTGTTCTATAGGCATGCTTCCTAATATCATTTTACCAAACAACCAAAACTCACAATTGGCACATTTATGCATCCTCAACATGCTTGCACAACTAAAACAACATATCAAACTTGCTTGAATCATCAAAACATGGCAACCATTCTAAATTATCTAGATGCATTCCTAAGCACCCATATAGCAACATCATAAGCAAAGTTCTACACAAGTCTAACAACAACTAACTAACCATAAAATCCAGCACTTCATGTGCTTAAAGACTGTGGAAAAACAGAGTTAAAAATCCCCAAAATATGGCAAACACATTGCCTTATTAACCGGAAACATAAATCAAGTTTATACTCAAATTAATCCTTGCCCTTGGATCAATTTAGCCTTGCCCTTGCAGCCCCAAACCTTAATGCTCTGCATCATTAGGAAAAAGAGAGCGTAAGCATACATGCTTAGTGAGGATGCTCATAAAACAATGATGTGTTTAAAAACATTTGAAACCAAAACACTTATTTCCAAAAAAAAATTTTACAACCAAAGCATTTTTCTTGTCTCCAACCGAGACATGCACAATCACCCTTATGCAACATCATATACTCATTCCATGCTTAGATCCCAAAACATTAAATCATAAACCATGCTTAAATCCTAAAGCATTATAAAATAGGTTCAACACATGAACTTTTTCATATATGGCATGGCATTAATAGTGACTCGAATAGATTATCCTCTATCCAACATATCGAATACACGGATCTCTCATACCATGCCTAGTTAAACCGCATGATATCCCAAACCTTGCCTAGTTTAACCGCAAGATTTGACACCCTCGCCTAGTTAAACCACGAGATTTACCACTCTTGACTAGTTAATCTGCAAGTGTATCGACCTTGCCTAGTTAAACCACAAGATCACCATCAATTTAGGTTGCCTTGTTAAACCGTATGACCTAAATGAGGTTCCCAACAGTCCGAGTGGCCTTGTTAAACTGCCATACCTCAAGGACCCATGGCCACGATCAATTTTGTTCATATTTTATAGTGCACTTTAATCCTATGGCATGCCAACTATATCCGATTGTTTTCTTACCTTGTCACATAGCCAATATATCATTTACAAAACCATTTACCTACCATTTTTCAATGCATTAAACCAAAACCACCACATATGCAATCTACATTGCCCAAAATGAAAACCAATGTTCATTAGCATTTATATACATAAAATTCATTGCATATGTGTTCATAACCATGCATTTACAGTAGTAAATTAAACCATGTTTAACATCAAAACATGAAATCAACATGCTCATATCTAAACCAATATTCAAGAGCAAAATAAAGGAAACTTACTTCCGAGCTTATGTAAGGGTTTCACGTTTACCCTAAACTCCAACAAACCTTTATTAAACCTTTTAAAGGCATTTAAAAACTAGTTTCCACTCACCGATACACTTAGCCTTGCTTGCACTGCAAAATGAGCTCCTTGCAAGCAACAATTAATGTCAAACTTTGTCGCATTAATTATCCCCATTTTTAACAACATAAAACTAGAGGATAAATGCATTATTATACATTCAAACTATTTCCTAAAAGCAATCACCCGTAACTCTCAAGTTGCCCACTCAAAAACTATAATATAACAATTCAATCCATAAAACTTCATCAATTAATAGCTAAAAACCCTTTCCCAACATCCTTTTACTTCCAACAATGATAAAACTCAATTATCACCACAAAAACACAAATCTAACAATCTAACCAATTAGAGATTTAAGAGTTTCGGGATTCCATTGATAAAAACAACTTATCAACAACATAATACATCCAAAATATGTTTAAAATCAATCTTAAACACTGGAAAATAGATCCACTTCGAACCTTTCATTATTCCATCAATTTCACCCAATTAATTCAATTAAACATTGTAAAACATGAAAAATCAGTTTAAAAATCATGAATCAAGGATCAAACACTTGGGAATGTCAATAAAGAACCATTTAATAGAGGAGATCATGGACCTTACCCCTATTGTGAGATTTCTCCTTCAATTAGCTTGTTTAAAACTAGGAAAACACAAGATTTCAATGAGATTTTGTAAAAAAAAAGTTAAAGAATCAATTATAAATCAATAATTTGAGTAAAAAGATCTCTCACCTCTGGATTTTGATGAAAACTTGAGTGTTTGGCTGAGATAGAAGTGAAGAGAAAGGTTGAGAGAAAAGTTATGTCAAAATATCTTGTAAAAGGTTAACTAACTTTTAATATCAAAAATCCCTTTAATTAACTTTTAAAACGCATGTTAAAATAACTTAATTGAAAGGAGAAATCACCAACAAAAACTTGGTAAAATAGCTCCTTAAGTATTCTAGGAATTTGATCCCTTTTCATTTTAGTCACCTTTTAAAACCAATTTTCAAAATTTACATTTTGGTCACTAACCAAAATGTTACCCTTCCAAAACCCATCTTCCAAAATTGAATTCACCATATAACCTTAATATATTAAATAATGATTTTTGTAAATTTTCTCTGATTTTTAACACCTTCAAAAACATTTAATTCGATTTAATCCCGAAACCGAATTGAATATCTAATTTTGGTCCACCGGACCTTTGAAACACCTATCCCCAAAACCGGGGTGTTACAACTCTCCCCCACTTAAGAAATTTCGTCATCAAAATTTACCTGGAGGAAAAATATTCGGATACTACTTCAACATGTCCGCCTTACGTTCCCTAGTGGCTTCCTCAACACCACGGTGCCGCCACAAAGCCTTGACAAGCTCAATCATCTTGCCATGAAGAACTTTGCTGCTGGAATCAAGGATTTCCACCAGCTCCTCATCATAGGATAAATCCGGTCTCAACTCAATATGCTCCACTGGCATAACATATGAGGGATCCGACCGATACCTCCACAACATAGATACATGGAACACATCATGTATTTTCTCAAGCTCGGGAGGCAACCTCAACCGATAAGCCACATGACCTACACGCTCTACAATCTCATATGGTCCAATAAACCTCAGACTAAGCTTACCCTTACGTCTGAACCACATCACCTTTTTCCATGGTGACACTTTCAAGAACACCCGATCGCACGCTCTACAATCTCATATGGTCCAATAAACCTCAGACTAAGCTTACCCTTACGTATGAACTACATCACCTTTTCCATGGTGACACTTTCAAGAACACCCGATCGCCTACCACATATTCAATTTCCCTACGCTTCAAATCAGATAAGATTTACGCCAATCATAGCTACATTCAAGCGATCACACACAAGCTTTACCTTTTCATTCGTGTCTTTCAACATATTTGGTAAGGAAACATGATTTTCCCTACCTCAACTCAACACAAGGGCGCACGACACCTCCGCCATGCAATGCCTCATACGGTGCCATCTGAATACTTTCTTGATAGCTATTGTTGTACGCGAATTAAACCAAAGGTAGATGTTTCTCCGTGTTCCTTGAAACTCAATAATACAACACCTCAAAGATATCCTCCAAAACTGGATAACCCGCCGGGGTGTCCATCCGACTAAGGATGATACGCGATGCTAAAATTCAATCTTGTACCCAAAGCCCGTGCAGATTCACCCAAAACCTCATTTGTGAACCTCAGATCCCCATCCAAAACAATAGACGCGGTACCCCATACGCAGACGCACTATCTTAGAAATATACAAACCGCTTAACTTGTCCAAGGTGTACGTCATATGCAATGGCAGAAAATATGCACACTTCTTAAGCCGATCTACAATCACCCAAATGGAATCCTTTTTAGCTTGATGTCAAAGGTAACCCCGACACAAAATCCATGGTGATTCTCTCCCATTTCTATTCTAGAATTCTCAACGGTTGCAACAACCCGGATGGAAACCGATGTTCATCCTTAACCCAATGACACACCATACACTTAGAAACAAACTTTGCCACATCCTTTTCAAACCAACCCAATAGTACACTTCCTTTAAATCACGATATATCTTGGTACTATCGGGATATGTAGCAAAAGGACTAGAATGCGCCTCCACTAAAATAGTATGCCTAAGCTCAAAACCTTCGACACCACTATTCAGCCCTTAAAGCACAAAACACCATCATCATCAAAATAAAAATCATCGATTTTCATCCGCTATGTCCTTAACATGAGGAACCAAAGAACCATCAAACAGTTGCTTAGCTTTAA
Organism: Hibiscus mutabilis; assembly: GCA_019671005.1. NCBI lineage: Eukaryota > Viridiplantae > Streptophyta > Magnoliopsida > Malvales > Malvaceae > Hibiscus > Hibiscus mutabilis. The sequence goes on along the minus strand of CM033740.1, from coordinate 14,891,421 downwards.
TCAATCTGCGACAATGTAGGCTTAACTGCAGCTCACCCAACAAACCACCTTCCCGTGTTATGCTCAACCTCGCAAACATTACCCTAAGCTCAATAGCAACCTTACGACTCAGTGCATCCACCACCATATTGGCTTTTCCAGGATGATACTTGATTGTTAAGTCGTAATCTTTAAGCAACTCCAACCATCTTCGTTGTCTAAGGTTCAAATCCTTTTGAAACATCAAATATTTCAAACTCTTGTGGTGCGTAAAAACCACACATTTTTCACCATAAAGGTAGTGTCTCCAAATTTTCAAGGCAAAAACCACAGCCACAAGCTCTAAATCATGAGTTGGATAGTTGCGCTCATGAACCTTCAGCTGTCTCGATGCATAGGCCACAACCTTTCCGTCCTGCATCAGTACACAACCCAAGCCCACATACAATGCATCACTACAAACCACAAACTCCTTCCAAGATTCAAGTTGAATTAACATAGGAGCATGTGTCAAAATCTCTTTCAACTTCTCAAAACTCTGATGTTGCTTCTCCGTCCACACATATGAAACACTCTTTTGCAAAAACTTCGTCAATGATGCTGCAATACTCGAAAACCCATCTACAAAGCGACGATAATAACCAGCCAACCCAAGAAAACTGCGAACCTCTGAGACAGATTGAGGTTGCTTCCAATTGAGAATAGCCTCAATTTTTTGTGGATCAATACGAATACCCTCCGCAGAAACCACATGACCTAAAAACATCACCTCTTTGAGCCAAAACTCGCACTTGTTCAACTTGGCATACAATTGTTTATCCTTCAACACTTGTAACACAATCCGCAAATGTTGATCATGCTCTTCGTCGAATTGAGAGTACACGAGTATATCATCGATAAAAACCACCACAAGCTGATCAAGGTACTCATGAAACACCCTATTCATCATGTCCATGAAAGTAGCCAGGGCATTTGTCAAACCAAACAACATCACCAAAAACTCGTAATACCGTACCTTGTGTGAAATGCAGATTTATGCACATCCACATCTTTAACCTTCAACTAGTAATACTCGACCTTAAATCAATCTTTGAAAACACCACGCCCCGTGAAATTGATTGAACAAGTCATCAATCATGTAACAATGTACTTGTTCTTCATGTCAACTTATTCAATCGCTGTAATCAATGCACATACGCATCGATCCATCCTTCTTCTTCACAAAAAGAACTAGGTCACCCCAATGTGAAATACTAGGTCGAATGAACTTATGGTCCAACAACTCCCTCGAAGCTGCGTTTTTAACTCTTTCAACTCTTTTGGTGCCATCCGATAAGGAGCAATGGACACAAGAGTCGAACCTCATATGTCTTTATCTTGAATTCCACCTCTCTATCAGGAGGTAATCCCGGTAACTCTTTAGGAAACATCTCCAAAAATTCATATACAGTTTGAATATCCTGCACTCGAATGCCCTTGGCCTCTGAATTCAAGACTATAGCTAAATATGCTTGACAGACGTCAAACATCATCTTCTCTGCTCGAGTAGCCAAAACAACATTAGATAAGAACTTCACATTCTCACCAACTACCACAACTTCATAATTATCGGCTAAGTTCAAGGAAATCCTTTTGGATTCACAATCCACCACCGCCTTGTGCTCATTTAACCAATCCATACTCAGAATAATGTCAAAACCATAGAATTGCAATTCCATCATATACGCGACAAATTCATGACCTTGCATAACCAGAGGACAACGCTTATACAACCTTCTAGTAGTAATCATCTCCTTAAAGGAACTAGTCACTAACATGCCTACATCTAAGATCTCAATAGGAACGTTCAGCAAAGATGCATGTTCACTTAAGATATGTGAATGGGTAGACCCCGAATCAATAAAAGGAAACAATGACAAAGATTGTAAGGTAAAGGTACCTACGATCACATCAGTGTGATTGCACCCCTCACGATGAGCATAAACCCGAGTCGGTCCACCATTCTCGGTCGCAGACAACAACTATATGTGCTACAACCTTCTGCCCATCCTCTCACCTCTCGAAATTACCCCTGCCTCAACCTTGGCCCCTGACAGGTGCAGCAACATGAATTGGTGCATCCCTTACAGCACGAGGACAATCATGCTTCATATGCTCAGAAGATCCACATATCTAGCAACCTCCAGTGGTACCCCAACACATACCCGTGTGGCACCTCCCACAACGCTCACACTTCGGTACAACACGAGCTACCCGATTTCCTTGACTAGCACCACCACCATACATGTGATCCGGCTGTGTCTTTTGTCCCAAACCTCTTATTCTGATTTTTAGAATAATTAGAGTCAGCCACTCTCTTACCCAAACTTACACTCGCAGCCTAAACCGTTGTACCCAAAGATTGTTCAATATCCTTGGCCCGATTAACCAACATATAAAAATCTGTGTGATCTGCGTCAACAGATATGTCTTAATATCCTTCATCAAACCATAGCAAAACCTATCACATCTCTCGTTGATCATCGGGACCAACTCGGGGCATACCTTGACTCAAACGAACAAACTTCACCTCATATTCGCAACAGACATGCCACCTGCGTTAGCGACATAAACTCGCGCTTCTTTGCATCCAAATATCGGGTACCAAGATACTTTCTCTTGAAAGCTCTTTGGAAAAACTGCCAAGTTACATTTGCCTCTAGAATGCCAAAGAATTATTGTCACCCACCAATGATATGCATCACCCCGCAATGATGACACCGCCCAACCCAACTTGCACTCCTCATTACAACCCATCCGATTTGAATAAGGATTGTCTTCTCCAGCCATCCTCGACCGCCTCGGGACTCGGACCCTAAAATTCCTTGCCTCCCAAGGGTAAACCTTGATTAGCTACCACGGCAGGTGTCGGTTCTTGCACTTGCACTCCAGCCATCGCCGCTCAAACGCGCTCCCGTCATCGCTGGATTAACAGAGTCAAATCACCAAACACCGGCACTTGATGAACCCGGGTATATCACCAGCCCCAACATCGACATGAGGAACCAACGGAGGAGGAGAAGGTAAAACATTAGGAGATTCCCTTCTCAACGTTATTCTCGCCTAACTCGGCATTAATAGCCATCGAACGCGTCTCACGTTTAGCCATGCTAACAAAAGCATCAAAACGCATTAAAGTTAGGCTAGCATAAGGCAAATGATCCAAGAGAACCTTATAAAACATTTTAAAACCTCAGTAATAGGCAATGTGTTCCCACTTCATACCCCAACATGATATTAAACAATCACCGGACATATACACAATCATCGTACATTTCAAACATCACTTAATAATCACACAACAACATCCCAACTTTTTGTAACCTGGCTCTGATACCAACAAATGTAATCCTCTCAACCGGGTCTGAACGCTCGACCGAACTGAGAGAACTACATTATGTTTGCCGAAGCAAACTGGAGAACAATTACGAAAACTTGATTCATTTTTTCTTTTTATCTTATCTAGATGAAAATTATTAATCATACATGTGTATACTTGTAGTGGTTAAATTTTCAAAGAAACCTGATCACTGGAAGGCCACCAATTCTATATCATGCGTTTCAGGGACTAAATTGCAAAACTGATAATTTTAAGGGCCAAAACTAAAATTAAAGTTACCAATCCTTAATTAGTCCATTTACATGCTCACATGACAAATTCCAGGTCATTACGATCATTCAAACTCTTACAATTGCATTCACAAAGCTCCAAGACCAAAATGAAAAAAGTAGAAACTTTCAAAATTCCAAAATAACTGATTTAACGGTAGCCGTACCGACACGCGTACATGTGTTTCGATACGCCCTTATGATTTAAAAAACTCAGATTCCAGTAGCTAAAACTCGTACTAAAATGCTTGCTCGCGTATCGAAACGCCTGGCAAAAATGCCTAATACCGTATCGGAACACTTGCTCGAGTACCGGAACGCTATGCCTGGAAAGGCTTATATGTATCGAAACACCTACCCGCGTATCAAAATGCTATGCCTGAAATAGCCTATCCGTACTGGTACGAGGTCACCTGTTTTGATACGCCTGGACCTGTAATGTCCTAAATTGTTGTTTAATCGCACTTTAATAAAAACCAAACCACTTATACAACATCTCCAAAATACAATTTCCACCAAAGAAACATCAACCAAACATGGCATTCATACAAACTTGTTGATCTATAGGCATGCTTCCTAATATCATTCTACCAAACAACCAAAACTCACATTTGGTACCTTTAAGGCATACTCAACATGCTTGCACATTTATAATATCATACCGAACTTGCTTGTATCATCAAAACATGGCAACCACACCAAAATAACTAGATGCACTCCTAAGCACACATCTAGCATCAAAATAGGCAATGATTCACACAAGTCTAACAACAACAAACCAACATGAAATCCAGCACTTCATGTGCTTAAAAACCATGGAAAAACAAAATTACAAATTCCCAAAATATGGCGAACACATTACCTTATTAACTGGAATCATTAACCGAGTTCATACTCAAAGTAGTCTTTGTCTTAGGATCACTTTAGCCTTGCCCTTGCAGCCCCAAACCTTAATGCTCTGTATCATTAAGAAAAAGAGAGCGTAAGAACACATGCTTAGTAAGGATGCTCATAAAACAATGATGCATTTAAAAACATTTGAAACCAAAACACTTGTTTCGTAACATGATTATAACCAAATCACTTTCCTTGTCTCCAACCGAGACATGCATAAACACCCTTATGCAACATCATATACATATTCCATGCTTAGATCCCAAAGCATTAAATCATGAACCATGCTTAAATCCCAAAGCATTATTAAATAAAGCATGCTTAAATCCCAAAGCATTACATAAAAGATTAAACACATGAACTTTCACATATATTGGCATTAATAGTGACACGGATAGACTACCCTCCATCCAACATATCGAATACACGGATCTCTCATGCCATGCCTAGTTAAACTGCATGATATACCCAAACCTTGCCTAGTTAAACCACAAGATTTGACACCCTCGCCTAGTTAAACCGCGAGATTTATCACCCTTGCCTAGTTAATCTGCAAGTATACCGACCTTGCCTAGTTAAAATGCAAGATCACAATCAAATTGGGTTGCCTAGTTAAACCACATACCCAATGAGGTTCCCAATAGTCCGAGTGGCCTTGTTAAACTGCCATACCTCAAGGATCCATGGCCACGATCGATTTTGTTCATATTTTATAGTGCACTTATAATCCTATGGCATGTCGACTATATCCGATTATTTTCTCACCTCGTCACATAGCCAATATATCATTTTCAAAACCTTTTTCTTACTATTTTACAATTCACTATACAAAAACACCACATATGCAAATCATATTGCCCAAGCAATAACACCATTCCCAACCGAAATGTAATCCAATGCTCACTATCATTTAATATACTTTTAATCACTGCATATGTAGTTAAAATCATGTATTTCCAGTAAGTAAATCATACCATGTTTATCCCCAAAACGAAAAAAAAACATGCCCATATCTAAGCATATATTCAAGAGCAAAATAAGGGAAACTTACTTCCAAGCTTAGGTAAATGCCTCACGCTTACCCTAAACTCCCAAACACCTTTACAAACCTTTGTAAAGCATTTAAAAACCAATTTCCACTCACTGATACGCCTCGCCTTCCTTGCCAATGCGAAACAAACTCCTGGCAAGCAACAAAACAACGTCAAGCTTCGTTGCCTTGATTGTCCCATGTTTTAAACACATAAAACAAGAGGATAAATGCATCATTATGCATTCAAACCATTGCCTCAAAGTAAAACCCCGAAACTCTCAAGTTGCCCACTTGAAAACCATCCGAAACATACCGAAATCATCCCCCAAACACTTCCAAAACTTATCACAGCCATAATATAATGATTCAATCCATAAAACTTTATCAATTAATAGCTAAAAACCCTTTCCCAACATCCTTTTACTTCCAGCAATGATAAAACTCAATTATCATCACAAAAACACAAATCTAACAACCTAACCAATTAGAAATTTAAGAGTTTCAGGATTCCATTGATGAAAACAACTTATCAACAACATAATACATCCAAAATATGTTTAAAATCAATCTTAAACACTGGAAAATATATCCACTTCGAACCTTTCACTATTCCATCAATTTCACCCAATTGTAAAACATGAAAAATCAATTTATAAGTCATGAATCAAGGATCAAACACTTGGGAATATCAATAAAAAACCATTCAATAGAGGAGATCACGGACCTTACCCCTATTGTGAGATTTCTCCTTCAATTAGCTTGTTTAAAACTAGGAAAACATATGATTTCAATGAGATTTTGTAAAACAAAGTTAAAGAATCAATTATAAATCAATAATCTGAGTAAAAAGATCTCTCACCTCTGGATTTTGATCAAAACTTGAGTGTTTGGCTGAGAGAGAAGTGAAGAGAAAGGTTGAGAGAAAAGTTACGTCAAAATATCTTGAAAAAGGTTAACTAACTTTTAATATCAAAAATCCCTTTAATCAACTTTTGAAACACATGTTAAAATAACTTAATTGAAAGGAGAAATCACCTGCAAAAACTTGGTAAAATAACTTCTTAAGGATTCTAAGAATATGATCCCTGTTCATTTGTAGTCACCTTTTAAAACCAGTTTTCAAAATTTACATTTTGGTCACTAACCAAAATGTTAAACTTCCAAAACCCATTTTCCAAAATTGACTTCACCATAAACCTTAATATATTAAATAATTATTTTTTGCATATTTTTCCACAATTTTAACACCTTTAAAAACATTTAATTTGATTTAATCTTGAAACCGAATTGAATCTCAAATTCTGGTCCATCGAACCTTCGGACCAACCTTTGAAACACCTAGCCCCAAAACTCGGTTGTTACAGTTTAGGTAATTTGAATAGTTTTGGGAAAATAAATTTATAAAATGATAAAATAAAATATGCAAAAATGTTTTAAATTACTTAATTATTATTTTAAGTAATTTGGTGAAGTCAATTTGAGGTAATTAAATTTGATTTTAAGACATTTTGGTCTAGTGACTAAATTGAAAGTTTTCAAAACTGTTTTTGAAGACTAAATTGAAAAAGGGTCAAAATATAGAATCTTTAAGGAGTTATTTGTCCAATCTTTTTCAACAGATTTCTCTCTTAACTTAGGCAATTTTTAAAGTATTTTAAATGGTTTAATAATTGGATAAATGAAGATTTATTAAAAAGATCTTTAATTTGCCAAAAATATTTTCTTACGTAACTACTTTTCTATGAACCTTTTCTCTCAAATTTATTAGCAACCAAACTAGGAATTCTACTTTAAAATCTACAAGAATCAATCTCCATTCATTTCCTTTTTGATTCCTTATTGATTTCTCTAAATTCCTTTGCAAAATCTCTTTGGGTTTCATCAAAGCTTGGCCAATTAAGGAAGAAAGCAGCAATTAGAGGTGATTTTAGTTTGTATCCTCTAATTAAAGGTTCTTTATTGAAATTCCCAAGCTCTTGATCCTTTGTTGTTGATTTATGTTAGGAAACTATGATTTTAATATGGATTTATTGGTTAAATTGAGTTTTCTTGGAAAATTGTTGGAAACTAAATTGGATCTATTTTGGTGAAGGATTTGATTGATTTATATCTCAATTTGGATGTATTTTAATGTTAAAAGAGTTAATGAATCAATGAAATCCCGAAACCATGTGAGTTACTAGTTTTCTAGGTTGTGTATAGTTGGTTTTTGGCTTGATCTTGTTGCTGGAGGTATAAGGACGTGTTTAAGGTGTTTTTGGATATTAATTGATGTTTTTAATGTGTTAGAATCATTGGATGTTGGTTGGGCTTTGTTTAGGTAAGGTTTGGTGGTATTCTTGATGGTTTTAGGAGGTGTTGAGTGGATTCTTGTGAGGTGATGTTGTGTTTGCTAGTTGTTGGAGGTTTGAGGTACAAAGATGTGTTTTAATCCTCTGTTCTTGATTGGGTAAAGTAGGGGAGTTGAATCCTTTGGCTTTTGAAGAAGGTGCAGAAGCTTAGGAATCTTGATTCGCGCATCGGCAAGCAAGCGTGGGATTGTTGATGAGTTGAAAAGTGTTTTACTGTTGTTAAAAGGTTTGAAAGGAGTTGTGGAAGTTTAGATAAATTTTGATACACTTATCCCCGCTTCGGATCGTCAGAAATCCTACACGGATTTGAAGCGTAGTGATGTGGAGTATGTTGTTGGTGATCGAGTGTTTTTGAAGGTGTCGCCTTGGAAGAAGGTGATGCGTTTTGGGTGGAAAGGAAAGATTAGCCCGCTGTTTATTGGACCATACGAGGTGGTTGAGCATGTGAGTCTTGTTGCTTATCGTTTGAGGTTACCTCCCAAGTTAGAGAGGATTCATGATGTGTTTCATATTTTGATGTTACGAAGGTATCAGTTGGATCCATCGCATGTTATGCCGGTGGAGGATATTGAGTTAAGGCAAGAGCAATCTTATGATGAGGAATCGGTAGATAACTTTTAATATCAAAAATCCCTTTAATTAACTTTTGAAACACATGTTAAAATAACTTAATTGAAAAGAGAAATCACCAGCAAAAACTTGGTAAAATAGCTTCTTAAGGATTCTAAGAATATGATCCCTTTTCATTTGTAGTCACCTTTTAAAACCAGTTTTCAAAATTTACATTTTGGTCACTAACCAAAATGTTAAACTTCCAAAACCCATTTTCCAAAATTGACTTCACCATAAACCTTAATATATTAAATAATTATTTTTTGCATATTTTCCCACAATTTTAACACCTTTAAAAACATTTAATTTGATTTAATCTTGAAACTGAATTGAATCTCGAATTCTGGTCCATCGAACCTTCGGACCAACCTTTGAAACACCTAGCCCCAAAACTCGGTTGTTACAGTTTAGGTAATTTGAATAGTTTTGGGAAAATAAATTTATAAAATGATAAAATAAAATATGCAAAAATGTTTTAAATTACTTAATTAATATTTTAAGTAATTTGGTGAAGTCAATTTGAGGTAATTAAATCTGATTTTAAGACATTTTGGTCTAGTGACCAAATTGAAAGTTTTCAAAACTGTTTTTGAAGACTAAATCGAAAAAGGGTCAAAATTTAGAATCTTTAAGGAGTTATTTGTCCAATCTTTTTCAACAGATTTCTCTCTTAACTTAGGCCATTTTAAAGTATTTTAAATGGTTTAATAATTGGATAAATGAAGATTTATTAAAAAGATCTTTAATTTGCCAAAAATATTTTCTTACGTAACTACTTTTCTATGAACCTTTTCTCTCAAATTTCTTAGCAACCAAACTAGGATTTCTACTTCAAAATCTACAAGAATCAATCTCCATTCATTTCCTTTTTGATTCCTTATTGATTTCTCTAAATTCCTTTACAAAATCTCTTTGGGTTTCATCAAAGCTTGGCCAATTAAGGAAGAAAGCAGGAATTAGAGGTGATTTTATTTTCTTTCCTCTAGTTAAAGGTTCTTTATTGAAATTCCCAAGCTCTTGATCCTTTGTTGTTGATTTATGTTAGGAAACTATGATTTTAATATGGATTTATTGGTTAAATTGAGTTTTCTTGGAAAATTGTTGGAAACTAAATTGGATCTATTTTGGTGAAGGATTTAATTGATTTATATCTCAATTTGGATGTATTTTAATGTTAAAAGAGTTAATGAATCAATGAAATCCCGAAACCATGTGAGTTACTAGTTTTCTAGGTTGTGTATAGTTGGTTTTTGGCTTGATCTTGTTGCTGGAGGTATAAGGACGTGTTTAAGGTGTTTTTGGATATTAATTGATGTTTTTAATGTGTTAGAATCATTGGACGTTGGTTGGGCTTTGTTTAGGTAAGGTTTGGTGGTGTTCTTGATGGTTTTAGGAGGATGTTGAGTGGATTCTTGTGAGGTGATGTTGTGTTTGCTAGTTGTTGGAGGTTTGAGGTACAAAGATGTGTTTTAATCCTCTGTTCTTGATTGGGTAAAGTAGGGGAGTTGAATCCTTTGGCTTTTGAAGAAGGTGCGGAAGCTTAGGAATCTTGATTCGCGCATCGACAAGCAAGCGTGAGATTGTTGATGAGTTGAAAAGTGTTTTACTGCTGTTAAAAGGTTTGAAAGGAGTTGTGGAAGTTTAGATAAAATTTGATACACTTATCCCCGCTTCGGATCGTCAGAAATCCTACACGAATTTGAAGCGTAGTGATGTGGAGTATGTTGTTGGTGATCGAGTGTTTTTGAAGGTGTCGCCTTGGAAGAAGGTGATGCGTTTTGGGTGGAAAGGAAAGATTAGCCCGCTGCTTATTGGACCATACGAGGTGGTTGAGCGTGTGAGTCTTGTTGCTTATCGTTTGAGGTTACCTCCTAAGTTAGAGAGGATTCATGATGTGTTTCATGTTTTGATGTTACGAAGGTATCAGTTGGATCCATCGCATGTTATGCCGGTGGAGGATATTGAGTTAAGGCAAGAGCAATCTTATGATGAGGAATCGGTAGATATTCTTGACATAAGTAGTAAGGTTCTGCGTGGCAAGACGATTGAGCTTGTTAAGGTGTTGTACAAGCACCGCAGTGTTGAGGAGGCCACGTGGGAAAGAAAATCGGATATGTTGAAATAGTTTCAGCATTTTTTCCCTCCAGGTAAATTTTGAGGACAAAATTTCTTAAGTGGGGGAGAGTTGTAACACCCCAGTTTTGAGCCTAGTGGTTTTGAGGCTTGTTAAATGGTTCGGTGTACCGGGTTAGGGATTTGAGTCGGATTCGGGAGTAAATATTTATGTGAAAAATAAAAATATTAAAAAAAGTTAAAATCATATTTTAATATATGAAAAATATTGGTGAAATCAATTTGGAAGGGTGACATTTTGGTTAGTGACTAAAATGTAATTTTTGAAAACTATTTTTAAAGGTGATTAAGTTGTAAAGGATCAAATTCTTAGAATCCTTAAGGAGCTATTTTTCCAAGTTGTTTCTGGTGGTTTCTCCCTTCAATTAAGACATTTTAACATGTGTTTTTAAAGGTAATTAAAAGGGATTTTGATAATAAAAGTTAGTTATTGGTTTTAAAGAAATTTGACGTGAACTTTTCTCTCAACTTTTCTCTCCACTTCTTTTCTGCCAAACACTCTTGTTTACATCAAAATCCAGAGGTGAGAGATCTTTTTACTTGGATTCTTGATTTGTAATTGCTTCTTTACCTTTGATTTACAAAATCTCATTGAAATCTTGTTTTTTATAGCTTTAATCAACCAATTAAGGGATAAATCACACATTAAAGGTAAGGTTCATTCTTCTCCTCTATTGATGGTTCTTTATTGATATTCCCAAATATTTGATCCTTGATTTATTATTTATAAACTGATTTTATCTTTTTACAATGATTAATTGATTTAATTGGGTTTAATTGGTGAAATTATGGAAAATTCGTATTGGATCAGTTTTCCAGTGTTGAAGATTGATTTTAAACATATTTTGGATGATTTATAATGTTGATAAGTTGTTTTTAACATTGGAATCCTAAAACTCCTTGAATCCTTGATTATTAAGTTGTTAGATTTTTGTTTTTGTGGAGTTCTGGTGGTTGTGTAGTTGTTGCAAGTATATGGATGAATTAATCATGTTCTTAGATGTTGATTAAAGTGTTAGATTGATAGATTGTGGCTGGGTTGTGTTTGGAAAGAGTTTGATGATGACTTCAGTTGTTGTGGTTGGGTAATTGTGAAAGGATTGTAAGGTTTTGCAAGGAATTGTTGTTGCAGTGTTTTGAATGCATTGAGATGCATTAATCCTCTGTTGTAATGTGGTTAAAATATGAAAGGTCGATCCGGAAGTGATCGGTGAAGCTTTGGAGGCTTCGGACGCTTGAATTTGCGTTGGCGAATTGAGGTTTCGCGTATCGGTGAGTGAGAACGTGGATTTCAGCTTTGAAATGATTTAAAAGTGGTTTATGGGAGTTTAAACTGAGCTTGAAACACTAGTTTAAACTCAAAAGTAAGTATGATGTGGTTTTCTCTCTCGGACGTGCTATTATGAAATGGTTTTATGCACTTGTTTTAATTTACATTGTACCTACTGTTTAAGCATGTTTTAAAGTATGTGAGATACTGTTTTTGATCATGAAATGATGATGGATGCACGTGGTAAGTGATCCATGTAAGTATATGGTTTATACTTGAGTTTTAAGCATATTTTGTTGCTTGGAAAATGGTTTGGTTCAATGCTTGTAAAAATAGTGAGGTAAATGGTAAATGGTAAATGGTGAATTATATTGGCAAGTGATGTGGTTTTAAAGTATGTCCATAATAAGTTGCCTTGGATGTTGAGGGGTTTTGATTTGGTGTACTGAAAACTCCATCCAAGTACCCTAACGGTCGAGGGGTTATATGGTACCATAAACTTCCGTTAGTGGATTAATCGTCTAACCGATGATTGGGGTTGGTGTCCATGTGAGTTGTAAATTGTACTCGGTTGGTAATGTACAGCGATTTTGGTTGTATCACTATTCCGGTTGAGATGGCTTGAAGTGTTGTAAGGACACTTTTTGAATCTGTGTATCCGATGAACTATTTTGATAAAGGAACTTGGTTATGATCACTTGTAAGCCAATATAATTGTTAATGTATCATTGAAAGGTTTATGTTGTATAATGTGATTTATACATGTTTACTCTTTAAGCTTTGCATATGGTTGTTATGCATGGGAAGGCTTAAATTGAGGTTTAGCAATGAGATTTGTTGTTGGTTAATGATACATGATATGTTGGTTTTTAAAGATGATGGTAGAACTCGCTGGGAAGGCCGTCAATACCAGTATCTTTTCATGGATTAATGTCCCAAAAGGCATAAATGATTTTTTTTGCAGTAAAAGGCCTTGGTAGGGCGTTGTTCATTGCAGGCGTAACGAAAGGAATAATATTATCAAGAATCATCGGAGAGATAATCGGGTCAGAAAAGGTGAAAAACCCCTAAAAATAGTCGGTGACAATTCCCATAATATCTTCCGTATCTTCTCGCCACACATTAGAATGGTCGAACAAACCCTTAATTTTATTTTTCTTCTGTCTTCCATTCGCACGGGCATGAAAGAAAGAGGTATTCTTATCTCCATGAGAGAGCCAAGCAATACGAGATCGTTGAGCCCAATGCCCCTCCTGAACATCAAAAAGGTGGCGAAGCTCGGATTTAGCTACAAGAAAAGCCTCCATATCGATAGAGGAAAGATAACGACTAAGGCAGGAATTAATCTGCTTGCTCAGCTCAGCGATGCGCTTAGTGGAGTTGCTACGTTGTTGTGCTTGCTAGTTTTTGAGGTAGGCCCCCAACAAAATTAATTTTATCAATAGCAGAACCATAGGTACCGTCCAAGCTGCTTGGACCATGGACACACAATCGGGATCATGTGCCCAGCAGTTCTCAAAACGGAAATGATCTTTGCGAGTAACAAGGGGAACAATATGGGCCGAATCCGTTTCCATGATGATGATACAATGATCAGAGTTCGCATGAAAGTCTGAGGATGCTTGAAAATCATAATGTGCATTAAGCCAAGCAGGGTTGGCAACAAAACGGTCGAGCCACCATTAAAAATGGCAAGGAACGAGGCCCCGTTTTGGTCCAAGTGAACCAACCCGTAGCGGGCTTACAATCAAATAAGTTGTTACGGGATAAGCAATTCCTAAAGTTTTCAATATGAGAATGAGCACGATGACAACCTCTTTGTTTTTTTATTATCCGATAAAATTTTATTCAGATCTCCCCCAATCAGCCAAGCAAGAGGCGAGGAGGAGCTTAAGGTATCAATGAGGTCCCAAGTTTTAAATTTCATACTCGTTTCCGCATAACCATATATACCAAAAAATGAAAATGATCAGAACCCGAATGAACAACGTCAATATGATGAGTAGAGTACGTAAGCAAATCGACTGCAATATTATTATTCCAAAGGAGCATAGGTCCAGAACAATCATGGTTGTTATCTACAATGATACAGCCAGACATATTAATATAAAATTTCAATCTATCATTGCTAAATTTATTTAAACGAGTTTCACTAAGAGAAGATCCGGGTGTAATCTGGCAAGGACTGAACTGCCTGAGTCTTACCGAGACCCAGGCAATTCCAACATATGAGCTTCATTTTCCTCTGCGGGGTTGAACATCAACCTCCGCCGAAGAGTTTTTGACGCTGCTCGTCCCAGCTTTAGAGTTTTTGGAACCTTTGGTAGTAGAACGTGGTGAAAAGCACTCTCGTTTAACCGAAATAGTCTCCGCAGGTGCGGAGCCTCACTTTGAGATATCGAGTGCCACTTCTGGTTTAATCGGAATGGTAGACATAGTGGTAGACAGTTGCTTTGCTAACCAAGCATCAAATTCCGAAAGCACCGGTGAGGTTGCATTGCTCAGAGCTGCCTTGCCCTTTATACCCTCGATGGTGGAGATAACGGTGGCAAATGTACCAGTTGAGACCAATGGATCGGCCACCAAGACAAAACCTTTGTCAGATGCGTCGAAGGCAACAATAGTAATATCAGCTACTAACAAAGCAGAAGTGAGAGGCGTTGCAGCTGGAAATGTCGCAGTAGTAGTATGCGATGCAGCAAGATCCGTATTAGCAAGCGAAGGAACCAGAGCCACAGTAGTAGTGTGTTCGGTTGCCTCGAGCGTGGCCTCTCTAGGCTCACCCCTAAAGCTCTCACAACCCATATTCTGCGCCTCACCAACCAACACAGAGTCAGTTGTGGTGGAGGAAGTAGAGGCCAAACTATTCGACTCATGCTCAGCATTCAACTCTGTATCCACGAACTCATTATCAATCTTTTCTGCCGGAAAAGACTCCCATATCTGCATACAAGGAATCAGCAAAATTACACAAAGAATAGGTGTTTGAAAAAATAATTAAAAGAACAACCATACCAGCTTCACTTCTCGGAACATTGGAAGGTGCCCCAATGTTATGGTAATGAATTCTACCTCTCGACCGAGAAAGGCCCCCTTGAGCCTTTGGAGGAGTGACTCGAAGCCAGTCCCCATATTGCAGCTTAAAAGAGGCATTAACCTTAATCGTTGGCCAAGAAGCAACCGAGTAACCAATGATGCCGCAACCGTGGCAAAACAAAAAAAGCCGTTCATACTGGAGAGGGCATAATTTCAGTGTGGCCCGAGATCCACCCAACGCTACACATCGGCGGATTAGTTTGGATGTATCCATGATTATCCAGACCCGAATGAAGTTCCCCATATTATCGTCCATAGTCTGTGTATCCGTCTATACAATGATTCTAATGCAAGATCCGAAAGACTTGCCAATATCATCTACCATTTGTTCATCTGCCATCAAAACGATAAAAATTTGATGAATACGAACCCATGTGCGCATATGAGTAAATGAATACTCATCAATTGACAATTTAGGGTCCAAAGAAAGAAGGCGAGCCAATCCTTCTTAAAGGTCCAAGGTCCTCGCTTGAGAACATCATTGCATTTTGCTGCTAATGAAAACTTGATCAGGAAAAAATTGGACTTCAATTCAGAGATTGAGAGAACCTTATCATTTTTCAAAACTGCACAAAAGACTCATATCAAGGCAGTGCCATCAATAGTCCTAGAATTGATGACCTTCCCGATGAATGATAAATCACAATCCTCCGATGGGGATTCACAATTGATTGAAGGAGTGAAAATCACCCTTGTTCCTCGGTGCTCAAGTTAAGCTCACCCAATTGTTGGAGGATAGAATCAGTGGCCATTTGATCAAACAAGGAGGTAGTCGAAAACACCAATAGGGAATTATGGGTGAGAGGTTCAAATGGATGGAACCCTGTAGGTTTATAATGGTGCACGATAGGGAGGAGATAAGTTTCAAAAAATTGTGACTTCTTATAGATAAGAGAAGAAATAATTAATTCAAATTTAAATATAATCAGTGAGGTGTTTGAAATTGAGTAACCTTTGTCCAAGACTAATCCCAAGGAAAATGGTATCAGGTGATAAGAGATCAAGGATGAAACAAACTGTTTTGAATTCAAAAAAGAAAATAACTGGTTAAAGAATAAATAAAATGAGATATATAATCTATCTGAGTTTAAGATAAGATAATAATCCCAATAAAAAAGGATAAAGGAAAATAAATATGTAACCGATTATCTCTTAAAAAAGGAAGAGATCGGTTGAAAAGAAAGTCCCAAAAATTAGGGAGAATACTCTAGTTTGAATTTATATACGATTTGGTTTGATCTAAAAGCAGTTCAGATTTAATGGATCATTCCTATTTGGAATAAGGTGGATGCGCACCACAGTGAATTGAGTCCCGAAGGGTAAGGCAAATTGAGACATTCAATTAAGACAACAACGTTAATCTAGCCAAGGTTAAGGCAACTATGATAAAACAAACTGAAATCATCGCTTTGAAAGAAACAAAAATAAAACACAAAAAGAGACATAAATGCATGTAAAGGATGCAATTCAACATTGATTCTGAATTATAAAATAGCAAAACATACAATATGACAACCTTAACAGTGAACATAAAAGCCCTGTCGATTGCCAAGCTAGGGAAAATCATAGCAGAGTTCAAACGGGGGATACCCAGTCCATACAATCCAGTCCTGCACCATTGTTGGGCATCTAACAGATTGACCATAAGCAGCTGCACGAACCGCAATGTGGGAGATACAAAGAGCGCACATTGTCTAGACCACAAAGGCAAAAGAAACACCCAAGGCCATAAAGACCAGGAAGGCAATTGCCACCACCAAGGCCCGAAGGGCCAGGAAATCAAAAGGCATACAAAGGCAATATAACTCGGAGCCAAGAGGCTACCGGTAAGCCCTTTCCCCTGAGGACCAAAGCCACAGGGGAATAGAAGAGTAGCACTTGAGATACGTAAGAGCATAAGGAAAGGTCCTTCCATACCAAAGCAAACAATGCAATCCATGCTGGTCAACAAAAAGAGGATTGAAACCAAAACAAAAAGTAATAGATCCAGAACTGAGTCAGGCCAAAGCAGGAAGCTAAATAAGCATCACAGATACTTAAAAGCATCAAAGGAGAAGTAATACAGATCATGCTCACCAGCAAGCATATATGTAAATTTGAAGAATAAGAAAATCTATAAATCAAAGTCCAGCCATAATAGGGAAAAGCAATGAGATCCAAATTCTCTCGAACAACTTGAAACAAATAGGAGCCGTAGCAGGAAACAACAGAAACCTTATGAACCCAACCAAGAAGATAGCTTCGACTCAACGGCCAACCAAAATAGGGAAAAACAGCAATATCCATATTAACCGAAACATGAAACCAATAGAAGCCAAAACAAGATAAGAGATAATGATACACACTAACCAAATTGGCCAAGACAATTTGAACCCGAAAGATGCCAGGTTTGGAAAAGTTATAAGAACCAAAATCCTTAATGAATCTAAACCAATAGAAGCCAAAACAAGATAAGAAATAATGATATACAATAACCAAATTGACCAAAAAAATTTGAAACCGAAAGATGCCAGATTTGGAAAAGATATAACAATCATCCACCAAAAGATGTCACATACAATCTGTAAGGAAGTAAACAATTGGAACCCAGAGAGATCCAATTAACACTAACCACATTAAAAAGGGCAGTGTACCAAGAAGATTTACCTCTTAAAATAGACCCTTCTCTCCGAATCTAGCAGAAAAGCCAAGCAACGAGAGTAGCTGACAATAGCCCTGGGACCCAGTACCGCCAAGAAGGCCATTGGAGCAGCAAAAGCCAACCTGTAACCATCGACCACCATCTTTCCAATCCAAGACTCTAAAAAGACAGGGGCCAAAAGGACTGCCAGCACCAAGGGGAGTCAGCTCTCAACCCATTTACTCCTCTCCAAAACAAGCGGTAGAGCCAGAAAGCAAGGAGAAAAAAAAGTAGACCTATAATCGGCAACCAAGAAAGCAGTGGCAAATCTGAAGCCAACGTCTGTCATCTCCCCAAATTGAGACACAGAGAAGACAATGCCAATGAGCAATGCCGGAGACAAGGAGAGTCAACTATCAGACGGTGAAGGGTCAAAAACAAGAAGCCAAAAATGGAAGGGGGAAGGGAGAAGGCGGTTGGGGAAACTGAAGAGAGGATATGGTTGAGGGATTTAGGAGGATTGAGAGAAAATTCATTTCGACATCAGTTAGAAATTTAACCGAGTCAAAAGTTCTAAAATTGAGGTTAAACCATATAATCATATTCAAAAGCCCATAAGAAAATATTTCAACTCATAAGATTCAATTTAATCTCATTTTGCGGTCATTTTGTTGGGGTTTAAGGCGTGCATGTCTAAATGGGCTTTACAATGGACCTATTGAATTTTAACCGAGCAAAAGTTCTAAAACTGAGGTTAAGTCAAATAATCATGTTCAAAAGCCAATACGAAAATATTTTAACTCATAAAATTTGATTTAATCTCATTTTGTAGCCGTTTTGTTGGGGTTTAAGGTA
This sequence comes from Hibiscus mutabilis, assembly GCA_019671005.1. Taxonomy (NCBI): domain Eukaryota; kingdom Viridiplantae; phylum Streptophyta; class Magnoliopsida; order Malvales; family Malvaceae; genus Hibiscus; species Hibiscus mutabilis. Next base: position 14,872,930 of record CM033740.1, on the reverse strand, counting down.
CAAGTCTAAATGGCTTTATAGTGGACCCATTGAAATTTGAACGAGTAAAAAGTTTTGAAATAGAGGATAAGCCAAAACATCATGTTCAAAAGCCCATAAAATATTTAAACTAATAAAATTTGATTTAAGCTCATTCAGTATCCGTTTTGTTAGGGTTCAAGGCGTGCATGTCAAAATAGGTTTTACAATGAACTTGTTAGAATTTTAACCGAGTAAAAAGTTCTAAAATTGAGGTTAAGCCATATAATCATGTTCAAAAGCACATAACAAAATATTTGAACTCATAACATTTAATTTAATCCTATTTTGCATTCGTTTTGTTGGAGATTTAAGGCGTGCATGTCTAAATGGGCTTTACGATGGACCCGTTGGAATTTTAACCGAGTAAAAAGTTATAAAATTAATTTTAAGCCATATAATCATGTTCAAAAGCCCATAACAAAATATTTAAACTTATAAAGTTTGATTTAATCTCATTTTGCAGCAGTTTTGTTGGTGTTTAAGGCATGTATGTCTAAATGTGCTTTACGATGGACCCGTTAGAATTTTAACCAAGTAAAAAGTTCTAAAATAGAGGATAAGGTATATAATCATGTTCGAAAGCCCATAAAAATATTTGAACTCATAAAATTTGATTTAATCTCATTTTGCGGCCGTTTTGTTGGCGTTTAAGGCGTGCATGTCTAAATGGGCTTTACGATGGACCCGTTGGAATTTAAATGAGTAAAATTTTCTAAAAATGAGGTTAAGCCATATAATTATGTTGAGAAGCCCATAAAAAAATATTTGAACTCATAAAGTTTGAATTAATCTCATTTTCCAGCCGTTTTGTTGGGGTTTAAGGAGTGTATGTCTAAATGGGTATTACAAAGAACCCATTGGAATTTTAACCGAGTAAAAACTTATGAAATAGAGGATAAGCCATATAATCATGTTCAAAATCCCATAACAAGATGTTTGAATTAATAAAATTTGATTCAATCTCATTTTGCATTCGTTTTGTTGGGGTTTAAGGCGTGCATGTCAAAATGGGCTTTACAATGGACCCGTTGGAATTTTAACAGAGTAAAAAGTTCTAAAGTTGAGGTTAAGCCATATAATCATTTTAAAAGCCTATAATAAAATATTTGAACTCATAAAATTTGATTTAATCTCATTTTGCATCTATTTTGTTAGGGTTTAAAGCGTGCATGTCTAAATAGACTTTACAATGGATCCGTTGGAATTTTAACCGAGTAAAAAGTTCTAAAATAGAGGATAAGACATATAATCATGTTCAAAAGCCCATAAAAATATTTGAACTCATAAAATTTGATTTAATCTCATTTTGCGACCGTTTTGTTGGCGTTTAAGGTGTGCATGTCTAAATGGGCTTTACGATGGACCCGTTGGAATTTAAACGAGTAAAAAGTTCTAAAAAATGAGGTTAAGCCATATAATCATGTTGAGAAGCCCATAACGAAATATTTGAACTCGTAAAGTTTGAATTAGTCTTATTTTCCAACAGTTTTGTTGGGGTTTAAGGCGTGCATGTCTAAATAGGCATTACAAAGGACCCATTGGAATTTTAACCGAGTAAAAACTTCTGAAATATAGGATAAGCCATATAATCATGTTCAAAAGCCCATAAAAACATAACTAATAAAATTTGATTTAATCTTATTTTGCATTCGTTTTGTTGGGGTTTAAGGCGTGCATGTCAAAATGGGCTTTACAGTGGACCCGTTGGAATTTTAACAGAGTAAAAAGTTCTAAAATTGAGGTTAATCCATATAATCATTTTAAAAAGCTATAATAAAATATTTGAACTCATAAAATTTGATTTAATCTCATTTTGCATCCGTTTTATTAGGGTTTAAAGCGTGCATTTCTAAATGAACTTTACAATGGATCTGTTGGAATTTTAACCGAGTAAAAAATTGACTTTGACATGAAGGTTGATTTCGAGTAGCCTGTGTCTAGTTGAAATCGTAAGCTGTGGAGATTATGGACATGGGACTTGCATTTCACATTAATGACCACACATAATGACAAGTCCATGCAACCTAATGCTCAAAGCCTAGTAATAGGCATTTTCAAAACAAGACCAATTAACTTAACTTTCAAAGCCTGGTAATGGGCCTTTTTCAAAATACACTTTAAAGCCTGGTAATAGGCATTATTTTCAAAGTTTAATCAAAAAGTACTCTAATGTTTGAAACCTGGTAATAGACATTTTCGGATAAGAGTGTGGAATTTTTGGGGCACTCCGCTAAAGATCGTTCCAACCGAAACTCTTCGCTTCATGAGTGATGGTAATATTTTCAAAATCATGACAATGCCGAGTAGCTCTTGTTTGCTCCATCATTTATTTCGAGCCAAAGGAATGTGATGAATTGAATTCCCCAAATAAAAACGAGATAAAATAGGTTAAATATCAAAGTAGACCTAAGATGCACTTCACATCTTCAAACATCAATTCAGCTTTTGAGGTCTCCTAGATACAAGATTTGTTTGGGGTAATCCTCGGTAAGCTATTTTCAGTGTTGTTCGTGCACTTGATATTTGGGGCATTCGGCATGGCCTAATATATTTACAATTTGAAAAGAAAAACCCAGTTTTCTCAATAAGCATCTCACATGTATTCTACACTACTCACAAAGATTTCAAAATTTACTAACATCAAGAGAACAAGAGTAAGCAACAAATTTTTTGGGGCAAAACTTTTGTTTCGGTATAAATGTGACCCATGACGAGAATATTCCCAAAACCAATTGAGCAATCGACTAAAGATCAAGAAAAAACAATCTTGAAGATACACCTCGAAAGGTTGAACCCAAGCGTGAAGTAGGGTATTCTAGCCGCATTGGAGCCCTAGTGAAAACAAGACCGAGTTTCTTCCTTGAAAAAGCGGACTCCCTCAAGTGGTCCTCAGTTGGCATTCATTCATTCATACACAGTTAGACATCCCTAGGTTTGGGGGCATGCTAACCCATGCATCAAATCATTTTATCTTTTGACATGTGTTCAGAGATTCACAAAGATCCTAATCTGCAACTTGACGATGGAAGAAGTAAATTCCAGCAAGATTTCAATTCATACCTTCATGGAACCAAGCAAAGACTTCGATCCATGACATCTTGAAAAGTGGATAACAGCAAAAATCAAGAGTTCCCAACGTGAAGAACTCATCCAGCAAGAATCAAGGGTTTTCGTTAAGAATAGCCCATCTAGCAAAATTCCAAGTGTTACTTCAAGGTCTATACCAAAAGCCCTCAGTGCACTGTTTCATTTTCAAACTGACAACCTTCAGTATCAGATGTTAATATATCAGTAGCATCCAGTGCTCGACTTTAAAAAATCAGTAAGACCTCCAGTGCATGATAATCCAGATCATCAGTAGCCTTCATTGCTCAACTTTATTTCTTCCCAAAATTAGTAAGACCTTCAGTGCATGGTAAATCAGACTATCAGTAAACCCTTTAGTGTTTGACTTCACTTTTTAGCCATCAGTAATACCTTCAGTGTTTGGTGAGCCGAACTATCAGTAAGACCTTCAGTGCCTAACTTTAATTTTTAGGGAATCAGTAAGACCTTTAGTGCATGGTGACCCGAACTATCAGTAAATCCTTCAGTGTTTGACTTCATTTTCTAGCCATCAGTAAGACCTCCATGTGCATAGTGAGCTACATTGTCCGTTAATCCTTTAGTGTGGGACCTACATTTTCTGACCAGCACTAAGACCTCCAATGCATGGTGAGCCAGACCGTCAATAAATCCTTCAGTGTTTGACATCATTTTCTAGCCATCAGTAAGGCCTGCAGTTCATGGTGAGCTAGGTTGTCCGTAAATCCTCCAGTTTCGGCCATCACTAAGACCTCTAGTGCATGGTGAGCTAGACCGTCTATAAATCTTTTAGTGTATGACTCTAATTTTACAAGTCACCAGCAAGACCCTCAGTGTGTGGTGATTTGCGTTGTCAACAAAGCCGTCAGTGTTCGACCGTTTATCTCTCGAACCATCAACAAGACCTTTAGTGCATAGTGATTCGAGCTCCGGTCTTCAAATAGGAAAGTGGGACAAAATTTGTGTCTTTAGTCTTTGCTCTATTCCCATTTCACAACAATAGGCAAAGAGGGGCAGCTATAGACACTGAATTTTGTCCGATTTAAATTAAATGCTCGAATCAAAATCAATCCACATTACCCCTCTCAATATCCAAAACCTTATACCTTAACCCAATAGCCCACACCAAATATGGCCCATTACCTATGATTTTATTTAATAAAAAAATACAAAAACATAAATATTCCAACTCTTTCCTCATTAAGTCTTTACTCCTATTGGATGAACCACAACTTGGTGACCAAGGTCTTGATTTTTATTGGTTTTCATTTTAAAGGGATAAACAAAAAATATCCTTCATCACCCTAATATTAAAACCTAATTCTTATTTTTATTCCCACCAAATATCCTTGATCACCCTATATATCTAATATAATAATACTAATAGAGGGGGGTTGGATTCCATTTTCCCCCGTTAAACACACGGCCATTTCCTCCAAAAACCACACTACACTTTCTTTCTCCATTGCCGCAAAGGCTATTTTCATTTTCCCAAAGCCATACCACAAATCAAGCTTCACGTCCACCACCCACCATTGGAAGCTAAAAAACCACATTCATTCGAACTACCAACCCTTAAATCAAGCTTTTCGACCCTAATAACAACGATCTGTGGATTGATTGATCGAGCATATACTTGGAGTTTTGGTATTTTCTTCCCTATTTTATTTATTGTGTAACCCTTTTTATGATTTAATGAAATATTATTAGTTCATTGGTAATCTTTTTATTTAAGTTTCATTCTTATACGTTTTTGTGTTATGTTTTTATTATATATTATGTTATATATATACCTTATATATTATACATATATAGGTTATAATATATTATCTATCATGTTACATATATATAATTTATTTAGTATATATTATATATTATAAGTATTATTTATGTTATATTATAGTATAATATTTATCTATATATTGTTTTTATTTTTTGTTCGAATCGGCCTTACGGTCACCCGAAGCGGGGAATGATCCGTATTATTATGGCCCGTTTAATTTAACTAATTAACATCTAACATTTAATTCCCGCATCTAACATTTAATTTTCGCATCTAACATTTACTTTCTCGTTATTTAATTTCTGCCCATTATTCGAACTGGTCCTTTTTCTGGATCTTTTAATTTCCGCCCTTTATTCGAACCGGTCCTTTTTTCGGATCTTTTAATTTCTACCCTTTATTCGAACCGATCCTTTTTCTGGATCTTTTAATTTCTGCTCTTTTGTTTGATCCGGTCCTTTTTCCGGATTGCCTTCTTTTCGATCCGGTCCTTTTTACGGTCCTTTATTTTCTGCAATTTAAGTTTTGCTATATAATTTCCGTATTTCTCTTTATGTTCGATCCGGTTCTTTTTCCGGATCATTTAATTTTTGCCTTATTTATTTTGTTCGCTCTTTAATTTTTCACATTTATCGTTCTCTATTTATTTATTTATAATTTCGTGATAGACATAATTTGGCATACATTTCACCTTAATTTATTTAATTCGACATTGCTAATCAATTAACCTAACTTTTAAAAATGATGTATTTATTAATTCTGATATTTGTGTCATAATAGTCCTGGCTCACTGGACGTTGACCAAATATTCAAATTAATTTTTACTGTCTAAAGGTAAACTTTAATCATAAATAAAATTTGGCAAATCCATGACATCATTTTTAACTGTTTGCATCATGCACAAAGGTGATGTACTAGATTCGTATCGTAAATTAACACGACAGTCGAGCTTATTCGATGTCGGTTTAATCTACGGTCCGATGTACATTCACCCTTATTAATTAAACGTTTAATTAATTCAAGCCCATCAATTTGATAAAGCCCGTCTAATTAAAGCACATATCTAATTAAGATCATTTAATTAAATTTAATTCAAACTTCAATAATTTCCATCAATTAAAAGCAACAAATATTTTGGTACCGATTTCCAGGCGTGATGGGGGTGCTAATCCTTCCCCACACGTAACCAACTCCCGAACCCATTTTTCAAGTGAATAACTGGTTTTATGTGTTCGGCCTACCTTAGTCGCTGGTGGCGACTCCAACCCTTCATTTTATTTTCAAAAACTCTAAGATTTTCAAAAATTCCCATTTTTCAAAGAAATTTCAAAAACATTTTTAATTTTAAAATTTTGAATTTTCATAGCAATTTTGATTTTCAAAAAGGGTCGCTACAGCAGCAGATACATCCGTGCCGGCGGAGGATATGGCGAGCGGCAGAACGAAAGTGGCAAAGCCTTCCTATGCGAGTATGGCTGGGAAGAAAGGGGTAGAGGCGCATGATGATGATGATGATGATGATGATGATGATGGGTTTGGTTTTACCACCGATGGGGTGTTTGTGCATGACAATGTCTGCATCGTTAATGATTCTGGGATGTTTCCCACAATTCGTTTCTCAGATAGGGTTCACGATCATATTGATAGAGATATGCGAAATGTGTTAATTGTTCGGTTATTAGGGTGCTCCATTGGGTATGGCGCTCTATACTCTCGGCTCATGACTATGTGGAAGCCTTTTGGTGAGATACAATTGATTGATCTAGAAAATAATTATTTTCTAGTGAGGTTTGAGACGGTACGTGATTATACGATGGTGCTGACCGATTGACCATGGACAATTTATGGTAGCTACTTGACGGTACAACCTTGGAGCCGATCCTTTTCTACGACGGAGAAGCATCCCTCCCAGGCTAGTGTTTGGGTTCACATGCCTGGCCTACCGTATCGCTATTATTGTAAGGCTTCTTTTAGCAAAATTGCTCAAGTTATTGCCAGGGTGGTGAAGTTTGATTATAGTACGCATGCTGGGGAGCCTGGAAAGTTTGCGCAATTAGCAATAGTTTTTGATCTGACCAAGTCGTTGAAAGCATGTATTGAAATTGATAATTTTATTCAGAAATTGGAGTATGAAGGGTTGCACCAAATTTGCTTTGGCTGTGGGGTTTATGGATATTCGAAGGAAGAGTATGGGGTTAATGATAATGCTAAAGGTGTGATGGAAGTTGATGAGCGCCTTCCTTAGGATCATCCGAGAGAGTCCGAGCCATATGGACCTTGGATGATGGTTGCTAGTCATCGACGCCAGGTGCGGTCAAGTGTTGGAGCTCGAGTTGGAGATCGAGTTAATGATGGGGAAAAGAATGGGTCTCGATTTTCTGTTTTGGAGGATGTTCAAGAGCAGGGAGTTGTGCCTGGTGTAGTCGTGGAGCGTGTGGGGTTGAGGCTACTAATAAGGTTAGGTCAACAGGGGCGGTGAACATTGAGGCTTCTTCATCTAAATCTGTGGGTGCATCAAAGTTAGCTTCAGAGAATGCTGCTTATAGGGCTTCGTTTCCAGATAAAAAAACTAAGGCAAAAGGGGCAACGAATAACATGGGAGCTAGTGTCAAGGTTATCTCATTGGTTGAGGGGTCACAGCCAGCTATGGCAGTACATAATGTTGCTCATAAGGTTGACTCTCATCGTGCTCTCTCAGTTATTGAGGTTGGCTCAGTCAAGAGTGGTTCAAGGCCGAAGATTGGACTTGGTGGTGGGGTTGGGTTGCGATAGAATAAAGAAAATCGAGGGCTACGAGTTAAGTGAGATACGGATTATCGAGGGCCATCACGTGATGCTCTAACGGATTGGGTGCAGTCTTCTTTTAATTAGTTGATGAAGAGGCACGCCGAGTTGTCCAACTTGGAGTTCTTAACGAGTTAGAGATGGAGGAGGAGGACCCAGATGGCATGTACCACTTGCCGGATGAAATGGTCCTAGCGGATAATCCAGCCGTGTTGGGCGGTAGTCGAGATGGGGTATTTCCCACCAGTAGTTTATCCTCTTTTATTGTTTAATGATGAATACTCTTTTTTGGAATTGTAGGGGTGCGGCAAGAGCCTCGTTTCGTCGTCATTTTTGGAATTTTGTACGATCTAATCATGTACAGATTGATGTGGTTATTGAAACATGGATTAGTGGAAGGAATGCAGATCGAGTTGTGAATCGCCTTGGGTTTCTAAATTCTTTCAGAATCGAAGCTGTGGGTTTCAGTGGTGGAATTTGGGTTCTTTGATCAGATGATGTTGAGCTTGAGGTGTTGCATGTATCACCTCAATTTGTTAATTATCGATGTCATTTGATGGTGGTATCGGATTGGGTGCAAGTTACTGCTGTCTATGCAAGTCCTACAGCAGCGCAAAGGAAGTTAGTGTAGGATTCGTTTTTGAAATTAGCTCCTGTTGATGATACTCCTTGGTTACTTTGTGGCGACTTTAACGCGATACTTCGAGGAGATGAGTGTTTTGGACGTTCGCCAAATGTTACGGGAATTAGTAAGTTATTTTTTGATTTTATGTTCGATACGGGTTTGGTTGATGTTGGGTTTGAGGGAAATCCTTTCACCTGGAGTAGAGGGGATTTGTATCAACGCCTTGACCACTGTCTGATGAATCAGTCATGGGCTCAGAAGTTCCCCTATACGAGGACGATGCACTTGAATAGGATTGGTTCTGATCATTGCCCAATCATACTACGACTCAATATGAATGTGCGGTTACAGCAGAATCAACCTTTTAAATTTCTTGCGGCATGGCAGGAACATGAGGCTTTTCGATAGTTTTTGGAGCAAACATGGGATGCTAACGCTGATATCATGAGTAACTTGGCGAATTTTAGGGAGCAGTCACAGTGTTGGAATCGTGATGTCTTTGGGCACATTAGGAAAAAGAAGAGGGAGTTGATTACGCGATTGAAAGGCATTGAGAGAGCTTTACAATCTCTGCATACTAATTCTTTGCTCAGATTGGAACGAAAATTGAAAGGTGGGTATGAATTAGTCCTGGAACAGGAAGAGATGTTATGGTTTCAGAAGGCCAGGGAACGTTGTATTATGCATAGAGATTGTAATACACAGTTTTTTCATGCTTTAACTATGGCACGGTGACGGGCAAATATGGTTTTGGGTCTTACAGGGGATGATGGTGAGTGGTGCACGGACCAACAGGTGTTACAAGAGATGGCGGTTGAATACTTTCAACGGTTATTTACTTCTAATAGTGTGAATATTGTACAGTATGATTACTACAGTTTCTTTTCGTCTTTGTCCGAGTTGGCATTAGAGGCGATGTATAGGGAGGTATTAGATGAGGAGGTTAAAGATATTGTGTTTTCGATGAATCCTTTGAAAGCTCCGGGTGTTGATGGTGTCCATGCGTTTTTTATCAAAAGAATTGGGAGGTGGTAGGGCGTAATGTCTGTCAGATTGTGCAGAATATTTTTGTGAGCGGTATTATACCACCCGAGTTGATGCAAACGTTGATTGTATTAATTCCTAAAGTGCCTAACCCTATTGCTTTGTCGTCGTTTTGCCCGATTAGCCTTTGTTCTGTGCTTTATAAGGTGTTGACTAAAATTGTGGTTAATCACATCAATCCATATTTATCTAATTTGGTGTCCTGCAATCAAACAGGCTTTATTCTTGGTAGGTCTGTTTCGAATAATATTATCATTGTCAAGGAGGTAATTCATTCTATGAGGAGAAAGCAAGGACTTTAGGGGTGGATGGCTATTAAAATAGATCTTGAAAAAGCATATTACCATTTAGAGTGGGGTTTTATCAATAATACGTTGTAGGATGTAGGAGTTCCTGATTCGATCAGTTTGTTGATTATGGCTTGTATTTCGTCGGTCTCTTCACAAGTGCTTTGGAATGGGTCGATGACTCGCGCATTTCAGCCATCGCGAGGGATTCAACAAGGTGATCTGCTTTCTCCTTATTTATTTGTGTTGTGTATGGAAATGTTAAGCCAAGTGATTCATTTGTCGGTTGAGAAGGGAGTGTGGAAACTGTTTCGTCTTCACCGTCATGGGATTGGCATTTCCGACCTCTTCTTTGCGGATGACATGATCCTTTTTGCTGAGGCCTGGATTGAGAAAATGATGGTGATTCGTGGCATTTTGGATGGCTTTTGCGCTGTATCTGGACTTAAGGTGAGTATCGCCAAGAACACTATTCATTTTTCACAGAATATTTAGATTGATTTACGTGTTCAAATTAGTGGTATGTTTGGGTTTACTGTAGTTGAGGATTTGGGAAAATACCTTGGTGTTCCCATTTTACATCAATGCATGACGGTAGCTACATATGATTACTTAATTCAAAGGGTGAATGATAAACTATCGAGTTGGACTACTAGTTCGTTATCTCTTGCAGGGCGTGTAATTTTAGCTAAGGCGGTATTATCTGCGATTCTGTCATATGCCATGCAAACGACTTTTCTTCCTAAAGGGGTGTGTGCTGAAATTGAGCGGCTCATTTAGAATTTTATTTGGGGACGAACTATTGATCGATCATGAGTGCACTTAGTGAGTTGGGAAACATTGTATCAACCTTTGGCAGAGGAAGGGTTAGGCTTTAAGGTGATGCATAGACAGAATGAGGCGTTTCTTATGAAGGTGGCTTTCCAATTGTTGACTAATGGCGAGCAATTGTGGATTCAATTCCTTTGCGAGAAATTTAACTGGAATATCAATGAGTCAGGACCGGTTTTGCGTTCGAATTGTTCACGATTGTGTCGTGGGATTTGTATGGTTTGGCAAGATGTGGGCGATAATATTTCATGGCAAATTGGAGATGGTTCAATGGTCCAGTTTTGGTTGGATGCGTGGGTGGCTGAAGTTGGTCCTCTGTTAAATTACTTGCGGCCAGGAGCTCATGTGGGTGATTTGCACAATAGGGTTTCGGATATGGTAGATGATAGGAGGCATTGGAAGTGAGCTCTTTTTGAACATTTAATTACACCGACAGCTTATCTTCGACTCGTTGTAATATGTCCATCAATGAGGCATGGTTTTTCGGATTGTTTTACTTGGATTTCCATCGGATCATCGGCAATTCAAGGTTCGTAATGCTTATGAGATACACTCGGGTGTTAAGGGTCTACCGCGAGTTCGCACTTTTCTTTGGTTAGCTTGCCATGGTAGACTTCTTACGAATAAAGAACGAGTCCGCCGATATATGACGTATGACAGTAGTTGTTTCGCATGTGGTGCTTGTGAGGAAGACATTGATCATATTTTGCGACATTATTCGGGAGCGGTTGCGCTATAGGAAAATGTGATTAGGAATGATAGGTTGAACTAGTTTCTTGGGCTTCATTTTAAAGATTGGTTGTATGTGAACCTTACCAATGCAAAAGATTTTGCTGTAAATGTGTCGAACTGGACAGTCTTATTTGGGGTCTTGTTGTGGACTCTGTGGAGAAGGCAGAATTTGTTAGTCTTTGAGTCGAGTGTTGTTCACTGGGAATTGGTGCTTGATGAAGGATTTCGGCTGATGCATGATTGGAGATGACGTTGTCAGACAATGTTAGAGAGAGGCGACAGGGATCTATGGAACCGGTGAGTTGGCAGCCTCCTCCATTGGGGTGGTACAAATTGAATAGTGATGGAGCGCGTTGCTGTGGTGGGATTGTCCGAGATGACACATGGACTTGGGTGATCGAGTATTCAAGAAGGATTAGGTTGTGCTCGATGATCGAGGCGGAACTATGGGGTATTTTTTAGGGTTTATTGACTGCTTAGTCCCTGAACATTTCTCGTTTGGTGGTTGAGTCGGATTGCATAGAGGCCATCTGGCTCATTCAAAAGTATAAACCGGGTGTTCCCTCGATCGGTTTAGTACCGCATATTGTGGAGATGATGTCTCGTTCTTGGGCAGTTAGACTGGGACATGTGTCTCGCAATCAAAACATAGTTGTTGATGGCATGGCTCGACGAGCAAATTTTGAGGATTTGATTTGTCGACATTATTTTCATCCACCAGTGGATATAGTTCCGTTGCTTTGTTTTGATGTTTCTAATTGATTGATTGTGTGTCGTTTACTTTGTCAGGGTCATCCTTGGGTATGAACATTTATTATTAATAGGTGTACTCTTTTCCTCCACTTAGGTTTAGGGAGGTTTTTAACAAGGCACATATTAATAATCATTTATTAATCTAAGAAAATGCCCATAAAAATATTTGAAGTCATAAAATTTGATCTAATCTCATTTTGCATCCGTTTTGTTAGGGTTTAAGGCATGCATGTCTAAATGGGCTTTGTAATGGACCCGTTAGAATTTTAACCGAGTAAAAACTTCTAAAATAGAGGATAAGACATAGAATCATGTTAAAAAGCCCATAACAAAATATTTGAACTAATAAAATTTGATTTAATCTCATTTTGCATCCATTTTGTTGGGGTTCAAGGCGTGCATGTCTAAATGGGCTTTACAATGGACCTGTTAGAATTTTAGCCGAGTAAACAGTTCTAAAATTGAGGTTAAGCCATATAATCATGTTCAAAAGCCCATAATAAAATATTTGAACGCATAAATTTTGATTTAATCTCATTTTGCATTTGTTTTGTTGGGGTTTAAGGCGCACATGTCTAAATGGGTTTATAATGGACCCGTTGGAATTTTAACCGAGTAAAAACTTCTAAAATTGAGGATAAGACATATAATCATGTTCAAAAGCCCATAACAAAATATTTGATCTAAAAAAATTTATTTAATCTCATTTGTATCCGTTTTGTTGGGGTTTAAGGCGTGCATGTCTAAATGGGCTTTACAATGGACCCATTGGAATTTTAATTGAGTAAAAAGTTCTAAAATTGAGGTTAAGACATATAATCATGTTCAAAAGCCTATAAGAAAATATTTGAACTCATTAAATTTGATTTAATCCCATTTTTCGCCCGTTTTGTTAGGGTTTAATTCATGCATGTCTAAATGGGCTCTACGATAGTGTAACAACCTATTCCCGGCTTGGTAGAGAACCGGGTTGAAAAGCGTTACCGGAACAATAACGGTGATCGGAAGACTATTTATTTACATAACAATACAATTTCATAATTTTAAGAACATGCTAAAGCAAGGTACTACTGTTCGGACCAATTTAAACTTCTTACAACCTTAAGGGGCTATACAACAATTTCCAATGATTACTCATGTCAATTTCCAAATTTTAGGACAAGGGTATCAATACGCCAATGATTGTATCTATACGCTAAGGCAACATTGATTTCCAAATTTTCTAGAGACTGAGACCCGTACCGATACACGTTAAGGTGTATCGATACGCCTGGCATCAGTGTTTTAAATCTTGGACCAAAACCGAGATCTCAGCCGAAAAATCTCAGTATCGCCGCGTTCGATATCAATTTTGGTAAAAATCACAGTGGGTCATGGATTCACGTCGATAACGGTCCGAAGCGACCACAATTTAACGTTCAAACGGTCGATATTGGCAATAACGGGCCGATATTGTCGAGTACTGAACAATCGCGTCGCTGCCAGACCGAAGGAGGAAGAAGAAGAAGAACGAACACAAGATTAAAATTCTGGAAAAAAAAATGGGTAAATTACATGGAGTGACGTTGAACTTTTTTAAGTTTTCAATTTGGCCTCAATACTTTAACCCTTATTCACATTGATCCCATAAAACTTTCAAAACTTCTTGATTAAGCCTTTAAATTTCTATTTTATCTCAACTAAGTCCTTAAAGATTTATTTTTTGTTAAATCTAGTCCTTAAATGTTATATTAATTTTATTTTCTTTTTACTTAATAATAAAATTATAGTATATAATTTTTTATTTAATTTTTATTATTTATTTTCTTTTGACTTGTAAAATCCTCGCCTAACCTCGATCTCGAGCTTAATCCGAATAACCTGAAATGCATGGGAAATGAGATGCATTAGGCATAAATTTCCTAATGAGGTAGTCAAATAACCATGAAATGAATTATATGTACATGTTAACAATATCAATGGCATGCTAAACACATGATCAATGAATGGGCATATCAAATAACAATATATCCATGTAATTCTAGAAATCCATGCAATTCATATTTGATTAACAATTTAATCCCTTGGATTGATATGTGATAATGGATACTCAAATTCTACCTCCTCACCAAGTCCATGAAATCAATGAATGGTCATATCCTTCATCCTCGCCAAAGACCAAGTCACATACATCCCTCATCCTCGCCAATAAAGGTTGTAGCCTAGGACCAATGTCCACCCGTACCAATGAGCTCATGAATTCTACGAAATGCCAATGTCCATTCGAGTCCAAGATCCAATAATTCCATGATTTCAATGACAAGTTCAATGATCAATGCACATATTCTTCAATAATCAATGTTCATTTTAATGATAGTTACGATATTCTTGAAAGGTCCATAATACTTTCCATGATATCAATGACTTGTTCAATGTTCCATGGCATATCAATGAGTCAAATGATCATGTTTTTCGATGCTATCTACTTACCAATCTTACCACACATGGTTTCCATATAGTCATGGCTTGCAGAAATACTTGTCAATGTAAAAGACAATGAAAAATGACATAGGGAAAGTACCTAGCATTCCCATGAATCGACTACACTCACCTAGCCCTTCTCAATAGTTTCTTGGCTCCTTGATAACAATTCATTTGTTGCTAGCTCTTGGAGGAGATGACGGAGTCTTAATCTCCCTTTCTTGAACTAGACAAAAATCATACGAAATTGGTTACAATGTTTTCAATGGATTCAATGATATTTTCTAACTTCATAGCAAACTTTAGCTATGAAAATAACAAAAGAAAGAGCTAGGAAGCTATGGAGGATATTTTGGATTTTCCCTAAACTTTCCATGTGAAATTCCTCAAAAACTATCCATGGAGTTTCAAAATTGATAGAGGGCTTTGCCTTACCCACAAGAGAACTATGATTTGGTAACAAGAAACTTGAGAAAACTCAAGCTTTTCAAGGATGGTAATGGAGGTGCTTGCTTAGGTTGAAGATGGAGAGGTGCTTGCTTCTCAAAGATGAAAGATGACATCTATTTTTCCTTATGGTAAGGGTAAAGCTTTCGGATATATTAAAGGGAATAGGTTAAGGTGTTTAACATCTTTTACATGAACCAACATATCACCCGAGCCTTACCTTTTTAACCTCCCAAAGCAACCAATGACAAGGTTTCCTATCTTGGGAGGAAATCTTATACTTTATTATAAACTAACATAATCATCATTACTCTAATTGTCATCTTTTGTTGAGCAAGAAGGAAAAATGGCACGTAAGGTGGAGTCAAGCAAGGAGGTGACTCATACCTCAAATTGGGGTAATTACAAAGGTGGTTCTTTATCTTTTCAAACTTTACACTTTTAACCCTAAACTTTCAATTTTTACAATTTGGTCATTAAACTAGCTTTCAAACTTTACAATAGGGTTCTTAGTCAATAATTTGGCCTAAATTGTATCCAATGATAATACTTTGGATTATTTGGTAAAGTTAACACTAGGGTTTGACTCACCGATATTTGAATTTTTGATTGCCGAAATCCAATTTACAACTTGACTAGTTTTCGGGATGTTACAATTCTCCCCTATTAAGAAAAAATTCATCCTCAAATTTTATATGAATGGAAAAGGTGAGGATATTGCTTCTTCGTTGTCTCCTCCGGTTCCCACGTGGCTTCTTCCACCTTATAATTTCTCCAGAGTACCTTAACCAATGAAACTGTCTTATTACGAAGTCTCTTGACTTCCCTTGCAAAGATTTGCACTGGTTCTTCTTTGTAAGAAAGATTTGGCTGAATCTCTACGGATTCAGGTTCAAGGACATGCGATGGGTCAGACCGATACTTACGGAGCATCGATACGTGGAAAACATCATGAATTTTGCCCAATTCTGGTGGCAATGATAACTGATAAGCCAAGGGGCCAACTTTTTCAATGACTTCAAAATGTCCTATGAATCGAGGACTCAACTTTACTTTCTTGCCAAATCTGAGGATCTTCCTCTATGGGGATAATTTCAAGAAAGCTTGCTCACCCACTGAGTACTGAATATCTCTTCTTTTGAGATCGGCATAGGCCTTCTATCGGTCAAAAGAAACCTTGAGGCGATCATGGATGATGGCAACCCGTTCTTCAGTTTCCCGAAGTAAGTTAGGGCCCAACATTTTGCCTTCATCGAGTTCAAACCAACACAAAGGAGTACGACATCTCCTGCCATATAATACCTCATAAGGGGCCATTTGGATCAATGCTTGGTAGCTATTGTTGTAGGCGAACTCGATGAGCGGTAAAGATTTCTCCCAAGTGCCTTCAAAGTCAATGATGCATGCTCGCAGCATGTCTTCCAAAACTTGAATTACCCTTTCTGATTGACATCAGACTGAGGATGGAAGGCAGTGCTAAGATTTACTCTGGTTCCTAAAGCTTCTTGCATTGTTCTCCAAAATCAAGTTACGAATCGTGGGTCTTGATTAGATATGATGGACTTGGGTACACCATGTAATCTGATTATCTCACGAATATAAAAGTCTGCTAACTTAGGCAGACTAAAGTCCATTCTTATAGGTAGGAAATGGGTAGATTTGGTGAAACAGTCAGCAATGACCCAGATGGCATCGTTCTTCTTGGGAGTCAATGGCAATCCACTAACGAAATCTATGTTTATCCTTTCCCAGTTCCACTATGGAAGTTCAATGGGCTGAAGGAGTCCAGTGGGTACGTGATGTTCAGCTTTGACTCATTGGCACGTTAAGCATTTAGCCATGAAGTTAGTGATAGCTTACTTCAACCCAGGCCACCAATACAAATCCCGAAGATCCTTGTACATCTTTATTGATCCTGAATGGACAGAGCATTTGCTAGAGTGAGCTTTCTTGATAATGTCATTACGAAGGGATTCATCATTAGGTACACAAACCCCGGTCATTAAAACACATGAGTCTTTCTGGATTAACTCGAAAGTCAGATTCAGAATTTTTGTGAAGCTTAGACATGATATCTTGCAACTCAGTATCACAATCCTGCAACGAATTGATTCTGGAAAATGATTAAAGACCGAACTTGTAGTTCAGCTACAAGCCAATGATGATTCTTGAGTTTAAGGTGAACATTAATAGCTCGGGGGCCTACAAAAGGAGTTTCTTTGCATAACAACTTTGTCAATGGGGCAGCTAATATAGAAAATCCTTTGACAAATCTTCTATAATAGCCTGCAAGACCAAGGAAGCTCCTTATTTCACCAACATTCTTCGGTGGTCTCCAATCTAAGATGGCTTGAATTTTCTTCAGACCTACTTGGATACACGCCGATGAAACGATATGACCTAGAAAGGGGACTTCAGTGAGCCAAAACTCACGTTTACTGAACTTAGCGTAGAGTTACTTCTCCCGGAGGGTTTAAAGCACAACACGTAAGTGTTCTTGATGCTCAACTCGGTTCTTAGAATAAATCAATATGTCATCGATGAATACCACTAAGAACTTATCAAGGTAAGGTTGAAAAATCTGATTCACAAGGTCCATGAAAGCCGTCGGTGCATTGAGCCCAAAGGGCATCACTAGGAATTCAAGGAATTCATAGTGGTTGTATCTTGTACGAAAAGCTATTTTAGGCACATCACATCCTTTCACTTCATTTGGTGGTACCCATACCTCAAATCAATCTTGGAAAACACAGAAGCATCCTTGAGTTGATAGAAGAGATCGTCAATTCTTAGGAGAGGGTACTTATTCTTTATGGTTACTTTATTTAAATGACAGTAGTTAATACATAGACGCAAAGAACCATATTTCTTTTTAACAAAGAGGATCGGAGCTCCCTAGAGTGAAGAACTCGGCCGAATAAAGTATTTATCGAGAAGTTCTTGAATCTGAGCCTTGAGTTCCTTAAGTTCTATAAGAGCCATTCTATACGGTGCAATGGAAACTGGTGTAGTTCCAGGTTGCAACTCAATTTTGAGCTCCACTTCACGAGTAGGTGGCAATCCTAGAAGCTTATCATGAAAGATATCGAGGAATTCTCTCACCATATCAATGTCTTGTAGTTGGGGTGCATCTATGATGGCATTTAAGGAAAGATTCTTAGTTTGATTATCAATGAGGGTTATACTTTCTTTGCCAAGACCTCAAAGGTACAACTTCTTTTTGCTATAATCCACCTAGGCTTGATGCTCTCCAAGCCAATCAAGTCCTAGGATGACATCAAATTCATGAATTGGGAGGGCCATCAAATTGGCCGAAAATGGGATTCCTTGGATCATCAAGGGGTAATTCTTACATATTGAACCGATGGTTGGTGACACTATCACCTAATGGATTTGTTACATGGATCTTGGACATCAATGGTTCAGAGGGTAACTTGAATTTCTTGATTAACATGTTGCTAATGAAAGAATGAGTGGATCTCGGATCTATCAATGCATAAATGAGATGAGAAAATAACTCAACAGTACCTGCAATGATGTCTGGATCATCATCCTTCTCCCTGCTCCGTACATGATCCATCTGGGCAGAGGCCTTAGAATTCATACGGTTGGACGCACTGTTAGAGCCACGAGACTTTTCGGTAGTTCCCGATGTAACAGGTCGTGGTCCTTTACCCTTAAAAGACTGAGCAGGTGACATAAAGTTCACTGGTGTAGTAGCATTCCTGGATGGATTCTCAGGGCAATCCATAATAAAATGGCCTTGCTCACCACAGAAATAACAAGCTCTAGATTTCTTTCGGTATTCACCAGAAGGATGCCTTTTCTAACAATAGTTGCAGATGGGATACTATGTCTCTATCCTCGAACCTCTAGTGCTTTCCACTAAAGTAGATCTTACAATTGACTGAGATACAGACTGAGGCTTTGATAATTCACCAGCCCGAGAAGGCTGTCGGTGAGTCTGTTGCCTTGATCCTTGTTGTCTTCCCTTTTTGGAAGGTAAGGGAGGAAGAGAATCAAATCAAGGTCTCTTGTCGAACCGAGTCTGTCCGCTGGACTTCAAAGGCCTCTAGGTAGCCTCAGTGGCAATAGCTCGATTAACAAGCTCTTGGAAGTCCGTGATGCCCAATGTAGTAAACAAAGGATGTAAGTCGTCATTAAGTCCATCAATGAACATTTTGCATGTTTCTTCTTCCTTTCTGATATACTCAGCTCCATATTTGCAATACTTGCAAAAAACGTAGATATACTACTTAACGGGTCTATCTCCTTGCTTCAAATGAAGGAAGATACTCCACCTTTCTGCCAGGTAGAATTCACTAATGTATTTCTTGCAAAATTCTCGAAGGAAAAAGTCCCATGTCACTGCTTCTTCAGGGACTGTGAGAGTAGTAGTCTCCCACCAGTGTTACGCCTCGTCAACAATCAAGGCTAAACCACACTCGAGTTTATGCTCATTCGAGCATTGAAGTTGCTTGGTCAAGATTTTCAAGGTGTTGTCAAGCCAATATTCAGCAACCTCAGGATCATCTGAACTCTTTCCTTAGAAGGTATAAGCCCGATGCTTGGATAGCTTGTCAATAGGAGCTCTAGGTCCCAGGAAGGCAGCCATAGAGGTCTGTGTTGTCTGCTCAGTTCTCATAGAAGTCGTGAATTGCTTAAACATGTTAGCAATGTTCTTGTATCATTCCACCTGAGCAGCCCGGATTGTTGGGTCAGTGTTCAGTTCATTATTCTGCGGTGGTTGAGGATTCAAAGGGTCTCCCCTTCTTACGTCCTCGCCACAAGTCAAGGATGTCGTAACATGATTAAGATCGATGCGGGCTTCATATGAGTCCGACACTCTATACTATAAAAGAAAAGAGGATCGGGTCAGATGCAAGTCACACTATATAATAACAACCCGTAGGTGGCATAGACAATACAATACACATGAATGAGTCTAGGTTTAGCCCTAGAATCGACTAAACTCTAGCTCTGATACCACAAATGTAACACCCCCTTCTTGACTTAGTAGATAACTGGGTCAAAAAATGCTACCGAAACAATAACAGTGATTGAAAAACTACTTATTTAAACAACAATACAATTTTAGAATTTTAAGAACATGCTAAAGCAAGGCATTATTGTTCGGACCAATTTAAACTTCTTACAACCTTAAGGGGGTTATACAACAATTTCCAATGATTACTCAGGTCGATTTCCAAATTTTAGAACAAGGGTATCGGGTACGCCCAATGACGCTATGGCAACACTAATTTCCAATTTTCCAAAGACTGAGACCCGTGCCAATACACGTTAAGGCATATCAGTACGCCTAACATTGACCGTTATTACCATTAGCTCCCTTGGACCCGTATCGATACGTGACTAAGCTGTATCGATACGCTAAGCATGATTCATTTTAATCGGATTACAGAACCAACCAGCCGTACCGAAACACACCAGGGCCGTATCGGTACGCGTGGTCAACGCTTTCAAAGTTAACTACTAGTATCAATACAGGCTTGATACGGTGCTATAGTGATTTTCCAATAGCTAATTACCGTACCGATACGCCACCAACTCGTATTGGTACGCCCCTTTAATCTGTTTCTAGAAACATAAGCTCGTATTGATACGCCATCACCCGTATTGATACGGTAGGACCTGTAATGTCATTTTTAGTCTGGTTTATTGTCATTTTGACCTATCATACGTCGTCTTAAGTCTATGAAAAATTTACAAGCAACCTTAAAACATATTAATCTTAGCACATGCCAAATTTTAGAGCATATTAAATCCGTTTACCATGTTTCACCTATAACATACCATAGATGCCATTTTATTCACTTATTACAAACACTTATAGATCCATTTTAAGCCTTGTCATGCATACCAAAATGCCTATATCATATTACACAAAAAGGGCATTTAGGATTTATATAGATCTATGCCACCAAGCTAGGATTTAAAGGGCTATAAGTACATTAAAAAATAGCCTAGTGATTTGCAAAATCCTCGCCTAACCCCGATCCTCGAGCTTAATCCGAACAACCTGAAATATATGGGAAATGAGATGCATTAGGCATAAATTGCCTAGTGAGGTAGTCAAATAACTGTAATCACTCATTTTTATCTTGGAAAAATTTTGTGTTAATTTGCAAATATTATGTAATTATTAATATTAGTAAATGTATTCATATATTATATTATATTATTATGTTATATGTTTATTATGTGCATGGGAGTTATTAGTATATGGGTAATGTATGTGTGCTATATGTGTGAGTGCGCGTATATTATACATATTGTGTACGTGCGACTAATATGTATGTAGGGTATGTGTGGGCATATGTATGTATGTATATATGAGTGCATGAATGTGTGATTTGTATGGGTATATTAATGAATTATGTATACATCCGTATAGGAATAGGGATGTTTGTATGTGTATGTGCACGTATAGGTGTTTGCATGTATATATATTAATTTGCATGTATGTATCATTGAGTGTGTGTACTATTATTATTATTATTATTATTATTATTATTATTATTATTATTATTATTATTATTGGGCTTATTTAAAATAAAATCTAAAATATAAAGCCAAGATATATTATAATAGTCCATAGTCCTCATATTACAAACCCATAACCAAAATAAACTACAAGGCCCGTTTGACCCACAACCTTAGACCATACCAGAAAAATAAACCCTAAAAAATCTAACCCTGATCTTATTTTTGCACAGCCCACTAAGAACCGTTGGATCTGATTCAGATCCAACGACCATGATCGAAGGGAGAGGGCTATCCAGCTGGTCGCGTGCATTACACGTCCGGACCATTCGGCCGCCACGCGCGTGCATGATCCACGCGCAGACCCTTCGACCTCACACGCGCGCGTGCATCTCACGCATCAGAACTCCTAGGTTGTCGTGTGCCACGTGTTACGATCTGGTGCAGTCTCACCCGTCCAAGATTTCATCCGAGCCATCCATGCATCTAGTCATCTTATTCGTTGGATCATATCTGATCCAACGGCCAAGATTAAGATTGGCACCACTCCACCTCCACCATGCCACCACCATGTCTCGGCCGTACCAACCACCGCCGCGTTCAGAACGTGTAAAAGACAGAAAAAGCAGGGCTTGTCAGTATCAAAATCAATCAAGGATATGTATTTTCATATTTTGTTTCTACCTAAAAAAATCATAGACTACAATATATGTACCCAAGGCAAAAATCTCAGTAGTTATCAGTTTTCCAATAACAAAAAAATACAAGAAAACACAAAAAAGGAATTTCTAGTGGTATTTTTCTTTCTCCCTCTTTTCCTCTCTATGCATGCATGAATCAAGACAAAAATAAATAAATAAATAAAAGGAACAAAGGTCTTTACCTTGGTCTCCTGGTTGTTTCACCAGCGATGAACCACGGTGGGGAGCCGTTTGAGTTTTTTTACTTACTTGTTTTTGGTTCATTTTTTGAGGTCTCAAAACAAAGGGGGTTCTGGTTTTGTTGGGTTTTCATCGTCGAAACGTCGCGGTCTAAGACGTTTTTAGTTGGCCATATGGCTGAACCTCGCCTGAGACCAGCTGGATGTGGCGGCCGTGGGTAAGATTTAAGGGTTTCAGGGTTTGGTTTCGGGGGAAAATAGAGAGAAGCGGGGAGTGTTATCCTAAGGGTAAAAAAATGGGAAAAGTCTAAGATTTGGCTGGATAAGGGTCCTTTAAAGACCTCCAAAAATTTTAAAATGGCATAATTAATCACTAAGGACCCCACACGTTCTTGCTTTTTTTCAAATTGAGCTTGCCTCATGGTCCATTTGCAACTCCAATCCCTCGTTTGTTTTTAAATTTCTCAATTCGGTCACTAAATTAAATCGAAATAGATTTTTAATGGTGCATTTGCGCCCTAAGGGTTTCTGCGTTTTGGAGATTTTCATTTGAAGCTTGCCCCTTGGCAATATTACACTCCTGGTCCTTTAAAGTTTACCTCCGCTTTTAATTAAATCCCCGAATCATGTTTTTGTGTTTTAATTTCGCTCTTCTCTATTTTATTTTGTTTCATCCCAGTCCCTTTTTTATGTTTCTTTTTACCTTTTTGATTTTTGATTTTATGTCTATTTTAGCATACTTTTGTTCATCATCCTTATCTAGGTTTTTATATATCATATTTGTTCATTTTTTATGGGCCATTTTTTATGTTTTAGTTTATTCGTTCTTATGGTATATGTATATGGTCGTTCTAAATGCTATGCCTTGGTTTAGTTTTCATGGTATGATCATTCATGTTAGAATGAGTTTTCCTTTTTTGGGTCATAGTTTAGTGTTTTGCTTTGTTATGAATAATGCCATGTTTTTTTTAATTTATGTGTAAATGGTGTCACATGTTTAATATCTAGTTTATCTTTTGTGTTAACTTGTATATTATGTTTTGCTTCCTTTTGCATTATAGGTTGCATATTAGTGTGATATGTTTGGTTACATAGTAAAGTCATGTCATATTTTATTTTGAGTTATGTCATATGTCAGGTATTGTTTTTTAGAAGCATGTTGCTTAGATTTAATTAGTTTAATATCATGTTACATGTATGTCATGTGTTTGTTGCATATAGGGTCTTATATGTTTAAGCATGTTAGGATTAATTAATTTACCCTTGAAAGTATGTTTTTTGCTTATGTCCCTATCTTGTTTTTTATGTTTTTTTGCTTATGTCCCTATCTTGTTTTTTTTCATATGATTTAGTACTTTTGTTTATTTTTGTAACATTCATGTGTTTATGATTTTATACCATGTCAATATGAATGCTTTTGTTGCTTTCTAATGTTGCATAATGGAATATAAATTGTCAATGCGGTGCCCTTTTATCTGAGCGTAAACGAGGCGAGTATCAGGCATAGTGATGGTGGTTGGGCGTTTACTCTCAGATAACGGGGCTTTTAAAATTTTCTCGCACATATAATTAAATCGTCACTTTAATCCGGAAATTCTAATATTAATAAAGCGGTAATTATTGAAGTACCAATTTTGGGCAATGTGGGGGTGCTAATCATTCCCCATCCGTAACCGACTCCCGAACCCAACATTTTTAAAATCTCTGGTTTTATGGTGTCTGACCTACCTATGTGGCCAGTGGCGACTCCGTTTTTAAATAAAATGTGGTTTTTCTAAAATCCCACGGAATAAATGTTTTAAATACTCGAGAGACCCTAAATACCCTTAAAACCTCGTTTTCATTTTTTTAGCATAAAGGGATATCGCTACAGATGGCGACTCCGCTAGGGACATGATTTTCATTTTTCAAAAAAAATGAGAGTCAAGCTTTTAAATAAATTACCGCTTTACTAATATCGGAAGTTTCGGATTAAAGTGACTATTAAAGTAACATTCGGTTATAATTACGCGTTTATTTTAACGCATTTAAAACTTGGCATATAAACTCACCCTTTTTAAGTGGAGGGAAAACGCTAATGCTTTCGTGAGGATATCGTTCCTCCGTATAGGCCTAACAAGTACCTCCGGGGCTCGAGTACCTTATGCTTTCGTGAGGATATCGTTCCTTCGTATGGGCATAAGCGAATGGGTCCCCCTGAATTGAACCCGGTTGAAAGGAGCCTATAATGGGTGATGATCGGGGGCCTCGCTACTCTTAGTAGGGAACAACAAGGACAGTTTGGGTACCTCCTAGAACCAACACTGCATATAGAGAACATATAGAAACCCTCCCCTTTAGAGCCATATGGATAACCTAGGTGTTTTAGATGGGATGTAAATAGGGTTGTTTTGTTTGTTTATCGTATTTAATTTCTTCTTTTATTTATGTATTTATTTTATTCGTACTGACTCATTTTCTTTTTTGTTTTACTTTTTTGCATGCATCATTGCATTTGCATTACATAAAGGTACTGGATCAAGTGGTTTGCCCGATTAGAAAATCTTTCATTATGGAAAAAAAGTATCTAAAGAAGGACGAGCTCAACTCATCCGTCAGGCATTGGTCAGAAGTCAATCAGGGGACCCAAGGGAACAGTTTTCCGAGCGAGCGCATAGTGGCAGGGTATACCTACGTGAGCCTCCAACAAAATGGCTTATGGGATCTTCAAAGGATTTGGGAAGGATGGGACTGAAGAGTACAAGACTTATTCTGTGATAGTTATGGCGACATAGCACAATTATTGTACGTTCGGGTCAACCAGCCTTTACTCTGAGCCATCTTCCAGTTCTGGAACCCTGCTTTTTGCTGCTTCACTTTCAATGGGCAAGACAAGATGCCTACGGTAGAGGAGTACACCGCATTACTTAATCAGAAGAATATCCAGAAAGATTAGATTTATGTGAAGCCGTCAAGGAACCATAATTAAACTTCGAATCTCAAAACCCTTGCCAGAATGAGCGACGATTGGGTTAATAGATTGATCCAGGTTTGAGGAGACAGCCTAGCCTTTGCTTGGGAGAGTATCCGAGACATCATACCGGCGCACCCGGATGAGGTAAAGAAGATGGACCAATTTGCTTTGGGAATATATGGTTTGGTTATCTTCCTGAGGGTTCTCGGAAACATCGACGTAGCCATTCTAGACCTATTCGAGCGATTGAAGTGGAAGGCAAACCCAGTACTGGCCATTTTGACTAAAACCTTCATTTCTTTGAATACGAGCCGAAAGCACGAAAAAGGACGTTTCAGAGGGTGTGCACAACTACTACATGTTTGGATCCAGAGCCACATGTGGAAGACACCGACGGGGGTTTTAACGGGAGTACTGTTCTGAGGCTTTTCACCTTTGCAAGAATATTTAGCGAAGGAATGGCGAGAAGACTGGAAGACAAAGAAGTGGTCCCATATCTTTAGGAACATCCAAGACGGAGACATAGTATGGAGAGTTCTGTGGCTCGACAGGGTTAGTCATTTCTTATACAGCTGTGGGTATTATGCTTGGCTGATGATGTTAGGGCTATATGGTGGGATTGCTTGTGCTTCGCTTTTAGTGTCCTGATAGTTTGGATCGCGACAGTTCGTCCCCTTCACCGCCGGTCTAAGTAGAAACGAATTCCCATTCAAGGGTGAGTTCAGGGCTAAGATTCAAACCATCATGAAAGCTTGGGATCACTGTTACTAGATCAGGGTAGAAGGAGATACCGAGCCCATAATCACCCCAGATTATGATCTCTGGAGGCGCTTGAGGGTTAATGACAAGATTCCAGAACCTGACCAAGGACCTACCATGTCGCTTGAAGAACATATGAGGATAGTACCGTCTGAGGCTGATATTTTGCAAAGTGAACTCGAGGAAGTTAAGAAGAAGATGAAGGCTTTGCAGACGCAGCATATGGATGAACTCTACAAGGTGAGTTTAGAGGTCGACGAACGAGATGGGACCATCAGGCAACTGAAGAAGCTCAATACAGATTTAAGTGAGAAGAATGCCCTTTACCAGAAAGATACTCTCTAGCTTCAAGCCAAGGTGCAGAATGCCAGCCGAAGCCAATTCCTAGCCATAGAGAAGGAAAAGGATGAACAGTATGTATCTAGTCGAAGAAGAACGAGAGAAAGGCAAGCGAGCAATTGAGAAAGAGTTAGAAAATTGCAAGTTAGCCATTGAGAGTGAAAGACGGTCTTGTAGGGATGCCATTAATCAAGAAAAAGAAAGAACTAGACGAGAGATCGACAAAGGTAAGCAAGCAATCATTTATGAGAAGGAAAATACTGTTGTTTGGAAGAGAAGGTCCATGGGAAGCAAGAATAGACTGCATGAGATGCAAAGCTTGTACAACAACACCGTTTAGAGTTTGAATCAGAGTCAAGATCAGAATGCCGAGTTAGAAGAAAGACTGGAAGAGTTAGAGCATTCCTTTCAAACCTATCATCAAAAGAATGGCTTCATTGAACTACAAGAGAGGGAGCGTGAAATTGGCATGTTACGAGCCCAGATTGAATCTCTTGAAGCAAATGTTTAGGCTTATAGGGAGAGAATAAGGGTATTCGAAGAAGCTACAGCCGGTGGAGACAACTATTGGCGAAGAAGACTTCGTGATGCTGCCCGGATGATTCAAGACGGAGACCAGTATTACGTGACCCTGATGGTGGACATACAACGAGTTGCGAGACATGTGACGGATTTAGCTGTACAAGCCGAAGCTCTCCGACTTTCATAACCGCGGATATGGAAGAAGCACCTAGGTTCATCAAGCTGCTCAGGGCTATCGAGAAGTTAGGAAATAAAGCTAGGGCTTATGTGTAGAACTCTATTATGTAATCGGGACCATTTTGTAATCTGGACCTTTTTTTGTAATTTGGACCCTTTAATTCCCATGAAAGTAGTTCAAAAGGGTGACTACCAGCGGAATCAGTACCTTTATTTGCATACATTCTTGCGTTGCATCATGACATTTGCATCATTATACATGCATTCATTTATTTTTTCAATAATATTAATAGTGTAAACATTGTGGCGGTGTGAAATTAAAAGCTAAGCCACAACCATTCAGCATCCATACTTTACTCGACTTCAAAGCAAGTTAATGGAAGATAGAATAGTCAGTTTAGAAAAAGGGCAGAAGAATTTGGAAGCCCGTTTCAATGAAGCTAGACAGAGCCTCAGTGAGCAGATCGCTCAATCACAAGCTGCGATAGTATTCGACATAGCTGTATTGCTAGCAAAAAGCCCGGGGATAGAAAAGATGGAAGATGAAGTCTCTCAGGAACCAGAGGGTACCGCATCTCACAACAAGGTTCAACCAATGACACCAAGTCCGGCAAAAAGAGTATATATTGATCTTGTTGGGGTAGCCGCCAGTCTTCAGGCAGAAGCATCCGAAAGCCAGCCCATTGATACAGAGGCCTTCTACGAAGAAGAGGTGCCAGATTTGAATTTGGTTGAGAAAATTCGAACTGGGAAGAAAGATTTCGTCTTATGGAAGAAAGATTCAAAGCGCTGCAAGCTACAGACGAATTGGGGAATGAGGCCAGTGATTTGAGCCTGGTATCCGACCTCGTTCTACCACCAAAATTTAAAACTCTAGAGTTCGACACGTATGATGAAACTATATGTCCTTCCGCACATGTAACCATGTATTGTCGGAAGATGGCACCCTCTCTCAAGGATGAAAAGCTTTTGATCCATTGCTTCCAAGATAGTCTGACTAGAGCAGCAATCCGGTGGTACACCCAGTTAAGCCGGGCAAACATCAAGACCTAGAAGGATTTTTCAAGGTCATTCATCGAACATTACAAGCACGTGACAGACATGACTCCTAGCAGGATCATGTTAGAAAACATGGGGCAGAAGTCTAATGAGAGTCTGTGACAATACGCCCAGAGGTGGCGAGAGGTGGCCGCTCAGATCCAGCCACCAATTCCTAAGCATGAGATCATGCCTCTATTTGTGAATACTCTAAAGGGGACATTATTCGACCACCTCATTAATAATACAACTCAGAGCTTCACCGATTTGATCAGGACTGGGGAGACTCTGGAATTGGCCATCAAGAGTTGCAGGATTAAAAGCGGAGAGAGTTCTCGAAAGTACAACAAGAAGAATGAAATAAACACCACGAGTACTTATACTACTCCGAAGAACTTTACGGTCTCTCAGCCACAAACATCTACGGGGAAAGTTTAAAATACAAACCAAAGATAAGGGAAAGCTCTAAGGAAGGAACAAGAGAAATCATCCTTTACTCCGTTGCCAGTTTCGTACTTTGAGCTTCACTCCTAATTGCACAAAGCTAATTTAGTTCACCCATACTATGTCACTCCGTTCAAACCTCTGTTTCTGTCATGGTATGATCCGAACGCACATTGCGATTATCATGGCGGTGCCCCTGGTCATCCCACGGAAAATTGCCTTGCCTTCAAGAAGCTTGTGCACAGCCTGATTAATTCGAAGGTATTGAAGTTTGAGGAACCGAATCTAGCCGCTAACCCGTTACCTAATCACGGGAATCACGGAGTAAATGCTATTGAAGAGTACTCTGCTAGGAAGATCAAAGAAGAAGTGTCAGAAATCAAGTCCTCATTACGGTGGGTATTCCAACAATTATGCATGGCCCGTTTGATTGATAGGGGCAAGGTAGTGGTACAAAATGAATGCAAAACCTATTGCGAGTTCCACCAGGATGGACTGCATGACATCCAGCAATGTGAGGAATTTAGGAGATTGGTTCAGCAGCTCATGGACAGCAGAAGGATAGAATTCTTTGAGGAGATTGCAGGAGAGAAAGGGTTAGATGTATGTGCATCAGATAGCTCTAATCTCAAATATGGAAGAGACAATCCTTTTGTCATCTCCTCCAGGCCAGAGGGAGCAAGTTCATCCCAAAGAGAAGCTGTAAAGGTAGCTCCTAAAATCATCATCTCTGCACCTGCCCCGTTTCGGTTCAAAGACATACGGCGGAATCCTTGAAACTATACAGCCAACGTGACCATACCAGAAAAGCCAGAGCCTGCTAAAGAAAAGGGAGAAGAAGAGCCGGCACTGAAAGATGAACAGACGAAGAAGGATGAAAGTGCCAATGAAGTGGGCCACTTCACGAGGAGCGGCAGATGCTACTCTTCGAAAGCTTTAAAATCCGCTAAAGCGAAAAAAGAGAAAGGAAAAGAGACATCAACCAGTCATGCTCAGATATTTGGTGAGGAACCCCCTTCGAAGATAAATAAACCGGTAATTGAAGCTCAGGTGAAGGAATTTTTGAAGTTCCTAAGGTACATCAAATACAATGTAGTAGAGCAGCTGCGGAAACAACTGGCAAGAATTACGGTGTTTGAATTACTGCTGAGTTCAGAGAAGCATCGTGAGGCATTGTTAAAGGTGCTAAACTAGACGTTCATACCCAGTGATATTTCTGTATCCAAGCTGGACAGGGTAGTGGGGCATATGACCGCATACAACCACATTACATTCAGCGATGACGAGATTCCGGAGGGAGGTATGGGGTCCACCAAAGCTCTCAACATCACGACTCACTGCAAAGGGTATGTGTTACCAGGAGTATTGATTGACAATGGGTCGGCATTAAACGTACTACCGATGGTGACTTTGCAAAAGCTACCAATAGATGATTCTCACATAAAACCCTGTCATAACTCCGTGAGAGCCTTTGACGGTACGCAAAGGGGAACACTTGGAAAGATCGAGGTGCCTTTGTTGATTGGGCCGACTGAGTACACAATCGACTTTGTGGTGATGGACATAAAACCAACCTACAGCTGCTTATTGGGAAGGACATGGATCCACTCTGCTGGAGCCGTTCCCTCATCACTCCATCAAAAACTAAAGTTTGTGATCTAAGGAAAACTGGTCACTGTAGAAGCCGAGCAGGAAATCATCGCCTCGGTTATATCAGATACCCCGTATATCCAGAGTGATGAAGATGCCGTAGAATGCTCTTTCTAAGCACTAGAACTGGTAAGTGCTACATTCGTCACAGAGGGTAATAGGATCCCCAGCCCCAGGTTATCTAACTGCACTAAGATGTCCGTGTCTGAAACTTTGGGCCGATGAGCCAAAACCGGAAAAGGACTAGGGAGAAGATTGCAATGAAGCCTATGAGCCAAAAGCGTCATCACCAAGAAAGATCGTTTTGGGCTTGGTTACAAACCGAGTGTCCAGCAGAGAAGGAAAAGTATAAGAGGAAAAAAGAACAAAGGAGAGCCAGACTCAAGGGAGAAGATATTCCGTGGAGACCATTGTCTTTCCCTCATGTGAAAAATATTTTTGTCTCTAGAGGATTCGACCGTACAGGACAGAACGTCGAGGAAGCAATTTGAGAAAATGACATGCTCAATGAGAAGGAGATGTTTAGTGAATCACTTGAGGGGATGTCCATCAACATGATAGCTGAAGACCATGGCAGCAACGTGTTGACCAGCATCCGCCCTTACCGTCCTGGGGAAACTCTTGATAACTGGAGTTATGTTGATCTACCTGTATTCTTTAGGGTCAAATCAGAATAATGCTCTGAATTAATCCTTTTTGTTTTGCCCATAAGCAATGGGGATCTTTTGTATAGGGCACCTATGTTAACTTTTTTTTGCAATGAAAATATATCTTCCCCTTTTTCTCAAATGGCAAACATCTCATTTACTTCATTCATTCATTTCTTATTCATACTCATTCACTTCATTTAAAATCATTCTCTTCCCAATACATTCGTTCTTATTTCATGCAGGGTCCCCATAATTAACTGTATGAATGATTCAGAATCCAATCCTGAGGTAGATTTCGAATGCCCTGAGATCTCGGTAGAAATTGAGAAGAAGGATGACAAGGAGAATACGAGGTCCCTTAAGAGTTAGTAAGGATGATGGCCAATGAAGAAAGTCAAATCATGCCCCATCAAGAAGAAACAGAAATTGTGAACTTGGGGACCGATGAGGAGAGAAAAGAAGTAAAGATCGAGACTACATTTTCTTCAGAAACCAGGCGTGAACTGATGACCCTACTCCAAGAGTTCAAGGACGTCTTTGCTTGGACATATCAAGATATGCCAGGTTTGAATACGGATATAGTGGTACACAAGCTGTCAACGAGGCCAGAATGCAAACCAATCCAGCAAAAGCTCAGAAGAATGAGGCCTGACATGTTATTAAAGATAAGAGAAGAGGTGAAAAGGCAGTTTGATGCTGGTTTTTTGGAAGTTTCCAGGTATCCTGAATGGGTCACAAACATCGTAACGTTGCCAAAGAATGATGGAAAGGTCCACATGTGTGTGGATTATAGGGATCTCAACCGAGCAAGCCCTAAAGACAACATCCCTCTACCACATATTGACACGCTGGTTGATAATACTGTGGGACACTCATGGTTCTTATTTATGGATGGTTTCTCAGGGTACAACCAGATAAAGATGGACCCGAACGACATGGAAAAGACTACATTTGTAACCATGTGGGGCACATTTTGTTACAAGGTGATGCCTTTCGAACTCAAGAACGCAGGAGCGACTTACCAAAGAGCGATTGTGACCCTTTTTCCATGATATGATGCACAACGAGATAGAGGTATACGTGGATGATATGATTGCTAAGTCCCGAACCGAAGAAGAACACCTTCGGAACCTGAGAAAACTGTTCCAAAGACTACGCAAGTACCAGCTGAAGCTTAACCCAACCAAATGTACCTTCGCAGTCACATCTGGAAAACTCTTGGGGTTTGTAGTGAGCACAAAGGGGATTGAGATCGATCCAGAAAAAGTAAAAGCCATCCAGGACTTACCACCTCCCCATACTCAGAAAGAAGTTTGAGGTTTCCTGGGAAGGTTGAACTACATCTCTCGTTTCATCTCTCAGTTGACGGATAAGTGCGACCCTATCTTCAGACTACTCAAAAAGAGTAACCCCGGGGGTCTGTGATGAGGAATGTCATGAAGCTCTAGAGAGGATCAAAAAGTAATTGACAAATGCTCCTATTTTAGTCGCACCGGTACCAGGCAGGCCCTTAATCCTTTACTTGACAGTTTTTGAAAACTCGATAGGTTGCGTGCGTTGGGGCAACATGATGAGTTTGGGAAAAAGGAAAAGGTCGTCTACTACCTAAGCAAGAAGTTCAATGATTGCGAATGACGATACCCGCCCATTCAGAAGTTGTGTTGTGCCTTGGTTTGGATAACCAAAAGGCTTAGACAATACATGTTATACCATACCACGTGGTTGATACCCAAGTTGGATCATTTGAAGTTTCTAATAGAAGCACCAGCATTAACAGGGGCAGATGCTATTATCCGAGTTCGATATTGTATATGTGAGCCAGAAAGGTGTGAAAGGAAGTGCTATAGCAGATTTCTTAGCTAGCCGTGCTTCAGATGATTATGAATTGTTTAACTTTAATTTCCCGGATAAGAACTTGATGTGCATTACAACTGGGGAAGACGATGTTTCAGAAGGCGTCTCGTGGAAGCTTTATTTTGATGGAGCCTCCAATGACCTTGGCCATGGAATAGGGGCCGTGCTAATTTCCCTGAAAGAGGTCTACTATCCCTTCACCAGCAGACTAGAATTCTTCTGCACAAACAACATAGCAGAGTACGAAGCCTGTGTCATGGGACTGAATGCAGCCATTGAAAGAAAGATCAAAGAACTTCGAGTATTCGGAGATTCATCCCTAGTGATTTATCAATTGCGATGAGAATGGAAAACTAGGGATTCGAAGCTAGTCAAGTATTATGAGCTGATATAGGAGCTCACCAAAGAATTTGAAAAGATCAGTTTCACGTACCTTCCTAGAGAAGAAAACCATATGGCAGACGCCTTGGCAACCCTGGCTTCCATGTTCAAAGCAAATACTGGAGCAGAAACAAAGCCAATATGCAGACTTTTGAAAGGTCGGCTCACTGTTGTAATGTGCAAGAAGAAATAGACGGCAACCCTTGGTATTATGACATCTTGCAATATATCAAGTTTCAAAAGTATCCCGAAGGGGCAAATGAAAATGACCGAAAAACACTCAGAAAGATGGCAACGGGATATGTTCTGGATGGAGAGATTCTGTACAAAAGAAGCCATGACCAGACATTATTGAGATGTGTAGATGCCCGGGAGGTGAGAGAAATTTTGGCAGAAGTGCATGATGGTTTTTGTAGAACGCACGCCAATGGTCTGTCAATAGCTCAAAAAATCATGAGATATGGTTATTTTTGGTCAACTATGGAGGGGGACTGCACCGATTACGCCAGGAAGTTCCACAAGTGCCAAATATATGCCAACAAGATCCATGCTCCTCCATCACCTTTACACACCATGAATTCGCCATGGCCCTTTGCATCTTGAGGCATGGATGTCATTGGACAGATTTATCCGAAGGCTTCTAACGGGCACCGTTTTATTTTGGTTGCCATCGATTACTTCACTAAATGGGTAGAGGCAGCATCTTATGCCAATATCACAAGGACAACAGTGTGTAAGTTCTTGAAGAAGGAGATCATTTGTTGATATGGGTTGCCGGAAAGGATCATCACCGACAACGCTACCAACTTGAATAACAAATTGATGACTGAGGTGTGCAACCAGTTCAAAATAACACACCATAATTCTACGGCCTACCGCCCTAAGATGAATGGGGAATATAAAGAAGATTATTGCAAAGACAACTAACACATACAAAGATTGGCATGAGAAGTTTCCATTTGTTCTGTTCGCACATCAACGGGAGCAACACCCTATTCTCTAGTGTATGGCATAGAGGTAGTACTACCCATTGAGGTTGAGATTCCATCACTCCGGGTTCTGAATGAAGTAAAGCTGCATGAAGCAGAATGGGTGCAAACCATGATTGACCAGTTAAATCTTATCGAGGAAAAGAGGCTAAAGGCCATCTGCCACGGTTAAATGTACCAAAAACGAATGATATGGGCATATGATAAGAAGGTACACCAGAGAGAATTCTGAGAGGGAGATCTGGCGCTTAAGAAGATCCTCTCAATTCAGAAAGACTCTCG
This sequence comes from Hibiscus mutabilis, assembly GCA_019671005.1. Classification (NCBI taxonomy): domain Eukaryota; kingdom Viridiplantae; phylum Streptophyta; class Magnoliopsida; order Malvales; family Malvaceae; genus Hibiscus; species Hibiscus mutabilis. Next base: position 14,838,657 of record CM033740.1, on the reverse strand, counting down.
AGGAAAGTGGATGCCTAATTGGGAAGGGCCATATGTCGTCAAAAAGGCCTTTTCGGAAGGAGCGTTGATTTTGACTGAAATGGACGGAGAAAAATTGAAAAATCCCGTGAATTCCGATTAACTAGTATTATGTCTAAAGAGAGAGAGAGAGAGAAAATGAAAAAATGAATGAAAAGTGAAATGATAAAATAAATGAGGTAAAAACCTGAAAAGGTGTTTTATTAAAAAAAGAGCTCAAGGTTAAAACCCGAAAGAGGGCATCTTGAAGCCAAGGATAAATTTTGAAATTGGGCCTCCGGCAAGTAGAGTTATCCCCACGAGTACCAGAAGAAGAAGCTCCAGGCAAAGGTTCTACTCCGGTTGACAGGATCACGCATCATTCATACTGCGGATGCTTGGGGTCTTGCATTTCATGTTTTGCTTTCCCTTTCCCACGTGTTTGCCATGACTTTCTTAAAACTGTTCCAAATCCTTAATGGTAATAAAATCACATTTTTGTGCCTCCCCTTTCTTGTCTTCTCATTTGTTTTCATAAGCATCGTGCAAATAGGTTAACATAGACTTATGATAAGCAAAAGATTTCTGAGCATTGCTATGATCTCATCCTGAAAATGCAGGTGATTAGAAAACAGAATTAACTTTGTCCTTCAGCTGTCTACATGATGTATGCTGAGGCATGACGAGCAGAAGTCTTCGAGCATCAGGATAAGATAACCAATGTCACATACCATTCATACTTGTCTGAGAAAGTATTCAAGATAACAATAGAGATCTCCCAGGTGAAAACCCGTAAGGGCGCCTAAAAAAACTCTAAAGCGAAAACCTGAAAGGGCGCTCTAGAACTTCAAACCATAAACTCAAGAAAGAAAAAGTGAAATGGTTGAACCAAACAGTGGGATGGGGGTACCTTCACCAGAAGGAGAAAAGGAAGAGAAAACAAAGAGGAGAGTCGAGATTGACTGATTGTGAAAGTAGATGCATCAGAATATTGACATTCATGCATCATGAATAGTTAGGCATCCCTAGGATTAGGAACATGCTAACTCACAACATTTTGTCCATTTTAAATAGGTACTTACAGATTGTCATTGACTTTTGATCTGCCCCTTAGCAATGAAGAGGTGGATTTATTTGAAGAAAGATATCGACAGCCTTAGTAGTGTGAGTCCAGAAAGATCGGTAGCCGTTTTGGCGTGAATCCCAAATGCAAAGATAAAGGTTCTATATAGGAAGGGCCTATATTTTTGAACACTCGCAGCGAGAGGTTCTATATAGGAAGAACCCATAGCTCCGAGATTTCAGAAGCTAAGAGTTCTATATAAGAAGGACTTGCGACTCCAGGGTTTGAAGAATAACAGTTCTATATAGGAAGAACTCCCAGTTGAAAGAACCCATATGTGACGCAGAAGGTTTTATATAGGAGAAACCAGCGTCGGAGGCGAAGAGTTCTATATAGGAAGGACTCTGAGCTTTACCGTCTTAGAGTGAAAAGTTCTATATAGGAGGAACTCGTAACTCGAGGTTTCAAAGTGAAAGGTTCTATATAGGAAGAGCCTATAGCTCCAAGATCGGAAGGTGAAGAAGTTCTATATGGGAAGAGCTTACAAGCCTGAAGATTCGACCGAGGAAAAGTGGAGAGTTCCAGAAGAACACGTGATTCCAAAGCTACAATCATGGAAGTCGGATAAAAATGAGTGCTTATAATCTTTGCTTTGTTCTCGTTCTACGAGAACAATCAAAGAGGGGCAATTGTAATCACTCATTTTTATCTTGGAAAAATTTTGTGTTAATTTGCAAATATTATGTAATTATTAATATTAGTGCATGTATTCATATATTATATTATATTATTATGTTATATGTTTATTATGTGTATGGGAGTTATTAGTATATGGGTAATGTATGTGTGTGATATGTGTGAGTGCGCCTATATTATACATATTGTGTATGTGAGACTAATATGTATATAGGGTATGCATATGTATGTATGTATGTATGTATGTATGTATGTATGTATGTATGTATGTATGTATGTATGTATGTATGTATGTATGTATGAGTGCATGAATGTGTGATATGTATGGGTATATTAATGAATTATGTATACGTCCATATAGGAATAGGTATGTTTGTATGTGTATGTATGTGCATGTATAGGTGCTTGCATGTATATATATTAATTTGCATGTATGTATCATTGAGTGTGTACTATTATTATTATTGGGCTTATTTAAAATAAAACTTAAAATGTAAAGCCAAGATATATTATAACAGTCCATAGTCCTCATATTACAAACCCATAACCAAAATAAATTACAAGGCCCGTTTGACCCACAACCCTAGTCCATATCAAAAAAATAAACCCTAAAAAATCTAGCCCTGATCTTATTTTTGCGTATCCCACTAAGAACCATTGGATCTGAATTAGATCCAACGACCATGATTGAAGGGAGAGGGCTATCCAGCTGGCCGTGTGCATTACACGTCCAGACGGTTCTGCTGTTACGCGCAAGTATGATCCACGCGCGGACCCTTCGACCTCTCACACGCGCGTGCATCTCACGCATCAAAACTCCTCGACTGTCGCGTGCCACGTGTTGCGATCTGGTGCAGTCCCACCCGTCCAAGATTTCATCCGAGTTGTCCATGCATCGAGTCATCTCAACCGTTGGATCAAATCTGATCCAACGGCCAAGATTAAGATTGGCACCACTCCACCTCCACCATGCCACCATCATGCCTTGGCCGTACCAACCACCACCGCGTTCAGAACATGCAAAAGACAGAAAAAGCAGGGCTTGTCAATATCAAAATCAATCAAGGATATGTATTTTCATATTTTGTTTCTACCTAAAAAAATTAGAGACTACAATATATGTACCCAAGGCAAAAATCTCAGTAGTTACCAATTTTCCAATAACAAAAAAATACAAGAAAACACAAAAAAAAGGAATTTCTAGTGGTATTTTTCTTTCTCCCTCTTTTCTTCTCTATGCATGCATGAATCAAGACAAAAATAAATAAATAAAGAAAAGGAACAAAGGTCTTTACCTTGGTCTCCTGGTTGTTTCACCAGCGATGAACCAAGGTGGGGAGCCGTTTGAGTTTTTTTACTTACTTGTTTTTGGTTCGTTTTTTTGAGGTCTCAAAACAAAGGGGGTTTTGGTTTTGTTGGGTTTTTGTCGTCGAACCGTCGCGGTCTGAGACGGCTTTAGGTGGCCATATGGCCGAACCTCGCCTGAGACCAGCTAGATGTGGCGGCTGAGGGTAAGATTCAAGGGTTTCAGGGTTTGGTTTCGGGGGAAAATAGAGAGAAGTGGGGAGTGTTATCCTAAGCGTAAAAAAATGGGAAAAGTCTGAGATTTGGCTGGATAAGGGTCCTTTAAAGACCTCCAAAAATTTTAAAATGGCATAATTAATCACTAAGAACCCCCTGCGCTCTTGCTTTTTTGAAATTGGGCTTGCCTCATGGTCCATTTGCAACTCCAATCCCTCGTTTGTTTTTAAATTTCTCAATCCGGTCACTAAATTAAATTGAAATAGATTTTTTAATGGTATATTTGCGCCCTAAGGGTTTCTGCATTTTGGAGATTTTCATTTGAAGCTTGCCCCTTGGCAATATTACACTCATGGTCCTTTAAAGTTTACCTCAGCTTTTAATTAAATCCCCGAATCATGTTTTTGTGTTTTAATTTTGCTCTTCTCTGTTTTATTTTGTTTCATCCCAGTCCCTTTTTTATGTTTCTTTTTACCTTTTTGCTTTTTTATTTTATGTCTATTTTAGCATGTTTACTTTTGTCCATCATCTCTATGTAGGTTTTTATATATCAGATTTGTTCATTTTTTTGATGGACCATTTTTTATGTTTTAGTTTATTCGTTTTTATGGTATATGTATATGGTCGTTCTAAATGCTATGCCTTGGTTTAGTTTTCATGGTATGATCATTCATGTTAGCATGAGTTTTCCTTTTTTGGGGTCATATTTTAGTGTGATGCTTTGTTATGAATAATGCCATGTTTTTTTTAATTTATGTGTAAATGGTGTCACATGTTTAATATCTAGTTAGTCTTTTTGTTAACTTGTATATTATGTTTTGCTTCCTTTTGCATTATAGGTTGCATATTAGTGTGATATGTTTGGTTACATAGTAAAGTCATGTCATATTTTATTTTGAGTTATTTCATATGTCAAGTATTGTTTTTTAGAAGCATGTTGCTTAGATTTAATTAGTTTAATATCATGTTACATGTATGTCATGTGTTTGTTGCATTTAGGGTCTTATATGTTTAAGCATGTTAGGATTAATTAATTTACCCTTGAAAGTATGTTTTTTTGCTTATGTCCCTATCTTGTTTTTTTTTCATATGATTTAGTACTTTTGTTTATTTTTGTAACATTCATGTGTTTATGTTTTTATACCATGTCAATATGAATGCTTTTTTGCTTTTTAAGGTTGCATAATGGAATATAAATTGTCAATGCGGTGCCCTTTTATCCAAGCGTAAATGGGGCCAGTATCAGGCGTAGTGATGGTGGTTGGGCGTTTACTCTCGGATAACGGGGCTTTTAAAATTTACTCGCACATATAATTAAATGTTAATTAAATCGTCACTTTAATCCGAAAAGTCTAATATTAATAAAGCGGTAATTATTAAAGTACCAATTTTGGGCGGTGTGGGGGTGCTAATCCTTCCTCATTCGTAACCGACTCCCGAACCCAACATTTTTAAAATCTCTGGTTTTATGGTGTTCGGCCTACCCAAGTGGCATGTGGCGACTCCATTTTTAAATAAAATACGGTTTTTCTAAAACCTCACGAAATAAATGTTTTAAATACCCGAGAAACCCCAAATACCCTTAAAACCTCATTTTCATTTTTTTAGCGAAAAGGGATATCGCTACAATGACCATGAAATGAATAATATGTACATGTTAAAAATATCAATGGCATGCTAAACACATGATAAATTAATAGGCATCTCAAATAACAATATATCCATGTAATTCTAGAAATCCATGCAATTCATATTTTATTAACAATTTAATACCTTGGATCGATATGTGATAATGGATACTCGAATTCCACCTCCTCGCCAAGTCCATGAAATCAATGAATGGTCATATCTCTCATCCTCGCCAAAGACCAAGTCACATACATCCCTCTTCCTAGCCAATAAAGGTCGTAGCCTAGGACCAATGTCCACCCATACCAATAAGCTCATGAATTCTATGGCATGTCGATTGTATCCAATGTCCATTCGAGACCAAGGTCCTATGATTCCACGTTTCAATGATAAGTTCAATGATCAATGCACATATTCAACAATCAATGTTCATTTTAATGATAGTTATGATATTCTTGAAAAGTCCATAATACTTTCCATGATATCAATGGCTTGTTCAATATTCCATGGCATATCAATGAGACAAATGATAATTTTTTCTATGCTATCTACTTACCAATCTTACCACACATGGTTTCCATGAAGTTTCCATATAGTCATGGCTTGGAGAAATACTTTTTAATGTAAAAGACAATAAAAATGACATAGGGAAAGTACCTATCAATTCCCATAACTCGACTACACTCACCTAGCCCTTCTCAACGGTTTCTAGGCTCCTTGATAACAATTCCTTTATCGCTAGCTCTTGGAGGAGATGACGGAGTCTCAATCTCCCTTTCTTGAACTAGAAAAAAATCAAAGGAAATTGGTTACAATGTTTTCAATGGATTCAATGATATTTTCTAACTTCATAGCAAACTTTAGCTATGAAAATAACAAAAGAAAGAGCTAGGAAGCTATAGAGGATATTTTGGATTTTCCCTAAACTTTTTGTGTGAAATTCCTCAAAAACTATCCATGGAGTTTCAAAATTGATAGAGTGTTTTGCCTTACCCACAAGAGAACGATGATTTCATAAAAAGAAACTTGAGAAAATACAAGCTTTTCAAGGATGGCAATGGAGGTGCTTGCTTAGGATGAAGATGGAGAGGTGCTTGCTTCTAGAAGATGAAAGATGGCATCTATTTTTCCTTATGGTGAGGGTAAAGCTCTCGGATATGTTAAATGGAATAGGGTAAGGTGTTTAACATCTTTTACATGAACCAACATATCACCCGAGCCTTACCTTTTTAACCTCCCAAATTAACCAATAATAAGGTTTCCTATCTTAGGAGGAAATCTTATACTTTATTATAAACTAACATAATTATCATTACTCTAATTGTCATCTTATGTTGAACAAGAAGGACCAAAGGCACGTAAGGTGGAGGCAAGCAAGGAGGCGACTCACACCTCAAATTGGGGGTAATTACAAAGGTGGTCCTTCATCTTTTCAAACTTCACACTTTTAACCCTAAACTTTCAATTTTACAATTTGGTAATTAAACTAGCTTTCAAACTTTGCAATAGGGTCCTTAGTCAATAATTTGGCCTAAATTGTATCCAATGAAAATACTTTGGACTATTTGGTCAAAAGTCAACACTAGAGTTTCACTCACCAATATTTGAATCTCTGATTATCGGAATCCAATTTACAGCTAGGCCAGTTTTGGGGATGTTACATATGGACCCGCTTGAATTTTAATCGAGTAAACAGTTCTAAAATTGAGGTTAAGCCATATAATCATGTTCAAAATCCCATAATAAAATATTTGAACTCATAAAATTTGGTTTAATCTCATTTTGCATCCGTTTTGTTAGGGTTTAAGGCGTGCCTGTTTAAATTGGCTTTACAATGGACCTATTGGAATTTTAACTGAGTAAAAACATTTTAAATAGAGGATAAGCCATATAATCATGTTCAAAAGCCCATAACAAAATCCTATAAGAAAATATTTGAAATCATTAAATTTGATTTAATCTCATTTTGCGTCTATTTTGTTAGGGTTTAAGGCATGCATGTCTAAATGGGCTTTACGATGGACCCGTTGGAATTTTAACCGAGTAAACAGTTCTAAAATTGATGTTAAGCAATATAATCATGTTAAAAAGCCCATAATAAAATATTTGAACTCATACAATGTGATTTAATATCATTTTGCATCCGTTTTGTTAGGGTTTAAGGCGTGAATGTCTAAATGGGCTTGGCAATGGACCCGTTGGAATTTTAATCGAGTAAAAAAATTTGAAATAGAGGATAAGCCATATAATCATGTTCAAAAGCCCATAACAAAATATTTGAACTTATAAAATTTGATTTAATCTCATTTTGCATCCTTTTTTGGGGTTTAAGGCGTGTAAGTCTAAACGAGCTTTGCAATGGACCCGTTGTAATTTTAACCTAGTAAAAAGTTCTAAAATTGAGGTTAACCCATATATTCATGTTCAAAAGCCCGTAAGAAACAATTTGAACTAATAAAATTTAATTTAATCTTATTTTTTGGCCATTTTGTTGGGGTTTACGACGTGCATGTCTAAATGGGCTTTACGATGGACCCGTTAGAATTTTAACCAAGTAAAAAGTTCTAAAATTGAGGTTAAGCCATATAATCAAGTTAAAAATCCCATAAAAAATATTTGAACTCATAAAATTTGATTTAATCTCATTTTGCGGCCGTTTTGTTGGGGTTTAAGGTGTGCATGTCTAAATGGGCTTTACGATGGACCCGTTGGAATTTTAACCGAGTAAAAAGTTCTAAAAATGCGGTTAAGCCATATAATCATATTGATAATCCCATAATAAAATATTTGAACTCATAAAAATTTGATTTAATCTTATTTTGCAGCTGTTTTTGTTGGGGTTTAAGGCGTGCATGTCTAAATGGGCTTTACGATGGACCTGTTGGAATTTTAACCAAGTAAAAAGTTCTAAAATTGAGGTTAAGCCATACAATCATGTTCAAAATCCCATAATAAAATATTTGAACTCATAAAATTTGATTTAATCTCATTTGGCATCCGTTTTGTTGGGGTTTAAGGCATGCATGCCTAAAAGGGTTTTACAATGGACCCATTGAAATTTTAACCGAGTAAAAAGTTTTAAAATTGAGGTTAAGCCATATAATCATGTTCAAAAGTCCATAATAAAATATTTGAACTCATAAAATTTGATTTAATCTCATTTTACGTTCGTTTTGTTAGGGTTTAAGGTGTGCATGTCTAAATGGGCTCTACGACGGACCGACTAGAATTTTAACCGAGTAAACAGATCTAAAATTGAGTTTAATCCATATAATCATGTTCAAAAGCCCATAATAAAATATTTGAACTCATAAAATTTGTTTTAATCTAATTTTGCATCCGTTTTGTTAGGGTTTAAGGCGTGCATGTCTAAATAGGCTTTACAATGGACCCGTTGGAATTTTAACCGAGTAAAAACTTTTGAAATAGAGGATAAGCAATATAATCATGTTCAAAAGCCCATAAAAAATATTTGAACTCATAAAATTTGATTTAATCATAATTTGCATCCATTTTGTTGGGGTTTAAGGCATGCAAGTCTAAATGGGCTTTACAATGGACACATTAGAAATTTAACCAATAAAAAGTTCTAAAATTGTGGTTAAGCCATATAATCATGTTCAAAAGTCCATAAGAACTATTTGAACTCATAGAATTTGATTCAATCTCATTTTTTGGCCGTTTTGTTGGGCTTTAAGGCATGCATGTCTAAATGGGCTTTACGATGGACTCGTTGGAATTTTAACCGAGTAAAAAGTTATAAAATTGAGATTAAGCCATTTAATCATGTTCAAAATCCCATAACAAAATATTTGAACTCATAAAATTTGATTTAATCTCATTTTGCGGTCGTTTTGTTTGGGTTTAAGGCATGCATGTCTAAATGGGCTTTACGATGGACCCAATAGAATTTTAACAAAGTAAAAAGTTCTAAAAATGTGGTTAAGCCATTTAATCATGTTTAGAAGCCCATAATAAATTATTTGAACTCATAAAATTTGATTTAATCTCATTTTGCATCCGTTTTGTTGGGGTTTATTTAAGGCGTGCATGTCTAAATGGGCTTTACGAGGGACCTATTGGAATTTTAACCGAGTAATCATGTTCTAAAATTAAAATTAAGCCATATAATCATGTTCAAAAGCCCATAATAAAATATTTGAACTCATAAATTTTGATTTCGTCTCATTTTGTATCTGTTTTGTTGGGGTTTAAGACGTGCATGTCTAAATGGGTTTTACAATGGACATGTTAGAATTTTAACCGAGTCAAAAGTTCTAAAATTGAGGTTAAGTCATATAATCATGTTCAAAAGCCCATAATAAAATATTTGAACTCATAAAATTTGATTTAATCTCATTTTGCATCCATTTTATGTTTAAAAGCATGCATGTCTAAAAAATGGATTTGAATTTTCATAAAATTTGAATTTAATCAAAAGTTGAATATAATAAAATTTTGTTAAGTCATATAATCATGTTCAAAAGCCCATAATAAAAAATATTTGAACTCATAAAATTTAAAAATTTTAATCTCATTTTGCATCCGTTTTGTTGGGGTTTAAATTTTAACTGGATTTAAAAAGTTATAAAATGCAATCATGATTCAATTTAAAAATCATAAAATTTTATTTTGTTGGTGTTTGTCTAAATTTAAATGGAATTTTTTGTTGGAATTTTAACCGAGTAAAAAGTTATAAAATTGAGGTTAAGCCATATAATCATGTTCAAAATCCCATAACAAAATATTTGAACTCATAAAATTTTATTTAATCTCATTTTGCGGTCGTTTTGCTAGGGTTTAAGGCGTGCATGTCTAAATGGGATTTACGATGGACTCGTTGGAATTTTAACCGAGTAAAAAGTTCTAAAAATGAGGTTAAGCCATTTAATCATATTGAGAAGCCCATAATAAAATATTTGAACTCATGAAATTGGATTTAATCTCATTTTGGATGTTTTGTTGGTGTTTAAGGCGTGCATGTCTAAATGGGCTTTATGATGGACCAGTTGGAATTTTAACCGAATTAAAAGTTATAAAATTGAGGTTAAGCTATATAATAATGTTCAAAAGAATATAATAAAATATTTGAACTCATAAAATTTGATTTAATCTCATTTTGCATCCGTTTTGTTGGGGTTTAAGGCGTGCATGTCTAAATGGGTTTTACAATGGACCTGTTGGAATTTTAACCGAGTAAAAAGTTATAAAATTGAGGTTAAGCCATATAATCATGTTCAAAATCCCATAAAAAAATATTTGAACTCATAAAATTTTATTTAATCTCATTTTGCGGTCGTTTTGCTAGGGTTTAAGGCGTGCATGTCTAAATGGGATTCGATGGAAAAAATTTTTGAAGTAAAAAGTTCTAAAAATGAGGTTAAGCCATTTAATCATATTGAGAAGCCCATAATAAAATATTTGAACTCATGAAATTGGATTTAATCTCATTTTGGATGTTTTGTTGGTGTTTAAGGCGTGCATGTCTAAATGGGCTTTATGATGGACCTGTTGGAATTTTAACCGAATTAAAAGTTATAAAATTGAGGTTAAGCTATATAATAATGTTCAAAAGAATATAATAAAATATTTGAACTCATAAAATTTGATTTAATCTCATTTTGCATCCGTTTTGTTGGGGTTTAAGGCGTGCATGTCTAAATGGGTTTTACAATGGACCTGTTGGAATTTTAACCGAGTAAAAAGTTATAAAATTGAGGTTAAGCCATATAATCATGTTCAAAATCCCATAAAAAAATATTTGAACTCATAAAATTTTATTTAATCTCATTTTGCGGTCGTTTTGCTAGGGTTTAAAAATATTTGCATAAATGTCTAAATGGGGGATTTCTAAATGGGATTTACGATGGACTCGTTGGAATTTTAACCGAGTAAAAAGTTCTAAAAATGAGGTTAAGCCATTTAATCATATTGAGAAGCCCATAATAAAATATTTGAACTCATGAAATTGGATTTAATCGCATTTTGCGGATGTTTTGTTGGTGTTTAAGGCGTGCATGTCTAAATGGGCTTTACGATGGACCTGTTGGAATTTTAACCGAATTAAAAGTTATAAAATTGAGGTTAAGCTATATAATAATGTTCAAAAGAATATAATAAAATATTTGAACTCATAAAATTTGATTTAATCTCATTTTGCATCCGTTTTGTTGGGGTTTAAGGCGTGCATGTCTAAATGGGTTTTACAATGGACCTGTTGGAATTTTAACCGAGTAAAAAGTTCTAAAATTGAGGTTAAGTCATATAATCATGTTCAAAATCCCATAATAAAATATTTGAACTCATAAAATTTGATTTAATCTCATTTTCAATCCATTTTGTTGGGGTTTAGGCGTGTATGTCTAATGGGCTTTATAATGGACCCCTTGGAATTTTAACCGAGAAAAAACTTCTGAAAATAGAGGAAAAGCCATGTAATCATGTTCAAAAGCCCATAAAAATATTTGAAATTATAAAATTTGATTTAATCTTATTTTGCATCCATTTTGTTGGGGTTTAAGGCGTGCATGTCTAAATGGGCTTTACAATGGACCTATTGGACTTTTAACCTAGTAAAAAGTTCTAAAATTGAGGTTAAGCCGTATAATCATGTTCAGAATCCCATAAGAAACTATTTGAACTCATAAAATTTAATTTAATCTCATTTTTTGGCCGTTTTGTTGGGGTTTAATGCGTGCATGGCTAAATGGGCTTTACAATGGAGCCGTTAGAATTTTAACCAAGTAAAAAAGTTCTAAAATTGAGGTTAAGCCATATAATCATGTTTAAAATCCCATAATGAAATATTTGAACTCATAAAATTTGATTTAATCTCATTTTATGGTCGTTTTGTTGGGGTTTAAGATGGACCCAATGGAATTTTAACCATGTAAAAAGTTCTAAAAATGAGGTTAAGCCATGTAATCATGTTGAGAAGCCCATAATAAATATTTGAGCTCATAAAATTTGATTTAATCTCATTTTACGGTCGTTTTGTTGGGGTTTAAGGCGTGCATGTTTAAATGGGCTTTACGATGGACCTGTTGGAATTTTAACCAAGTAAAAAGTTCTAAAATTGAGGTTAAGCCATACAATCATGTTCAAAAGTCCATAATAAAATATTGGAACTCATAAAATTTGATTTAATCTCATTTTGCATTCGTTTTGTTGGGGTTTAAGGTGTGCATGTCTAAATGGGTTTTACAATGGACCCGTTGGAATTTTGATCGAGTAAGAACTTTTTAAATAGAGGATAAGCCATATAATCATGTTCAAAAGTGTAGCGACCTTTTTTCTCTCATGAAGATTCGAAGAATCGCTAAAAAGATGTAATAGGTTTCTTTTTCGTGTTTTTGGAAAATGTTTGGAAAAGTCTGTAAGTCTTTTAAAAATTCGTGTTTTTGAAAGAAAAAAACTTAGAGTCGCCACCGGCCACAAGGGTAGGCTGAACACCATAAAATCAGAGATTCGTTCAAAAATGGGTTTGGGAGTTGGTTACGTGTGGGGAAGGATTAGCACCCCCATCACACCCGGAAATCGGTACCAAAATATATGTTGCCTTTAACTGATGGAAATTATCGAAATTTAAATTGACTCTAATTAAATGGTTCGTAATTGAATATAAACTTTAATTGGATGGACTTGATCAAATTGGTGAATTTGAATCAATTAAACATTTAATTAATAAGGGTGACGATACCTCGAACCATAGATTAAATCGACATCGAATAAGCCCGACTGTCGTGTTAATTTATGGTTAGAACTTCATTCACCACCTTTATGCATGATGCAAGCAGTTAAAAATGATGTTATGACTTGTCCAAATTTTGTTTCAAATTACATTTACTTTTGAACGGCAAGAATTAATTCGAATATTTGGTCAACATCCATTGAGCCAGAACTGTTCTGGCGCAAATATTGGAATTAATAAATACCTCTTTTTCATAATTTAAGTTAATTAATTAATAACATGTCCAATTAAATATTTAAGGCCTAATGAATGACAATTAAAATGCATGACAAAGAATTACATGAAATTAAGCCCTAAGCCCACTAGAGTCCTATCCTAAAAAGGCCCAAATTATTGGTAATTAATTAGTGCTCTAATTATTGGTAATTAATTAGTGCTCTAATATTAGCCCTAAATTAATTAAATCCTAACAACTAGAAAACCCTAACATTTTATTGATTATCCCAAATCACAATGATTAATTTGATTAATTCTAAACTAGGATCCCAATAAGCCAAAGATTCTATTTAAAATTAATCCAATTAATTGTGATTTAAATTAGGTGATCTATGTGAAATACCAATTTTATCCCTAAAAATAATTAAGAATTGTTCAACCAATTTAATGCATTTAACATTTACCCCAATAAGCTAAGGGCAAATTTAAATGGATTAAATTGATTCGAACCTATGATCTAACTAAGGCTCTAACCCTAAATTTAATTTAATTAATTTAAAATCATGCCCCAATAACACGAGCACATAATTTTAAATTAGTTATATTAAACCCTAAACTAACCTAAAAGATCTACCTTAATAACAAATATAAAATTAAAAAAAACTACACAAAAGTCACATAAATGAATAAATAAATAAATAAACAAATATGGCATAAACAAAAAAAACTTAAATAAATATGCAATGCAGGGTTAAATTGGGGCAAAATACAAATAGAGGGATCAAATTGGTAATTTAAAAATCTAGAATGGATCAAATTGAACAAATTTAAACACTGGACAAGATTAAATTAAAAGATTTCAAAAAAAGACCTATATGGTTATTAACCCTTTTAAAACCGGATTAAAATAAAAAACAAGGACTCAATTAAATGCGAGTGAAAGTTAGAAGGACTCAGGGGGTAATTTTAAAAGACGGAAACCCTTAAAAGAAATATTTAAAACACGGAGGGACTAAACGAGGATAAACCCATTTTTAAATTTTGAATCAGACTTAGATCAGGGTGAGATTGCAATTTTTAGCAAAGCTGGGAGGACCTATACTGTAATCTAAAAAAGCAGAAGCCCTAGGGCTGGTAATTTACAAAGACGGAGGGATTTATGAAGGAAATAAACCATTTTAAAATAGGGGCCAATATATATGTTATTTTTGGGAAAAAAATCAAACCTTTAGCCATTTTAAACGTCATTTTCTTCCCATTTCTAGAAATCAAAACCCTCTGAACCAAAAGATGAACACCGCCGTGGTGTTTATTCGAAAACCAGAAACCGACCCTCTTTCCCAGTTTCTGGCGACGCTCCTCTGTGCTTTCCACCACCGGCCGTCGTAAACTGGCGCCGAGAAACCAAAAGCCACCCAAAAACTCTCATTTTTACTCCGACATTAAAACCAACCTTCGATCTACCCAAGAAACAAGGTTTTACCTAGATATGAGAAAACAGATTTAAAAAACAACCCTTTTTATTTTTTAAAACAAAAGACCATTCGAAACCTCACCGGAAACCAATAAAGTCGCCAAACACCATCTCGGTCCACCCTAAATGAGCAGAGGCCGTGGGTTTGTCACCAAAGAACGATGCGGCTAAACAGAAGGGTAAACTCTCACAACACATCTACTTTCCTATTTTTATTTTTTATATGCATGCTAAACATCTAAAAGGTTCTGGTTTTTTTGTATTGCTTCCCAACTATTGATACGATGTTTGGTTCGATATTATATAACCGAGAGCGTTACATGTGAAAAAAATGAAATAAAAACTAACTATAATCCTCTCTGAAATCTGCCAATATTTTGTTTGATCTTTGCTTGTTATGGTTCAATTTTCTTTTTGTGTTTTTACTAATGCCTGCTCTATTTTGATCACATGGTGATGTGGCGACTTGGTGAGGAGGAGAGGGTCAGAGAGAAGGTTGCGGCCATGGCAGATGAAACGTCAGGAGTCTGAAAAGTCGTGCATGGAGATCTTGAAAGGTCACACGTGCAACGCACGCGCGCGTGAAGGAGCGGGAAGGTCGCGCGTGGGCGCGTTCCAGTTCTGGAAGGTTCCCAGCTTTAATCCTGGGCCGTTAGATCTAGGACTGAGAGCCGGCTGCGCAGACTAAGGGGATATTGTTAGGGTTTTTGTTATCTGGTGTAATTAGGGAATTTAGGCTCCAAAATGGGCCGATGTAAATGTATTATAATTTTTGGGTTTTATTTTATGTAAATGGACGGTTAAAAAACTAGGCTTATTATTTAATTATTGGGCTTTTATTTTTTAATCTTTTTTTGTTTTTTGTAATTTTAATTAATAATATAATATAATATAATATAATAACATAATAAACCGAATACTAATATAATATTATAATTATAAGCAAGGTAATAACTAATACATAATATTAATTACTATCCATAATAATATTTTTTGTGTTTTTTCTTTTGAAATCAAAATAACATGAGATATAAAACAAACTAAAACTAATAAGTATGAAAAATATATTAACTGAAAACTAGTAATACTAATAAGTGAAGCCCAAAGCCTACTAAAACAAAAAAGTAAAAGCGGGTTGAACCCCATATAAAATTAATGATTACAGCTGCCCCTCTTTGCTTATCCTTGTAAAACAAGAATAAAACAAAGACCATAAGCACTAACTTTATCCGCTTTCCTGTCTGAAGATTCCGAGCTGTAAGTCCTTCCTATATAGAACTGTTCGCCCTCCCTCTTCCTGAAATTCTAGAACTCTGAATTCTTCCCATGTAAGGCCTGAAGAAATGAAGTCCCTGGAGTGATGCCTCGATCCTTGGTCGTCTTGGCACATAGTGGTACCTCACTTTGAGTCATTTTTTGACTTGATTGGCGACAACACTAGGTTTAGTGTTGATTGTCGTCCGTCGCTATTCATTATTTCTTTTATTTTTTCATATCATGCTTTTCTTTTTAAGTTTCCTTAATTTTTAACTCTTGTGGCGCGTTTTTCTTTGTTCTTGTTGTACATTTTTTCTATCGTTTGGTACTCATATAGAGATCCACATGGTGTTTATTTCCTTATTTGGATTTGGTGGTGGTCATAGAAAGTTTCATCTGCTTTGGTGGTCGTTTGCCGATGTAATCATAACCGTGTAGCGGATCAATCTGTCGGATAGTTTGGTTTGCACACCACTCTTTTTTCACATTCTTATGCGTCTCTTTTGGATAGAGACAAGAAAATTCATGAAGGTTCATGAGTTCTTTGACGATGTACATCAATCTCAAGTGAAGAATTTACTTTTCTTTGAATGTTTGAATTTTATATTTTATTTTTATATAAGTTTTTCGGTTGACATAATTTCTATTTTTTTTCTTTTAAATATGTTGAATTTATGATGCTTTTATTTTTTTAATAAAATTTAGTTGCTTTTAGTAAAAAAAAAAAGGGTAAAATAAGTGTCAAGTTTGTAGTAGTATCCTAATCAGAGCGGATGGATTAAAATTTTTTAAAACATACATAATTTATTTTATACAACATAACTAATAACTTGATCTAAAAAGACACTTTATATAAAGATGATTGATCTTTCTTTAGAGTAGGTATTCTAATATGGTAACGATTCTTATTTTTCTCGTAAGTTTTATTTATTAATCTTTTAAAAAATAACGACATTTTGATTTTGATTTTTCATATAAAGAATTATTTGATCCATGATTCAAGCTAGTGACTAGCTACTTGATTTTTGAATAAAATTAGAGATCACTTTGGTATGTAAGCCTTATTTCTATGCAAGATTATTTTTTTGATTTTGGGATATTGATTTTGTATAAGATTTGTTACTCTTCGGTCCTTTTGTTGAGGTCTACTCGGTAGAGGTATTCACATTAGATTAATGATCGGATTTTTAAATTTCGTTGTAGACCTAATTGGTTACTTTCAATTACGTAAATCAATAGTTAAAACCCCAATCAAACATGGAGCATTTTTCATGTTCACATAAATTTTTGTACTAGAAACATATGGTACATTCATGTATGTAGGATTAGAATAGGCAATTAGAGCTTATGCCACAAAAGACCTTCCTTTGCATCCTAATGTAGCTTTGTTCACCGCAGCTATACTGCCCCACGAGTTCTTCACCAACCAATACTTAGTCCCATCATCATTCTCTCCCTATTCAACACCCGTCACTCCATGATCCAGTAGCGTTCCGTAGAACTGGAACTCGAACCTGCTGACATCAACGGCAACCGAAACCAGTTGGTTCGCAACGGCCTTCTTCACTATTGGCGGGCACATCTTGGTATTGCATGTGCCATCCACTCCCTTGTAGGAGTAGTTAGTTGGATTCGGTTGTTAGGCTTTTGTTCTTCTGGATGACAGGATGAATCGGATTCGGAAGGCATTGCAGTCGGCCAGTTCTTGCTCAGACAAGAAAATCAACGTACCTGTTGTTAGCTTAGTAACCCCTTCCATGGCTGCCACGGCCCATTGCCGATGCCATTGATGCATCTTCAAGACTAGTCCATGCCCCCCTGTCTTGCCAATCTCCATGCCCTGCAAACTCTTCTGAATCATAGAGACATTCGGAATCCTGAGTTTCTATAAAGCCTTGACCTTTCTTTCAACTTTTTAACTGGATTCGTAATTCGTTCCTGCCGAAGACGTGATTCAAGCAATGGACTTCTCCAATAACAAATTATCTGGGGATATACTTCTCATACACAAATTGAAAGGATAGAGTATATTGACCTCTCTTCAAACAACCTCATCTGCAACATCCCGGATTTTTTAGAACCTTTAAGGTTCTTGCAAGTTTTAAAGCTGTCCAGAAACCAACTATCAGGGGAGGTTCCAAAAGCAGGGATTTTCGGCTGTTTTCCTGTCTGAAAATCTCAAGCTTTGTGGTGGAGTGCTCGATTTAGGACTATCCAAAAGCGATTCTCCTAAGAAAAATTCTGATGGTTCGAAACATTTGTAACAGTTGATAAAATTTAGTGACCATTTTGTAATAATACAATAAGTTTAATGACTATTTAATAATTCTTAAAAATTTAATGGTCAAAGATCATTTTTTGCTTAGTTTAGTAATCATTTGTATATTTCAGCAAAAAGGAAAAAAACTAGTACCAGAAAATACCTCAAATAATTAATACACCGAGTGTCTATAATTTTATGGATCCTGGATGAATCAAATATCCATCCATAAAGGACAAATAAACTGAAACAACGAAAATTAAATGATTTCATTATATACAATGATATAATGAAAATTGTATTTCCGTACCGTAACTATGTTTCGTAACAATTGTCACCATTTTTCTTTTTGATGAGATTACTGAAACTTCAACCTTATTATTTGAAGACAAATAAGAAAAAGAAGCACAAAGTCCTTTAAGTAAAAAGAATGAAGCCCCTTTGTTTCAGCTCTATGTTTCTAAACTCGAAATCATTCGGATTTTCCAATCCAAAACATGTTTGAATCCCTCTGGTAAAATACTACATCTCCGCTGTTGCTCACGTAATGATCTTCTCCAAGGCTCGACACTAGAATTTTTATTAAGTGAACTGGAATCGGCCCTGATTTCTGCGGCTCCCGATAGTATTTTCCGAACACCGGTTTCGCTGCTTTCGTCTGCAACCATTAGAATGAACCCACATCAATCTAAGGTGGCCTTAGATGTTAAATGTCAGTTCCATCGTTTTGATATAGAGTTTGCAGTGGTGGACTTGACAAAAGAGTTTGGGTTTTAACAGGGACGAGCAAGGATTGAATGTCAGGAGGGATTAAATTATTTAATTTTAAAAATACAAGGATTTACTAAGTATTTAAACTCAAAGTTGAGGGACAATGCCTAATTTATCTAATATTTAAATTTATAAAGACTTAAATTGTCATTAGATCAAAAAAATTGAAGAGACCAAAATAAAAATTTAGAGAATTTAATTAACAATATTAAAAAGAAAAGATATAATTTTTAATATAAATTTCTAAAAATTTGAGGGAGACCAAATTAAAATTTTCAAAACAAAAACTAAAGCACTTATTATGAACATTTTGAATTCTTGGGGGGACTAAGCTCTGTCCCTGGGTTTTAATTAGAAATTTCAAAAATTTTAGAGGTCTAATTATAAATTTAGATAATTGTGAGATATTCAATGATAATTTTAAAAAGTTTTGGAGGTCTAATTATGATTTTAAATAATTATGAGCAGTGATTGAGTCAGAATTTTATGTTAGGGGGCAAACTTATAAAATTTTAGGAGGGGGTCAAAATAGATTTTTAGTAGGAAATGTATAGAAATTTTTTAAAAATTTTCTAAATCATATAGAAGTTTCAAATGTTTATGGGGCAACCGCTTCTTCTAACCCCTTTTATATTCATCCCTGATTATGAGACGCAATCTGAATTTTCAAAAATTTTAGAGGGTTTAGTTAAAGATATTTAAAACTTTGAGACTTGATGAGAATTTTAAAATTTCGAAGTGCTTAAAGAAAATTTCCCAAATTTTTAAACACATACAGACCACTGCATTGACAGATTTGATAATAATGTATTAAAAACCAGACAATATCATAAAAAAATCAAGAGAGTTTTACTTTCTTTCCCTATACATAATAGCCGAGTTATTCATGTGATAAGTACACGCTAAAACTTAACCATGTGATTTAAATATGTTTCGTGTCAGATTCGATTGGAAGCTAACGGCTAAGCTAAGAAAAAGACAAATTTGGGTGGGGGGAAAAAACGAAGAGTACTTACAGCTTCAACTAAATGATAATGGGGGATTTGGGGGAAGAGATGATGAATGACATGGGTGCCAATGTCATGCTGGATATTGTTGAATACACCGTAATCACGGTCAACCGTTGTAAGCCCTCCTCCCAGATAACTCCATTCCTGAAAGTTACAACACGAAACACGAAGAGTCACGAACTCTGAACACGGACAGTAAAACAGACATAAAAATATTGTTTCAAAGATGGGGTTTTAATTAATGTACCTTGCCACGATACCAAGGAAGTTTCCGCTCACATCCATGATGATGAAGGTAAGTCACTAAATCCAGCCACACGACGAAAATCTATGGAAAAGGGCAACACCATTTTCACACATGTTAAATTACAGAGAAATTCTGCAGTTTTGTAAAACTGGGAATCTCGGGGCATACCAAGTAGGGAACACCGTAGAGCTTGAATGTCATGGCGGAACCGAATACAAAGGATAAATAGACAAGGAAACCGACCATTGCAATCCAACAGGCGGTTGAAGTCATTACATGTTTCCTGTCTTGGGGAGAAAACAAGCTGCTATAAGGGTTGAAATGAGATCCTGTCTTCCCCGGACTTCTGTGCCACTGTAATAATGCAGCAAGTTAAACAATGGGAACAATGTTTGTCATCTGGTTCAATCCAAAACATGGTGTCTCACCAAATAAATAGGGTATGCAAATTGGGGAAAAGGGATAGTGAATCTCAGAAGTTTTGTACTGATGCCCAAATCCTTGTAAATCTTCTCAGGCATCTGAGAATATAAAAACAGATTGCCAAGAGGTTAGTGAATCTCAAAAGTTTCGTACTGAATTCGAGACATCCTTGTCAACATTTCCATGGTTTTGATGATGAGTTTTATGGCTTAGTATCCTACAAAAATTCCAAATGATGTTTCATGTAATTCCATATATATATACTATGGAAACAACAGATATTGAACCTACTCATGTAATGAACTTACCATCCATGGTAAGGAACGAGGATTGCAGAATGTAAGAAATGACCCACCACATTATTAAGAATGGTAACATCAGAAAAGCTTCCATGACCACTGCAAAAACCGAAAACGAATGGAGTTACGAACAAAGCATAAACCCCAGAACTGGAAATGGATTTAGGGTCAGTACCAATCGTGTCCTAGGACAAAGAGAGCCCAAAACATGGTTCCCTGAGCAACCCAGTAGACAGGCCAAAAGAACCAAGCGTCCAAGTAAACCGCAGCTGCTAACAATGCAGAGATAACAAGAACATCCCTGAAGACATAACTCATGGACCGCCATGGATTCTTGACCCAACAGTGCTTCGGGATGGCAGCTCGGATATCGGCAATATGGAAAGGAGGGGCTGCACTGGGATCAAAACCATTAATGTACTCTCCTTTGTCCTCCATTGTTGTTTCAAATGATGCGTCGTTGGTTGAAGGGCTCATTCTCTCTCGAATCCCACTATTTATCTCTCTGCAAATCCCAATTCAGATTTGAATTACAAGACACAAAAAGTTGGAAACAACAGAAAAAAGAGGGTAGGCGGTTTCGGTGTTGTTGAAAAGGAACATTAATGTATTCCAAACATTCAGACAATTACTTTTTTATGTCTCTTCTCTTTATCATACCAGGGAAAAAAGGGAATTCAATAATTCAGAAAGAGTTGCTGTTATGGTAATGAATTAAGAGTTTGTAGGTAGTAGTATAGTATATATCATGGAAATTTGTGTACGGATCAAAGCCCTTTTCCCCATAAATCTCATTAAAAGTTGCAGACAACGTGGGTTAAAAAACTTTCACTATTTTCGAATAATTGCAACTGGGTATGGGAAAAAAGTCGATTTCTTTTGAATGTTTGTTAGTTAGTATTCTATTTTCAGTAAATAATGTTAGGTAAAAAAATATATAAACTAAATTAATATTCTCAAAATATAAATATTATAGAGGCTCTTATTATAAATAAGTACCTAAAGTATATCATTTTTTTCATTTAGGTATCTAAAGTATTTTTTTATCAAAATAAATACTTAAAATATACATTTTGGTTAGATTAAGTGACTAAAATATATATATGCTTGAAAATTAGGGTTTGAAGATTCAAATAACAACTCACTTAATTATGTGCAACGAGATATTTATTTTTTTAAAAAGAATTTATATATACAAAAATAAAGCAATGCAAAACGTACCCGATAAAAGAGATGAAAGTGAAGCTAAGGAGTTTTCAATGCAACTTGAAAACTTTTAACAATCTTTTTTTTTCGTTTAGTGTTTTTTGTTTGTTTTGGTTTTGGTTCTGGTTATGTTACAAGGGAACGACTTACTTCCCGGTTGGTCGTTACCTTAAATTTTTAAAGAGAAGATGGGAATTGTAAAGCTTTAGACATTATAGGCTTACAGATCCTTGTTTTAAGACAGGTTTACTTGGCCATGCTTCAATTTAGGTTTCAAAACCCTAAAACTATTATTGAGACTCACGGATTCCCCTGAAATTTTTCTCCCTAAACTATGTATTCTGTCTGAATTTTTCTTTCTTTTAGCCAAGTAAATATAGATTTTTATAATTAGAATTTTAATTATTTTATTTCTAATTTGGAAATAAAATTCGTAATACCTAACTCTTAGAATCTAAATACAGTAGTAGAGTTTCCAGATTTTTACTCAACTATGTTGTTTTTTAATATTATTTACGGACCTGACACCTAAAAATATTAATTCTCGATCTAACATCTATTTCAGAAACTCGTCTGGCTAGTATGAAGAGTTTCATGGGTTATTATCTCTTTTAATCAGGGGCAGAATTCGGGGTAAAAGATTTGGGGGTTAATTAAAATTTTTTAGAAATTTAGAGGCTTAAACTAAAAATTTAAATTTTTTTGAGCGTTTAATTAAACTTTTTAATAATTTTGAGAGATTTAATAAGAACTTTTAAAAATAATGAGAGGAGATTTAATTAAAATATTTAAATTTTTGAAGCTTAATATGAATTTTTTAAAAAAATTGAAGGGGCCAAATTAATTTTTTTTAAATTTAGAGGGTCAAAATCTAATTTTCCAAAATTTTGGGGGTCATGACCCCCTAGTCCCTTGTTCGTTCCGCACCTGCTTTTAATGACTTTTTTATAGATATTCTTTATTAGATCTTGTTAAAAAAAATCTCATGAAATTTGTCATAGCAGCCATTTGAATTCCATTAAAAAATAAAAATTCATAAAACTCTTTATACCTGAATTTTTGAAATGGATGCTAGATAAAAAAAAATTAATGTTTTTTAAGTGTATGTCCGTAAATAAAGCTAAAAACTGAATATTTGAGCAAAATCACCGAATTTTCCTGATATTCTTGTTGGACCACAATTTACAAAGGGCACTGAGCATAGGGGACCCTACACCACTTGTATTGTGCCGTTACTACTCAATTTAGATGCTGTGTATTTAGAAAGGCTGGTGAGCATAGGACCCTTAACCACTTGCCCACTTCCATATGTGTTTGCTTGGCGGATGGATGTAGGAGTGTGTATTTTCGAATATCGGATCGGATTTAATTTAAAATTTCAGATATTTAAAATTTCATATCGGTAAAATAGCAATATGTATATGATTCGAAAAAAATCAGATATCTAAATATTCAAATATCCAATTATTTAAATATAAATTTTGGTTTAAGTATTTTTTTCAAATTTGGCGGTCGTATATGAGAAAATTTCAGATTTTCAAATATAACAAGTAACAATTTGACAAATATAATAAGATTCACATATGAGAAAATTTTGATTTTTTAAATTTTGTGATATAACAAGCATCAAATTACTAAAAATAACAAGATTAATATCCATGAAAATTTTAAATTTTTGAATATTTTGATTTTTCGAATAATCTGAAACTTGAAATATTGCAATCAATATTCGATCTAAAAAATAAAAAATTGGAGCAAATATCCGATTCAACAATAAAAATCACATCAGATATCTGAATTTTTGATCAAATAAATAGATAATCTGATCGAATCGATCGTATCAGATATTTTTGCACACCTCTAATTAAATGTACGTTTTCCAACTACAAACGTTGAAGCATTCATACCATTTTGTTTTATTTTTTGGTATTTTATATTTTTATATATTCATCTCATTGTTTATATTTGGAGTGTGTAATTATTTTTCTAATAATATTATATTCAAAATTTAAAGGTTTAAAGGTCAATTAAATTCCCAGTAAGATAAAAAATCGATTAATCATTCAATAATATTTTACACTCAATTTAACCCTCGATGGCTGAAACACTGGTTAGTTAATGACATTTTGAAATACTACAGTGTTATTCTACGTGGGCTTAAAGACATTTCTGGGACCCTTAGGTCCTATTATGACCAGAGTAGGACACAAAATCCTATATTTTCCGAAGTAGCACCATTACAGTGAACTCAGCGTACCTACACGACGAGTTCCAAAATAATATTATTTTTTTTATTTAAACTCGTCGTAAAAGCACGATGAGTTTCATTTTTTTTATTTTTTTAATAAACAGTTTAAATCTTAAGCAAAGTAATTAGGGTAATCCTAATCCGAACTCACCGTAGGTGCACGACGAGTTTCAACTGGGTTAATGGCAGTAGCGTTTACACATAACACCGTTTGGGCAAATATGGAACTTGTCGTGGCTTTACAGCGAGTTTGGTTAAGAAAAAAATTTTGTACCGTATATGAAACAAAAACTTTTAATAAATAGTTGACACATAGACGAGCAATTTCGAATTTTGTTTGATTTGGGCCAGTAAATTATTTATATGTATGTTAATGTTAGTCAATGTTGTTAGAATAAATAGGTAAATTTTATCTTCCTACCTTAACAAGTTGGAAAAGATAATTGAGGATGATGTGTGTCGAAAAACATTTCATAGAAATAAAGCATAAAACAAGGTAGACTGCAGCGTAACACCTACTTAAAACATCAGACGAAAAATCAACGTATAAATATGAAACTACAATAATTTCAGCAATGAAAGGTTAATCGGATTTTGGCTCAGTGTCATCGTAGTTAGTAGAGCGTCTGAAGTTAAGTTAAGTTCTTCAATCAGTTGTTGTTTCTCTTGTTTGCGCCTGTACATAAAAAGCTGCAACGCATCAGCAGCTGCATCAATATCCGGCAAAGATGGAGCTTGTTCAGTGGTCGTTGTAATTGCGTATGGAGCAGCTTCTCTGAGTGCAGATGAACTACCTTCGCCGGCATGGACCTCATAGAACTTAACATTTAAGTGGATGTATTTAGCTCCTACAAAATTGAGTTGGTCAAACATCTTGCGTAGGTCTCTTTCCTTGGTAAGCCTCAGAATGTAGTACAATTCAACGAGAGTCGGTGTTCGGTTTTTATATTCCAAGTAAGAAATTTTCTTATCTGTACATTTACTAATCTTTGTTGATATCAACTGCAAAAAATCGTGGAGTGACATATTGCTGGTGATCGTTGAGTCGAAAATAGGTACCAAGAAAATAAAATGTTGCAAAAAACTTAGCCATGAGGGGACCAAAGTGTTTGATCTACTGGTGAAATGAACACAACTGGAGTGTGGGTTTTATAGTAACGAAAATCACGTGAAACTCGTCAAGCATAAAAGGCGAGTTTCAAAATTCCTCATATTTTATTGCAGAAGAATTAAAATTGCATGCATAAATTAATAAATACAAATGAGTTATTAAATACTATGCAATTAAATTTCACATTATTTACGATAACTATTTACAATAAACGTAAATGAAAAAATACTAAACTTTAGAAATATTAAATAGAATGTTGCTGCAAATTGATGTTCGACTATTTCGATCGCCCGTGTATGTAAATACACTGCTATGTCATGCTTGGCAAACCCATAAATTCCAAATGAATCAAGATCGTGGATTTGGAATCATTACACAAAATTCTCCTTACAACATTAAGTTTTGCAATAGCTTTGAGAAAAAAATGAATAGCGATACGTCATAATGTAAGGAGAACTTTGTGTAACTTGTCAGAATCCATGGTACGTACAATATTCTTGGTTCATTTAGAATTGACGAGAATAACAAGCTTATCTTTTTAGAATAATATACCTCCAAATAAATATTAACATGGTGGGTTTGACAGGAATAGAGCGTAGATAAAAAATTGGTATTTATAGGTATTTTGAGGAATCATTTACCTGCAAAATATGCAGGGGATGATATGATAAGTGGAACTCGCAGTGCATGAATAGCAAGCTCAACCGAACTCATCATGCATAGAAGGCAATTTTACTTATCATGTCATCCCCCTCAGCATGTTTTTGTAGGCTAAAGATTCTTTAAAGTTTCTAGCGGAGGGTTCAGACTATAATGGTACACGATGTACATAAATCGATTTATATGCAAAGCAAGTTTAGAGTGGTTGTCTCATGAAATAGAAGTAAAAAACTACGAAATTTTGTTGTCTCGTAATGCATTCAATCAAAACAGTGGGCGTCTCATGTGTTGGTGAAGCTTAGTTTGATTCACGAAGTTTTCCTTTCAACATTATGTGCGCACGGAGGAGATCATGATGTTAAGGCTTAAAGTGTATTACGTGGACCAATCCAGAGCATCCATCAGTACAACTTGGCCTAGACAGCTGCATATTCCATGTTGGCTTACTCTTTGTAGCACGTAAATAACAAGATCGATATTCTCTTTCGGTCTAGTGAAGAGGATCGGAGCCTACTGGATATCTTTAGATTCTGAGGCAGGTGAGGAGGGTGTACATTGCTCATAATAGGGCAGCCAGAAGTCATATTTTTAGCCCAATTGTATACTGATTTACATCACTCTCTGAAGTGATGAAGGGGCAGACAGCTGCATATGTAATGTTTGGTACTCTCTTTTGGTCTAGTAAAGAGGATCAAGGTGAACTTTATCCTTCTAGATTTATAGGCAGATGAAGAGGCTGTGTATTGCTCATAATGGCGCTACCAGAAGTCATTTTGTCAGCCCTAATTGTAATGGAAGTTCTTTTTACAACATTATTGTTTCGTAAAATCGCATTGTGAGAAGTATATTTCATTTATTTGTAATTGCTTTGTAATTTAAGAAATGTATTAAGTTTTGTAATACAAGAATGTTGATTTACATTTATTTGTAAACATTATTGTTCCGTGAAATCACATTGTGAGAAATATATTTTGTAGGAGTGTTAACGTAAATTATTCCAAAATTTCCACCAATACAGCTCTCCTTGCACATTCGAAAAACCCTCTGAATCTTGTGTTGAAAACTACCAAAGATGACTTCTATAGGGTTGTTTGCGTAATTTTTTTGCCGTGTTCGGTTGTTTTTTTGCCATATTTTTTTCCCACCGTTACGTACATGTGTTTATCTATAGGAAGGTGTGTCATCCGTTCATTCGCGCAAAATATGCTTCGATTGTTGCTTTGAAAAGCATGCATATATTCATCTAAAAACCTGCATCTGTGGAAGCTGCCAGGAAAAATAGAAATGATCGGTGCAACTCATCGTCCATGCATGGCTAGTTTGATGAAATTTGTCACGCATGGACGGCGAGTTAGACCTATAATTTCCAATTTTTGTTGTATCTACCTCATATGCAAGTTTCAGACAAATATATGTATGCCCAACTCATGCTACATGCACTACGCATAGTTCTCTATAAATATCCAAGAGAAGTAATGTTCGAGTATACAAAAAATGCTCACAAATGTTAAATCTTTTTTTTACATACTATATATTATATGTTGATTTTCTTCCACGTATGTGTATCTATTAACTTTATAAAGTTCTTACAACATTAATTACACTATACAGTCAACCGCATAGCTACAACATTGGGAGCTTTTTTTCCTGAGTCATCTTTACCAAAAATATCCACGACATTGCTGGACAACAATGGTTTCAGTGTTGCCTCACCTTTGACAACGATATAAGGCTCTTAAATTACTGTATGCCATGCAGATTGACTGATGCCTTGTAGTACTGTAGTCTCGTATGTATGGCTCAACCAGATAAATAAACAGCTAATATTGACGGTGTTCTCGGAGTACTGCAGGGCAGTTCGCCTATTCAATTTTACGAATTTCTTCTTACAACATTATTTACGCTCCAGCTGTCATGCAGGGAATGTATAATTACTTTTAAAGACATGGCATAACAACTGTCAGCTGCCTCGTAATCGGCAATGGCATCACTAAACACTAATTTCAGTAACTTTTGAGCCGTGTTTGATTTTTTTGCCGTATTTTTTGCCACCATTATGTATATGTGTTTATCTATTAAATAGCGTGTCTGTCGTTCATTCGCATATTCAAATAAACAATCCTAATCTTGCCTTGAAAAGCCTACCATGATGACTTCTATATGGGTCTTTAGGCAACTTTTGAGCCTTGTTTGGATTTTTTTTGCTGTATTTTTTCACCATCGTTACATACATGTGTTTATCTATGGGATGGCGTGTCCGCAGTTCAATCGCATATTCGAAAAACAATCCAAATCTTACCTTGAAAAGTCTACAATGATGACTTCAATAGGGGCCTTTAGGCAAGTTTTGAGCCGTGTTCAAATTTTTTTGCCATATTTTTTTCTCCACTATTACGTACATATGTTTATCTATTAGACGGCGTGTCCACTTACCTTTAAAAGTATGAATATATTTGTCTAAAAGATGTATCGATGGCATATACAGAAAATGGAAATGTAAGGTGGAACTCGCCGTCCATGCACGATGAATTTGATAAACTCACCCTGAGTGGACGGTGAGTTGCACCTATCATTTCCATATTCATTTCCTACATTTACCACATATGCAGCGTTCAGACGAATATATGAATGCCAAACTCGTGCGATATGCATTGCGCATATTCTCTTATAAATAGCCATGAGAAATAATGTTCGAGTATATAAAATTTTTTCTCCAAATGTTAAATCTTCTATTCCATACCACACCAAACGGTCAAATATTTATATGTTGGTTTTCTTCCTATGTGTCGATCTATATACTTTTGTCCTAAAAAATTCCAATATATTATTCAATTTTACGAAGTTCTTCTTACAACATTAATTACGCTACACAATCTATCTTTCTCTAGTTGGTTGTCTTCCTCTCTTCAGCCTTAGGC
This sequence comes from Hibiscus mutabilis, assembly GCA_019671005.1. Lineage (NCBI taxonomy): Eukaryota > Viridiplantae > Streptophyta > Magnoliopsida > Malvales > Malvaceae > Hibiscus > Hibiscus mutabilis. Next base: position 14,809,961 of record CM033740.1, on the reverse strand, counting down.
TTTGCTGGTGTCCCGAGTGTGTCTGGTCATAGAAGCACGGCCCATGTCGAACTCGCGGCTGAATTAGGGTTTGTTTATCGTCGTCGTCATCATCATCATCGACACCTCCTCTACTGATATCCCCACTATCCTTTTCATCTATCTCATCTTCCTGATCTAGAGTCATACAACACGATTGGCTAAACATACTCGGACCACCTTTTCTTACATCCTCCGAGAATATAGGACTTGATATATATATTGTCGATATTAATGAAGTCGTGTGCTCAACGTTATGATGCTGCATATCATGATATTGAGCTTGTGGGACCATAAACTCAGACACATAAACACCTTCAGAATTACCTGTAGAACCTTGCATTTGTGCTGCAAATCGTTGTCCTTGACTGGCCCAATTACCAAGTTCACCTCTTCACACACATATTTCATATGGAATATGCAAATTCCATGACCCTTGTGTCATGTAAAGAGTTTGATCCTAACTTGAGGACTTATATGACGATTGAAAAGAGTCGACATCAAATGTTGGCAATGTAGGTTCTGGTTTAGGTTTCGATCTAGCCTCTCTTTTGCCGTGTCTACCACTACCTTCAGATCTACCTCTACCTCTACTTCTCATCCCCTGGATCTGTCTCCTGATGACCCCACACTCCGTGACGACTCACTCGATACTTCTTGGGCTTATCGGGCTTGAAACAAAACAAGCAAAACATCTAGTTGGACCAAGTCGTCAAGTACGATTTGTTGTTTACGGCAAACCACTAGTGGTATTCAGAAATTGAGAAATTAAAATCATCCGCTCGAATGGGAACACGATGAGACAACATATTTGACCTTCTATGCCAATCTTCTATGTATGACGAACGTTTGGTTGGCCAATCCTCTTCACTCTTACCACATCCGTCCACCACTTCAAATTCATCCATAATGAGCAAATCAACCAGTATAGGCAGGTGGTATCCAAACTGCCTAAGGACCCGATTGCCGTAAAACATCTTAACAATCTCAAAATGTAGCAACGACATTACAAAACACCAACTGTCGGCATCATCGTACGTACGGTTCAGAATCACCGCTTAACAATCATCATCCAAATATGGCATCCATATGAACTGTGACAATTCGTCCATTAAAGATAATCATTCGCATATAAATTAATATAATTTTGCAAATACCAACAAAAACCCAATTATACATTAGAAAATGGGATAGAAATTACAATTTTGCATTATCTGATCTTGGCAATAGAGATCAATCTTCGTTCTAACTTTGAGGATTAATTTTGTCTCGAACACATTCTTTTTTAATTTTTGTCCCTATCTGCATAATACAAATACATACATCATGGTTTCCCTAAACAACATTTAAAATAATTATGGGAATGAACATTATTACCTTGAAGCGAGTGGGAATTCATACGGAGCATCGTAAATTGGTGTCATGAATGGAAGCCTGTACCAGGCCCATGATTGAAGCAAAACCAAACACCCACCAATATCAGCATGCACGAATCTATCGTTGACGATTGTCTGGGTCACTACCTTGTACAACTCGTGGTAGAGGAAAGCTAATATTGTAGATCTCCAATTGTATCTTCTTGTTTCGAATGAAGTATTCAAGAACGAGAGGTACTACGTGTGCACGTGGGAGTCTATTTGTTCGGTATTAGCATCCCACCGATAAGGCGCAATATATATGCTCGAGCAGCATTTTTAACTTTTGCCCCTGTGGAATTTCAATCCACTTTAAATGCATTCTTGAGCCACGTCATCCTCACTTGTTTGCCATTTATTTTCTGTACATCTGGTGCCTTCCCAAAATACTGCACACATAGAGATTCTAGAATATAGATGTTGCACGCAATGACTGGAAAGCCTGAAATTGGAACACCAAGATGCATAGCAACATCTTCGAGGAAGGTGTGCGTCTCTAATCTCCAACGCTCCACCAACCCATTAATCAACTACGGCAAGATGTCAAAGCCATGAATTTTTGTCGCGTAACTAAATCTGGCTATGTCCAGAAATCCACAGATTTCCATGCATGTCGGCTCGTTCCATAGCAATCGGGGCCAAAATTTTATCTCATCTGTCTAGAAACACAAGATTTAAATTAAATTGCTACTTTACCTTTTACAAACAACAAATTAAAATTAAAAAAAACTTAATAAAAGATTACCAATAAGTTCATGTTGTTTGTGATGTGCTTTTCTTCCCGTCTTCACAACGTTATTTTTTCTAGTAATTCTGCGCCACAAAACCTTAAATCGTAAGAAAACAATCAAATAACAAATATTTTTACCAAAAAATACTCACAAACACCACAAAATAAAAATTCAAAAACTGTTACCTTGAATCTATCAAAATTTTTTGCGTAGTTGATTTTTTCGGGACTCTACGAAAATCACATAGCTTAACAATCTCACTTGCTTTGCTCAAACTAAAGAGGTTGATGAATTGTTAGATGCTTAACACTTTAAGTTAAACTTCCTATTTATACTACACAACAAAACACCCTAACTTGAAAAAGTGATCATTGGGCAACGGGTAGAAAATAAAACTCGTCGTGTCCCTACGTTGAGTTTCATTTTCTATCTGTTGACCCACGATCATATTTTTCAAGTTACGGTGATGTGATCTGATTCGCATCAAGGATTTTTCTAGTAGCTCGCAGATAAGGCCTGCACACCATTGTCAATCTGTCTACCAAATTTAGCATAGCAATCCAATAGACATCAAGATGGATTAATCACTTGTCTAAACTCTTTTAGGATTTAAGCAATCAAGTGAGAGTAAAGGCATGAATTAAAACAACACTTAAGGAGAGAATTCAAGGAGTCTTGACGTGCCATTTTTGAATTGGATCCAGGCCGATCTGAGTCTTGAAGTCTTCTTCAAACTTATTCCCTTATTTCTTATCTTTCTAACGCACTTTGAGCCACCTTAATCTGATATCGAGAGCTTAAGTTATGACCAGATTATTGGAGACAGTTCAGACTGGAAATTCAATACGGGAATATTCACCACTCAAGCAAATGTATCAATCCGTAGTGCATGAATGGACAGCTTTCATTGGTGTCATAATCATCATTCAAGATAACATTCAAAGGTTTCATAATAATCCATTCAAGAGGGACTATTCGTCTTCTTCAAGGAGTGAATACAATGACTATTCAAGTTAACCAAGGGTTGTATCTAATTCAGCCATTAAAGAAGATGAATGACAACTTTTAAAGGCTTAAGAGCTCAAATGCCTCTTCTTTTTAGACAAATGGATGTCTACATTCATCTTACAAATTCTACACAACCATTCAGCTACCAAAGGAGATGGAAAGACACAAGCCTTAATGTCTTACCATCATTGCCATGTTTCTTTGTTAGACTTTTCAGTTTCTATTTTGTATTCCTATAAATAGTCCCTAGCATTTTATTTATAAGACATACAACTTTGAGAATATAACATATTTGTGAGAGTTTAATCTCTTTGTTCTTCATTGAACTTTTTGACTTATCAAGGAATTCTCTTTGTGGCGTTATTCCCTTATTTCCATATACCAAGGTTCCCAGTTTTCTAACTAGAGTGTCGCGGTATTTTCGTTTATGAACATTATAGGAAATGGGTCTTCACTTTTTCATAGTGTTGGTTTATTTCTCGTTCCTCTAAGCATCCAATAGGATTAAGGTCAACATTCTCTATAGTTTCGGTTCTTTCCTCGTTACTATCTATTTTAACCATCTTCAATATCAACATATCCTTTTACCATCATCTTGCATTCATCTTACTACATTCTCATCATATCACCAAACTAGCTTCCGCAATCATATAAATTTCATCATCATTTCTTTAGACAATCACCCTTTGAAACCATTTCAGCATCCCACAAAATACTTATTGTGTTCACGATCAGGCAATTAGTGAATTTCAGAAACTCACGTAATCGGGATCACATCTTACGGTTTTTGTTGTTTATTCACAGCCGTCGTTAACCCAGTTGAAACTCGCCGTGCACCTACGGTGAGTTCGGATTAGGATTACCCTAATCACCTTGCTTAAGATTTAAACCGTATATTTTAAAAAATAAAAAATAGGAACTCGCCGTACTTCTACGGCGATTTTAAATAAAAAATAATATTATTTTTGGAACTAGCCGTGTATGTACGGCGAGTTTACTGTAATGATGCTACTCCGAAAAATATAGAATTTTAGATCCTACTTTGGTCAAAATAGGACCTAAAGTCCTAGAAATGTCTTTAAGCCTTCTACATGCAATGACATTACAAATGTAGCATTAAATGGGCTTTAAAATTGTGTTTAACTAAAAAAGGCGGAATCCAACGAACTATTAATGCGCGTTATTGTTTGTATTTAAAAGATTTTTAAGTATTTGAGTGTTAAGCGGAAATTATTTTTTGTGTAAATACCGGTATTTAATTTAAGGGTTGATTAATATGGATTTAGTGCTATAAAAGCCTATATGAGGGTAACCATGCAACCTAATTTATTTTATTTATAACGTCAGGATTCAAACTTCTTACATTGTTTAAGAGATCTAATGCCTAGTGGTAGATTTTGGTAACAGAGTTTGAAGGAGCTTACTTAAATTTTCTATAAAAAAATCGGGACATTTAAATTAATTTTGGGTTTAATTTATTTTTTAAAATTAGGATCAAACTAAAATTTATACTTAATATGAATCTTTAAAAAATTTTAGGAGGGTACTTAATTTAAAATTTTAAAAATTGAATATAATAAAAATATTTTAAATTTTTTAATTGATTAAATTAAAAATTTTAAAATTTTAAAAAATTAAATATTAATTTTTAAAATTTTGGGAGCCAAGCACCCACTGGCTACAAATAGAATTCACCTATGTTAATGTCTTATTCAACTAGACGAACTAATTATTAGTTCATACTAACATCATTCAATAAATAACTACATTCTTCTATTTGGCCTAAATATATTTAGAATAATACTCAAAATTCTTTTAAGAAAATAAATAAAATTTATGAATCATTGTAATAAATCCACTAAAAAATACTATTATCTCACATTTATCACTCGGGTAATTATTTCATACATTGACGATATAAGCAAAAAACTTTACAAATGCCTTAGTTTTAGGGTTTAAGGTTTATTGGTTTATAATTTAGAGATTGTGGTTAGAATTTAATATTTATTATTAGAATTTAGTGTTCATATATTAAAATCTAAATCTTTAACCATATTACCCTAAAACCTAAATTATAACTGCTAAATCCTAATTTCTAACTCTAAATTCTACATTCTAACAACGACCCATAAATTAAACCATTAAACCTAAAACTAAAACACTTGTGAAAATTTTTTGTTTTCACCATCAATATATTGAGTATAAATCCTTATCACTGTCTATTCTTTTTCGTCAACAATTTTCCAAATAATTTAATAAATAAATTTTTAAAATGATGTTTATTTTAGGTCCAATAAAAATTATACTCTCAAAAGAAATGCATACCCAAAAAATAGAAAATAATCAAAATGAATAAGCTTGAGAGTAAAAAAAATCAACAAGACTTTCAGAATATTTTGCATTTAATTAAGGAAAAATACTGTGATACAATGTAAATTTTAGTTTATACAACCTTTTAATTTTAGGGTTTAAATATTTAGGTTATGATTTAGGGTTTAGGTTGTAGAGTGTAGAATTTAATGTTTATGGTTAGGGCTTAGAGTTTAGGGTTTAGAGTTTAAGGTTTAGGTGTTAAGGTGTTAGTGCTAGAGATATAGGTTTTAGATTTTATAGCTTAAACATGAAGGGTTGTATAAACTTTTTTTACACAGCTTGTGTATCAAAATACAACCCTTAATTAAGTCTTTGTTGTTAACCAAAAAATTAATTAAGTTTTTATATTAATCATTTTCGTCATTAACCAATTTTAATCGTTAAATAATAAAAGGAGAAATGAGACATTAGCATATGACATACTCTAAAATATCATATCAATAAATATTAAAATTTATTAAAATTATTATTACAAAAAAATATATTTATTTAAAATAGACAAATTAAAAATATTTAAAAATTAGACAAATTTTAAAAATGTTTATTACTTGCAAATTAATTTATTGGCATTGGATCGGAATTTAATTGATTGAAAAAAGCTCTCAGCTAATCAAACAAACATTTCATTTTTTTTTCCTTCTGAGGCTCCAAAGACGTTTTTATTGTTCTTAAGGTGTTTTGGTTGTACAGACCGCCTTGTCTTTAGTTGGATTATTCTTTTTTTTAAAAAAAATAGATTATATTTAAAGTGAAAAGCTTATAAAAGAATTACGCCACAAACATTAAAATTTGTATGCATCAAATAGAACAATAAAGCCCTAAAGGTGTGAAAGTCAATAAAATACAAGGCCTATTACTTTCAAAAGATCTAACAATCTTCTGATAAAAATCTAGCAATACTACTACTTTGACTAGAATGCTCTAAGAAGAAAGCAAGTTCTTTCGCTCCTGATCTTGACAAAACGGCAACACCACAAAAGGGAATCAAAACTTTACTGACCACCGAGCTTTGCTGCTAACAACGCTCGAGTGATATTTGTCATACGAACATTAAATTGATAAAAGAAGATAATACTGTCACAAAGGCAGACTAACACTGTCACAAAGACAGACTAACACTGTCACAAAGACAGACTAACACTGCCATAAAAGCAGACGAAATAATTGTCATAAAAGCAGACAAAAAACTGCAAAAAAACATTATGAGATGAAACTGGCAAAGTAAAAAACAAGAAAAACATGCAAATAGAATTCATAACAAAATAAATTTTTATTTATATACAAAACCAGCAAAACGACCGAAGGCCGCCGCTAGAGAAGAAGAAATCTAACGAAGAAGAACTCTGAAAAATTTAGAAACTCCTTGTAACCGCCTCAAAGCAAATGGGAGGAGTGGAGTATTTTTAGTGGAGTGGATATTTGAATTGAAACTTAGTTGGATTATTTTCTTTAATATATTCGATTAGCAAGAAAATGTTGGCTTTGTAGGAAAAGTCTGGAGTAGGTCTAAACAAAATTCGACTTGATTTGAAAACATTAAATATTTGTATTCGATTTGATTTAATATGAAAAAAGTTTGATTCGATTTATAATTTTATAAGTTCGAAACAAAATTTTTTTTAATAAAGTTTGAGTTATAAAATAAGACTCAAATAACTTGAATTTTTAAGTAATTACTGGATCGATTTTCAAATTCAAGTCGAGTTTCTCAACTATTTCTATATATGTATGTCACATATGAAAAAATATGAAGAAGTATATATGTATATTATGTGTGGTTATAGAAAACCGTTTAAATTGAAACCAATTAATAAATTCGACTAATGTGTTTTCCCGCCATCCGCCAAAATAAAATCAACTAATCAAACCCGCCTAATTTAAAATTCCAAAACTTTGAAATACACAATCCACGTCGTTAAAACGATCTCATCTGTCGATGATAATTCCATCTATCCGTCGATAAGAAAATAATCCTACCGTTGACGTTAGCCTTAACACTAATCGTCTTAGCGTTTCTTCATTTTGGAGGAATTGAAAAAGAAGAAGTCAGGAAGGTTTTGAGGGATAACATTGAAGGCATCACTAAACCAGGGGAGTGTTGAAGATTTACTTGCTCTACCGCTTGGTTGTTGGTTTTATTCATTTTCAGCTTGCTGGGACCAAATCTTACATACAACAAAACAGATACTTTGGGTAACCGATTATGAATACCCTTAGCTATTATATACGTCATTACATTAAAAAAGTAAATTAGGGTTTAGAGATTTAGAGTTTTTGGTTTATGATTTAATATTTAGATCAAAGGGTTTAGGGTTTAGAATTTAATTATTTAGTACTGTAGCATAGAAAGAGGCGCTAAAAATGGGCAAAGGATTTTTTGTTCTTAACAATTATATGTAAATATATTGTCGTTGTACTTTACTTGCTCTCTTTTTTTTGACAAATTCTATCGAGGATTTATGGTTAGTGTCTACTCTAATATAATTCAACAAAATACGAATGATTAGTCATTGAGTTCGTTCTAATGAATTATTCCCTAACTATACGTAAACAGATGTAAATCGATTGTTAGCTGATGTTTTCTTAAACACTCTTCTATTAATCAGACCATTTCTATGATTAATCAATTAATTGAAACAAATTAGATTTCAATAGTTAAAACTAAATAATAAAGACTCTTAATTTTTTTGAATAGTCTAAAGGTGATTTACAAAGATAGTATTTGTTTATATATATCCTTTGACAATGCATACATATTTTATAGACAAAGAGATTTGAACCTTACTATCCTAAGATGAACATCATCCATTTTTCTACTGAAACCACTTGTTGGGTTCATAAAAACCCTTAATTAATTTAACCTTTTTTATGGCTTAATGTATTTCGAGGAGCAATGGGAAATGGATGGTGATTAAATATATTGGTGGTTCCTCATTGAAGGGCCCCTAATATTTAAATCAGTCGGCACGCATGTCGAATGTTGATGTTTCCAAATCTGGATTATCATCAAATGTGTCACAAGGGGTTGTCCAAAAAATGGTTGCGTTGAGCTCTTAGAAAGAAGGCAGATGATTTGAAATGTTAAGAGTTCACTGGAGTTGTTGGATTGATTTAGATTTCCCTCATTTGTATGGTCATCTTAATCACGTTGAGTTCGACAAATAATTTATGAATGAAGAAAAATAAAATTAATATTTGATTTAACATTATAATTATTTTACTACTGATTGAATTTTAAATTAATTAACATATTTCAAATATTTTAAATTTCAATATATACATATATGAGCGTTTAAAATTATATAAATAATTCAAAATTCTTAGAAATAGTACAAATTCAAAAGTTAGTAAACCAAAATTTTGATCCGACTTTGATAAATATCAAAGTTTTTATATACCATGAATTAGATCAAAGTTGGTATAAATATAAAATATTTAAAACAAAAATATAATATAAAAAAATCTTGAAACTAATTGTCAAAGTCTAAACACTTTCCGAAGAAAATACTAAGAAACATGTTTTGATTCAACGCCAAATTTAATATATCACACAGAATTAAGATGGCGTTTAAATCTAAAACTATCTTCGGACACAGCATTTTCTTACATCAGCGTTTAATTATCTAAAAAAAAACACACACACACACATTAAGTTTAATAATACTAATATTTTTTTAATATAATAATACTACTTTTTTCAACGGTAAGTTGGTTAAAACGCTTATAATATCATTGCTAGTTGGAATTCGGGAAAAGGTTTTTTTTATATAAATTCTAAATGTATTATAATCATACCTAGAGGGAAGGAGAAGAGAATGCTCTAGGGAAAGATGGAGAATGCTCATAGTGTGTTTATAATCCATGACCTAAAATAATATAAGGAAACAAATTAAATTAATATCTATATAGCGTTTACATGTCACTTTAATAATAAATTTACTAATATGGTATCTGATTAGTTTGAATATTGTTATTAAGTGTCATATAGCACAATTTAATCGAAGTATCAAAACATAATCATATATTATCAATTTGAGAGTTTTTAAGTATCATTTTGAAATAAGAAAATGTCCAAGTATCAATTTTTCTAATAAGTCAATCTAATCACTCGTCTTCATTAATAAAATCATTTCGGTTTAGATTGATTTTGTGTTTAATTCATTTCAAATATGAATTATTTTATATTCAAGTTTATATGCGAGATGGCCCTTTTACAGGAGTCTAAATTGGAAGACAGTTCGGTTCATGTGATCAGGAAGGTATGGCATATGGATAATTTTGATTTTCTTTTTGCACCAGCTGTAGGTCGATCTGGGGGAGTTGTTGTAATTTGGGAAGCTTCACGGTTTAGAGTGGTATCGTCTTGGATTGAACGGAATTTTGTAGCAATCAAGGGAACATAGGTGAATAAGGGATGGGATTGTGCCATGATATATGTTTATGCTCCTTGCAGTCGTGAGGAACAAGCCAATGTTTGGGATACGATTGCTGTTGTTATATTGAGTAATCCAGGGTCATGGTGTGTGAGAGGCATCTTCAACACAGTATGATCATTTTAGAAAGTATGAAGATATGTGGGAGAACCTTAGGGGATCATTAATTTCAATTCTTTTGTAAAGCAGGTAGGGCTGATTGACCTTCTTTTGGTTGGAAAAAGGTTTACGTGGTATAGTTCTGGGAATAAAAGTAGTCATCTGAATTGTTTCATGGTATCATATGAATGGGTAGATAAATTCTCTAGTTTTTCTCAATGATCTTTGCCACGATGTTTGGCGAATGGTGAAGGTAAATGAGGACCTCACCATTTTCGATTTATTAATTATTGGTTAGAGCGAAGAGTGGACGTGTTGATGATGGCAAAGCAATAGAATGATATTTTCGATCAGGGGGTGGCTGATTGCAACCTAATGCACAAGTTGAGAGAATTGTAAAAGCTTTTACGTGTCTAGAATCGAACTTCTTTTGGGAATGTAGATCACCAAATCAAAATTGTTTCATTGTTGTTGGAAGATTTGGATGATCTGTTGAATATTGAGGGGGTATCAGATGAGGACTGTGAAGAGAGACGGCGTTTGCATGGGGAGTTATGGAGATTGTGCAGTTCTAGGGAGTCAATATGGAGGCAAAAATCGCGAGCTTTATGATTAAACATGGATGATCGCAACACAAGCTTTTTTAGCGTACGACTGAAATTCGAGGGATGTACAACTTGATTAGAGGAATGAGTATAAAAAGAAGATGGATTACGGATCTTGCGAGACTCAAACATCATGTTTATGTAAAATCTCGTAAGCATTTTTCACAATCTAAATTGACTGGTTCTTTTGAGGCTGAGGTTGGCTCTCGTTCTATTACTGCAGTACATGTTCAACTTCTAAAGTGCCTTTCACGGAGGAGGAAGTGCGGACAGTAGTCTGGAAATATGAGGGGGCGAAAGCCCCAAGAACAGACGAGTTTAGTTTTGAGTTCTATAAGAAAGGATGGTCGTTTATCAAAGGAGACTTGATGGATTTGTTTAATTTCTTTTTTGAATCTCGACAATTGTCGAGGGGCCTCAATTCTAGTTTTTTTGTTATCATCCCAAAGAAGGATCAACCGCATGTTATTAACGATTTCAGACCAATATGTTTACTTAATTCAGAATATAAAATTGTGGAAAAGGTGCTTGCCATGCATTTTCAGGTAATGTTGGTCGAAGTAATTAGTGACACTCAAACCACTTTTATTGGGGGTCGACAAATCATCGATGGAATTCTGTTGGTAAACGAGGTTGCGCATTCTCTAAGACGTAAAGAAATGGGGGACGATGGTATGTTACTCAAATTAGATTTTGCCAAGGTGTATGACTGTATCAACTGGGATTTACTTGATTTAGTTTTGGCTCGGATGAGGTGTGGCGAGAGATGGAGAGGGTGGATGCGATCGTGTGTACAGACTGCACGCTTGGCTATTTTACTGAATGGTAGTGCAACGAAGGAGTTTGGTATGCAGCGAGGGGGTCGTCAAGGGGATCCACTGTCACCACTGTTATTTGTAGTGATGGCCAAGGTATTGCATTAGTTCATGGTGTCGGTTGAGCAAACAGGTTTGGTTGGAGGGATTCTGGTTGTGCCAAATTTCGTTATCTCACACTTGTAGTTTGCGGACGATACTTTGTTATTTCTGCAAAGGGATGTAGAGGTAACTCGAAACATTAAGCGATTACTGACATGTTTCCAACACTGTTCAGGTCGTGAAATTAATTTTGTGTAATTATGTTTGTACGCAATAGGCGTGGATGATGCTTGCAAGTGTGAAATGGCGAGTGTGTTGGGTTGTGAAATAGGTGATCTTCCTTTTAGCTATTTGGGATTGTCGGTGAGAGTAAATCCTCAATGTCATGCGATGTGGGGACCTCTATTCCAACGTTTTGGTTAGAGGGATTCTGGTTGCACCAAATTTCGTTATCTCACACTTGTAGTTTACGGACGATGCTTTGTTATTTTTGCAAGGGGATGTCAAGGTAACTCAGAACATTAAACGATTGCTGACATGTTTCCAATACTTGTAACACCCCGAAGGGCCTAGTCAGAATTTAATTCCGACAACCTAAAATCTTGCATCGAAAAGTCAAATTATAGAGTTGACCTTTGACCAAGTGGTCAATCATTGGTCTATTAAATCACAATTAAGTATTGATATTGTTTAAGGACCCCATTGTAAACTTTGAAAACTGTTTTAGTGACCAAATTGAGAAAATTTAAAGTTAAGGGTCAAAAGTATAAAGATCGAAGAGTTGAGGGACTAACCTTGCGATTAGCCCTTCCTCAATATTAGTCATCATCTACGTGGGCTTTTGGGATAGAGTTTTGCTTCATCCTAAGAAAATCCTAACTATTGAGATAGTAAAGAAAAGAAAGAAGTTTAGAAAGCTTACCCGGTCAACTTTTAAGCTAGCACCTCACCATCTTCATCTTCTTCCCTTAAGCAAGCACCTCCATTGGATAGTAATTCAAGCTTTGATTTTCTTAAGTTTCCTAACCTTAGATTATAGCTATCAATTGGGTAAGCAATTTCCCCTCAATTGATTTATCGATTCCATGGCTAAACCATGTTTAAATTCAAGATTAAGAAATCAAGGAACCCTAGAAATTCACTAGGGATATCAAAGCCTATTTGTTATTTTTTTTTATATAGCTAATAAGTTGCTATGGATCCATAATCGATATTGAAATATTTGCAATTCCTATTTCTTTGTAGATCAAGAGATTCAAGGTGAAGAATCACCAAACCCCTCTAATTCTACCAAGCTCAAGAACAAAAGAATCGTTATCCGGGAGCCTTGAAGCCTCAAAAGTATCAATGAGTGTAGTCGGAGTCTTGGGATTGGCAAGGTGCCTTTCCTGATTTCATTTATGTTGATTCATTGCATTTTTAATCATGAATTCAAGGTATGTTTACATCAAAACCTCGTAAGAGGTACCATCGATAAGCTTTGGTAAGCTTATTACATTGACAAGTCAGTTATCGAATCCTTACATTGACATTGATTTCATTGAAACATTGAAAAAAACTATATTGATCATGTTATATAGCATTGCCATTGCCACCGTTATTGATATCGTTACCGTTATTTTTATTACTATTGTTATTGTTATTGATATTAGTAAGTATTGAACCCTTGGATAGGAATGGACATGGGATACAATTAGCACGCCATATAATTCATGAGCTCATTGGTACGGAGTGGACTACGATCCTTGAGCTAAGGTTCTATTTGGCGATGTTGGCGGGATGTGATGATATTGGTCTTATTGGCGATGTTGGAGGATATTGACCATTTATTGTTGGTGATGTTGGTTGAGAATTCGTGTATCCACATTTACATGTCGATCCAAGGAATTAAGATATGAAACTACTGTTAAAACTTCATTTGAGATGCATTCACATTATCATACATGTTATTGAAATCATTGACATTTATGCTATTGTTATTGACTACCTCACTAGGCTAAGTAAGCCTAATGCATCTCATCATTTTTAGGCTAAAGGTTTGTGGGATCGAGGATCGGAGCAAGGACGTTTTTGAAGCAAGTCACCAAGTTAGATGTAATGTAAACTTTGTCCTTAAACTCCTAGAAATGTGGCATAGGGTCTAGACAAGTTGGTTTAGCCCCATTTTGTATGTACATAAGGTTCACTAAGTTGAATAGGCTAAAACATGAAATATGGTATGTTTATGGTTTGATAAAATTGGTAAAATGACCCTAAATGCACTAATAAGGGAAAATCGAGTAAATGGATTCATTTTGATGTAAAATTTGGCATGCATGTAGTTTTGATGTTATTAAGCTTACTGGTAAAATTTGGTAAACTTTGGACATGGTTAAAGTCCTCAATTTGCACAAAAACAGACAAAATATGATATTACAAGTACAGGCGTACCGGTACGGGTAGTGACGTACCGGTACTGATAAGCTGTTATGGGGTAAAGTTGATATGTGCGTATTGGTACGGGTGATGTCGTACTGGTACAGTCATGCAATAATTGTATAAGGCATTAAGGCGTACCGATACGGATATAGTGGTACCGATACGTCAAATCAACACTGGAATTTTATTGTAGCATGGGTATTGGTACGGGTTATGGCGTATCGATACCTATTAATGATTCAAATTGGGAATTAAGGATTGTGTACCGGTAAGGTAATGGCCCTATACCGATACGTATGCACTGAATCCTCGTACTAGTATTATATGTTGAGTACCGATACGGGGTTTAGGTTCAAAAGAAAATATTCTTAAGGGTGTTCCAGTACGACCTCTTGAGTACCGTTACTGATACAGGTAAGTTAGTTAACTGGTTTTGGAATTTTTGCAAAATGGTCACTGATTCGAATATGGTTTACTTTGAAGGTATAATTGGACTCCAAAACTTGTAGAATTTTATATACAAGGTAATCAAGTCCAGAATTCTACATTGGCAAGCATAACTACCGATAAGTCCCTAAGATTTGTAAGAATTATAATTTAGTCCTTAAACTTGTACAAGTCATTAATTGGTCCTTGGACATAAATTGCATGAGTTGTATTGGCCATAGTCAAGTATTGCACCAAATAAATGAATTTAATTTATTGATTATAATCCAAGTCATCGATTTTGGTAACTAATCACCCTATTGTTCACCGGTAACTTTTTCTAACTCGAATTTCTACCAGACCGGAAAGGGGGTGTTACAATATTGTTCGGGTCTTGAAATTAATTTTGCGAAATTATGTTTGTATGCAATAGGCGTGGATGATGCCTGCAAGTGTGAAATGGTGAGTGTGTTGGTTTGTGAAATAGGTGATCTTTCTTTCAGCTATTTGGGATTGCCGGTGAGAGTTAATCCTTAATGTCATGTGATGTGGGAACATTTATTCCAACGTTTTCATACGCATCTTGCAAGGTGGAAGAGGGGATCGCTATCATTTATTGTAAGGTTTATTTTGGTTAACTTGGTGCTACCATCACTCCCTCTATACTATATAGGAGTTTTTGCAGTTCCTAAAGGCATGATTTCTAAACTTGATCTCATTCTACGAGCGTTCCTGTGGAGTGACTCGGATTTAAAAATAAAGATGAGCCATGCGAATTGGACGACAGTGTATTGACCAAAACAGTTAGGTGGATTGGGCGTTGTAGATTTATGTTTCCATAATTTGGCACTATTGGCAAAGTGGGCGTGGCAATACGCGAAGGAACCGAATTCCCTGTGGAGTTCTTTAACTATCGCTTAAGTGTGGAGATCAAACTTGTTCCTAGCGATTTAATTGTGTTGGAAAACGGCGTATGTCGATGGTTTGACAGCAAATTGTTGAGGTACAAGATGATGCTCGGGTGACGCATTTTTTGGGTTTTAAAAAGTTTAAATAGCTAGTGGGAGATGGCTTAAAGGTGCTAGTTTGGCATAATTTGTGGTGCTCAATGGAATTGTTATGTGTGTTGTTTCAGTGGCTTTATCAGTTGGCTTGGGTGGCGAATTATGTGGTGGAAGGGTTATGGGACCATGATGGATGACCTGTTTTTTAGCCGCTCGTTATGATCACATGAGGTGTGTCATATGCGCGAGATCTGGTCATTAGCCAGGGGTGGCTCTTTATTTGTGGGACGTGATGATTGGTACTCGAGCTTGCAAGTGGAGTTCTATGTAAGGGAGCTTACGAGGTTAATGTCTTCTTTTGGAATTGAGAGCGGGGGGTTGGATGCATTTGTGATTTGGAAGTTAGCTGTACCACCTAAGATACAATGTTTTTTTGTGGTTTGTTCGTTTACAATGTTTGCCAACGTTATGTATGTTGAGAGATCGCGACATTCTTTTGAACTTGCTTTTGGTGTGGTGAAAGGAAAGATGAAGTGGACCATATTTTATATTCGTGTAGAGTGATGAATGAGTTATGGTCCTTATTTTTCAATTGGTGAGATTATGTGTTTGTTCGTCCGCGTTCTCTAATGGATATGATATGGCAATGTTTTCATGGGAGTTTGTATGGTACGGAGCGCGAGTGGTGGTTATTGGAATGTGCGGCTTTGCTTTGGTCAGCTTGGTTGGCGAGAAATGAGCTAATTTTCAATAAGAAACGATTGGGAGTGGGGAATTTCTTTTCTTGTTAAACATCAAACTCTTTATTGGATGAAGGCTTCGGAGTTGGCACATTTGATCCTTGAATTAGGTTGGTGGGACTGTACGCGATTGTGTGTACCTCAAGCGAGGAGTGGGGGACTGCATTTTGGGGTTGTTTGGCTTCCACCATTGGATGGCACATTGAAATTCAATGTGGATGGATCTACGATAGGAAAGCCGGGTCCGGCAAGGTGTGGGGGTGCTACGTAATGAAGAGGAGATGGTGTTGGCACTTTTCTCACGGCCCCTAAGAATTATGGACTCTAACATGGTTGAGTTACGAGAGATTGACTATGCGTTGGATGTGCTGACTTATTTCCCATAGAGGGATATGTCGATTGTTATCGAGTTAGATTCACAGATTGTACTTGATTGGGATCTTCATACATCGAAACGACCATGGCATATGTGGTATTGGTTCCATTGAATAGATGGGGCTTGTCGATTGCTGTCACGCGTATGTTTTTATCACATTTTTGGGGAGGCTAATAGTATGGCAGATGCATTAGCTAAGGGGGTGTAGATCGGACGTCAAGGTTTCGGGTGGTTTCTTGATGTTTAGTGCTACTTGGGGATGTGATTTGGTCCGTGTTGGGTGTGGGGAGTGTTGGCTCTGGATGCTTGCTACTGGGTGCGACTGGCTTTTCCTTTGCTTTGTGGTTGTTACTTGGCTAGGTGATTTGTGTGTGGGTTCTTTTGTTCGATTGTTGGTGGCTATGGCGGGCGGTGTCTTGGTTTTGTGCATGAGGCTTGCTTCGCATGTTCACGTGACGTTATCTGTGTTATTCTTTGTGACACCATCGAGGGTACTCTTTTCTTCTATTAGGCTTAAGGAAGTTTTTAACGAGGCTTTCGGCGATGTGTTTGTATGATTTCCTCGTCGAATAAAATCATGCAACTTTCGATCAAAAAATTTAGTTTGAACAGAAACTCGAACATCTTGACTCCACTCGAATTTCATCAACTCGACTTAGCTGAAAAAAATAAATAAATTTGTTATAAATTAGCATTTGTCAACTCGACTAATTCAAGAATTTTTTACTCAACTCGATCAAATATTTACCCTGAAATTTTGATTGTTTAATTTTTCTTGGCAACGTAAGAAAGTTTATTTAAAAAAAAAAAAAGCTTTGTTGTCTACTGACTTTTAATTTCGATTTTCAGTCTTTGCTTCTGCTTCTTTTTATAATCATTTTCTTTTAAATGTAACAAGGGTGTGAGGGCGAATCGAGTGAAGGAAGACGAGAGAAATGAGCCTATATATATATATATATATATACTCACATGATCGTAATTTTTCATAAGAACTCGCTTAATCTATGATTAATTAAGGGTTTATTTATTTTGGGTTTCAATTAAAAGGTTTAATTTACATATAAGCTTTAATAATTTCTCTGTTGATGTAGAAAAAAAAACTTTTTTTATAATTGGGTAAACTACAACGGATGTCACTCAATTATAGGTAAGGTTACATTTGTGTCACTCAATTATGAAAAGTTACCTTTGGGTCACTCAATTATAGGTAAGGTTACATATGGGTCATCCAATTATGGAAAGTTACACTTAGGTCACTCAATTATGGATAAGGTTACATTTGGGTCACCCAATTATTAAAAGTTACACTTGGGTCACTCAATTATGGGTAATGTTACATTTGGGTCACCCTTCATATTTAAAATATATATCAATTTGTGTATTAGATTAATTAATGTTTTCAAATGAAGTACTCTAGTGTTGACGAGGATATACAAGTGATTTGGAAGAAAAAATGACTAAATTGATATATATATATTTTTAAATATGAAGGGTGACCCAAATGTAACCTTACCCATAGTTGAGTGACCCAAATGTAACATTACCCATAATTGAATGACCCAAGTGTAACTTGTAATAATTAGATGACCCAAATGTGACCTTACCCATAATTCAGTGACCTCCATTGTAGTTTACCCTTTATAATTTATACATTTTTTCATAAAAATCATTCATATAAACGTATATATAATTTTTAATATTCTTACCAAAGTGACATTTAAAGTGTATAATGTGATGTTGTTTCATTGATTCATTTATTATTTAACTGTCAAAATTGATCAACAACTTAATGAATGAGTTTAATAAGTTTTTTTTGTTAACGACATAAATTCAAATGAGTGTACAATATTTTTAAGGATTTAATTAATTTTTTTTATTAAGGACTTTGTTGACCATTGAGCCAAATAAATAAAGTTTCCTTCTGTTAAAAAGATCAACAATCATTGATTTTAGTACCAATATATTCAACGTTCTGTTTCACACCTTCTCTTATGGTTGATGTCCAAGTGTTTATTTCTACCACCGTTTTTTTAGCCATGAAAGTCGCAGCAAAATTATTGCAATCCATTGAAATAAAATCAACAAGTCTAAGCTATTCTCCTAATTGCAAGGACGAACGCAAGAATTTAGGTTAAGAGGGACGAACCTATAAATTTTTAGGGGGTAAATTTATAAAAATTAAGGGGGCAAAAATAAATTTTCAATAGAAAATATATAGAAAAATTAAAAAAAAAAATTAAATCGTATAAGAATTTCACAATTTTAAGGGGCGACCGCCCCCTCCAGCCCCCTTTCGGTCTATCCCTACCTAATTGCATTTCCCACATAAACTTTCTGTGCATCAAATTTGATCTTCACTTTTGATAATCGAGCTTAAGTTTCGTTTCGATCATCTGTGTCAACTTTAATCTATTCGACTATCGTTAAAAACAACCGTAAGATTTCGGAGCACAAGACATTTTACTATTTCAGGAAAGTGACGGAAACAATGGCCAGGGTGTCGTACATTAAGGAAATTCATTTGTTTTGATGATCTATGTCGGATAAATGGCGAACGCAACTGTGTGGCCGGCAAGTTGTTTTTCACTTTTCTTTCTCTTTTACAAGCATGTTACTCGTTTTCCTCATATTGAGGATGTTGTCCACAAATGACATGACAAAAGGTGCTCAATAGAAACTTCTTTTTTTCTCCCTTTAGAACTAAAGTAGAAAACAATCGGGGTGATCGTTGAAATTGAAACTAAATAGGTATTCTACTGTGATTTGAGAGCATGTAGTTCACATTTAATTAAAATAGACTTAAAACGGAGGGGTCGAAAAAATGAGAAAATCGTAGAGTTAAGGATAAAAATATGAATTGAAACTAAATAGATATTTTACATTACTTTAGGAACATGTGGTTCAAATTTGATAAAAATTGGACCTAAAATGAAGAAGGTGAAGAAAAATGAAATCAAGGACTAAATTGTAAAATTCTATTTTTTAATTTTTCAAGTTTGACAAATTTCAACTCGACTCGACTAGAAATTTTTTAGAATCATTCGAGTTGACTCGTATAACCCGAAATTGGGAAAAATCTATTTTTTCGAGTCAAGTTTTGCTCACCCTAAAAACAAATAATGAAATATAAAAATCCGACAGCATCCACTCGAATTGAAACCCAATCTAACATGATTCGACTTAAATGGAGCGTATTTAAAATTGACTCAAACTAACTCAAACAAGTTACATGAAACAATTTGCACTAGAAGTGACCAAAATCCGAAACTAACCTAAACCGAAATATAACACGAAAAATTTAGTACATTGACCCAACCCAATACAAACTTGACCCGTTCAATTGACAGGTCATGAATTATTCATTTAAGAGGAATAATATACAGTAATGAATACAAAATTTGGTGACTGTGAATGCTGTACAAATTTGAAGCATTTTAACAGTATGCAATGTTGACAGAAAAAAAGTACAGATAATTAGTATTTTCCATTGCTACTTACCTCCGCGGCCGAGATTGACTAGACGCTTTTCCGCTTATACCTGATATCTGCTTTAGGTTGGTAAGAGCATCCTGAGCATGTCTTTTTGCATTAGCATTTCCACGCCAGTTGACTATTGTTTTCACATGAAGCATTGTGTATGGGACAAGTCGAAGGTTCTGGAGAACCCCCTCTTCCACACATGAATATCAAGGAAGCACAGAAGCCTTGGGGAGGTAGTGGTTCTGAGTCTGCCACTGCAAGCAACCTTCCAGCTTCAGACAAGTTCTTCAATCTGATAGCGGCGATCTGTCTAACTCTGGGTTTTGCAGGAAAACTGATCTGTTCACAGAAAATGGTCATGAGTTGATGCTCCTTGACCACACTAATGGTCTCTGGATCGAGGCTTCTTGTGAAGTGGAGTAATAGGCCCAGTAGTCCTTCTGCCATGCTTGATGTAGGTCGGGATGTTCTTCCGTTTGAGATACGCTGCTACTTTTTAAGAGTCATTACTGTCCATTTAATAAAGCTGGCCTCCAAGATTGTTTTGAACTCGTCTTGTGAGAGTGGAAGATTAGCAAGTATGCATGCAGCATCAGATTTCTCACTTTCTGCTGACTCGTTGTCCAGTAATTTCTCCTTAAATAGGGAAAGCTTGTCAGAATGCTTTAGCTCTTGTGCTAAATCATGACCAAACCTTTCTGCGAGTACTCTTGTAAGCTTAAAAGCATAAATTGCGGTGTTCAACCTCTGGGTGTTCGAGAAACATAATGATTGTTTTGATGCCATCCCCAGAATTTTTTATATGCAAGGCTACAGATTCTGCAAGATGCAACAAATTTGCATAAATAAACAAAAAACAAACTATATATATAGCAGGATTCTTTAAGCAAATCTATGTACATGAAGTCCAAATTTCCAGAAGTTTCTTTATAAGCAAAGAGATAATGGTGTCATGTTGTCATAAAGATGGCTGTTTTCCAAAAGAGGTAACTCAACAAAAGATTACCTGCTGCTTGTGGTGAGCTAGCCAGTCCATATAGGATGCGGAGAATAGAAGCTTGACATTGGGAAGAAGCAACAAAAAGAAGTCTAACAAGATTAAAGACTACTGATTCTGGCTGCATTGAATTCCCTTTCCTGTCAATTGAAGCTAATTCCCAGCGCCCAGGATTCGATACTATGTTTGCAATTATTGATGCTGCAAGTTCTTTCCACTCTGGTGAAGCACCTTCGTCTTGCAAGAGAATAGCCACTAATGCAGGAAGAACAGCACAATCAATAAGAATGGTTACATTGTCATCCAACACTGACAGGTTATTTAAGGCTAGCAAGCTCGATGTTCTTCCTTCTGGCTTAGATAACAATTCAACAAGTGTTTGAGCACATTGCCTGGCAATTTCTTCTTTACTGTGGTTTGTCAAGGTCATTCTACCAATAATGGCTGCCATCTCTATTTTAATATCATCAGGTCCTGTTCAAAGTAAAAGAGAACCTTCAAAATTGTATACCATGACCCCCACAAAATCTCTAGAAGTAAAATGATAGAAAGAAAGCTTCTATGTTTTTTTTCCAGAACAGCTGTTACTTCAAATATTTTATATCCCCGTTCCTATATCTTTTGGATGGCAAACATGAAATGATTTACCTTCCCGCAGTCGACTAAGCAAGGGTTCAAAGCTTCCTGCAGCTGCTAAATGCTGAACACTATCTTCAGCTCTCTCCATTTGTGTCAACATCTCCTCAGCCAAGTTGGCTAGAGTAGGATGCTCCAAATTTCCTACCATGCTTGAGAGAAGAACTAATGCACCTTTCTCTGATGCAATTCTCGTACAGTAGGATTCATCACTAGTGAACTCTAGTAATAACTTCACAGCATGCTCCCTCTCTTTCTCTGAGCTTCCAGTAAGACTATGTATGGCCAACCTAGTGATGCCCTCATCAAGCATAATTTTCTACAAATATTTTGACATAATATCAATCCGTCAGGGACTAGACTCCATAACCATCATAGAACTTTAATTTTTTTAAGTAGCGTACCTTACATCGCAATGAATAAGCATAAAACCATTATAACAAACAGGCAAACAAAGTTTCTAATTTCCTTTTCTGTTTTGAAAGAAATGGAAACGAAATTTTAGCCTGGAAAAGGAAAACATTTGGGAATTCAAATCAGTAAGACGTGTCTACTTTGATATTTCTTCAACAACTTAGATACTGAATTACTACATGCATCATCTTTGTTTGTAAGAGAAATCAACCCATATACTTTGCAAAAGACAAAGCTCAACCAAGCATACAAGTTATTCAGCGCCTAATCTTAAATGAAAATAGAAAGAAAGCTTAAAACAACCAAATTCCAACCTTTTGCCTATCACATTCTAGTTTCTACCCTCGACATAGAAAACAAAAATTGTATGCAAGAACATGTAATGAAGTACTAAGTACTAACCTTGCTTTCTTCATCCTTTGCCATGCTAAGCAAAGCCATAAGAGCTTTACCTCTCAAAACAGTCCCAATACTATGTGAACAATTCTTTAGCAACTTAACAATCATCGCAACAACCCCAGCATTCCTAACTCGAAACCTATTCGAAGGATGCTCCTCCGATATCTTATAAACCACATCCAATACCCTCTCAACACCTTCCACCTCCACACTTTCCTTGCTTAGCTGCTCCACCGCGCCCTTCATCTGAATATCAATGTTCCTATTAACCCACTCCTCAATAGAACCGGCCAAACCGATATTCGGTTTCAACTCCAATGACTTCAAAACCTGACCCGTTACCGGACAAGTTGGCTCTCTTCCATCATCCAAACACCTCTCAAACCAATACTCAATTGCGGTTCGCTCATCACTCTGTGATGACTCTAACACAACAGGTTCCTTCATAACTTCCTTAGTTAAGGGACACAAAAAATTCTTAAACGGTAAAATGTGAGCTTCTTCTTCAAAATCACGGTCTACGCGTAACGTTGACATTCCTGGAATGACCGACCAGTTATCTAAAATCGTTTCCAGGGAAACTAAAATCCGCCTACGGAAACGGAAGTTGAGTTTGTTAAATCAGTTCTTAACAACTTAACTTGATTTATTAAGTCACTGTAATTATCGGAATCAACTCCTAAACATCTTGCCAAATCCATTATAATCGTGCTTTGAACTGCTTTACTTGTTTGCCTTCCTTCTCCTTCTCTTTCTAGCGTACGGTGAACTCTCTCTTCATTTTCAGTGACCTAAATTTGAAAAAAGAAACAAATTTGTCAAATTGAAGAACACACACATATGTATGGAGGGAAATAGAAGATTTTTGGTGAGATATTTATACGGTGAAATGAGACTGTTTCATGTCAAGGGAGAGATCGGAGATTTTTTTGCGGAGGTCAGGAAGGTCATCCGAGAGGGACGATTCGATCAAGGCGAGCCAGGAAGCGATGGCGGAGGAGTGTTGTTGGAGAGAAGAAGAGAGAGATTTGCAGTTGATGAGGACGAAGATCTTGCTTCTCTGGCGGTAAGACGACACCGTTTTGACGGCTTTGGAAAGATCGGAGGCTATTCCTTTGAGAGCTGTCTGAAGAGCCGGCGGGAGAGAGTCGGAGTCGAGGAAGTGATGATGGTTGAGGACGAACTGGAGCCGGGAAGCGAATGCCATGAACCGGCGGGGATTGTCGAAGGAGTCGGAGGAGGAATAGCAAGTGACTTCTGAGAGAGAACGGTGGATGGACTCCGCAGCGGCGGATGCCGTAGAATGTGATGGAGGTGACGTCATTTCACGGCGAACTTAACTTTGAATAAATCATTGGAAGGGCTTGCATTTACAAACAAAAAAAAAGAACGTAATGTTTTGTTTGGACTTTTCTAAGCTAAAAGGGTGAAGCTTTTGTTTTGAAGTACAGCAATTTTTCAAAGGAATTTTATTTTGAAGGCGATTAGTCAAGGTTTGACTTGGGGAAATGCATACTTTCCATCACCACCGTTAAATTCTGGTACTGCTTTGTTGGAACCAAGTCGGCACTCGTGCAAAGGAGATGTTCAAAAATATTTAATTTAATTTATTCAATTCAACTACTCGATTATTCGAACATAGATAAATAGATATTTATTTAAAAATATTTTTTTAATCGAGTTAGGTATCCGGCCTGCCATTTTTCGGGTCAAGCCCGAGTCACAAATTAAAATTTTTTGAGTACCTGGATATATTTAGAATTAATATTTTTTTATATTCAATATATATATATATTTATATTAAATTAATAAAAAAATCTTAATTTTTTTATATTTTTATATTTAATAAATATGTATATTTTTATATTAAACTAATAAATACAGTTTTTATATTTTTATATTAAACTAATAAAATATTTTTATATTTAAAAAAATATATATTTTTATATTCGAGTATCTAAATATCCGAATTTTCGAGTACCCATAACTTCGGGTACCCTCAAAAACCGAGTCAAGACACGGGCCGCACTTTAAACTACCCGACGATCCGGGTACCTGGTACTTCGGGTACCCGAATTTGAACACCCCTAACCATGAGTTCTTTCTACCACGCCATTTGTGGGAATAACTAATAAAATGCATTCATTTCATTAATTTTTTTCATCTTATTTTTTTATCAATTGAATCTTCACTCACATCTATTGTAAATCAAATTTAAAAACAGCTTTTGCCAAGTGAGGATTCACTTGGTAAAAAAGATGACATAGAAAAATTAATAAAATTGATGATTTTTATTGGTTGGTCTCATCGATGACGTGGTAGAAATGAGACATAATATAATTTCTCCGTGCAAGGATACCAACTTCAAACTCGGTATATTTATAGGGTAAACTACTTCCATGACCACCCAACTTTAGGTTAGCTCCTATTTTGACCACTGAACTATAAATTTTTTAATTAGACCACGCCACCAATAGTTAACTTTTGACAGAGATATTGATTTTTAAGGAAATAATGACGTGACTGTTAAATAAATTTATATAATTATATATTTAGTCATCGTTACTTACATATTCTATTAATTTAGTCTTAATTTTAATTTAATTCAATAAATTTAATCATCCAATCAGATGATAACATGTGCCACTATAGATTAAATAAATTTATATATTCATTTTAATTAATTTATTTTAATAATATTTTGGTCCAATCAGAGAAAAATTAAAGAAATGGAATTGGAGTAGTTGAAAATGAACCTGGCAACGAAAAGGAGAGAGTGTACGCCGAATTAGGGGTGTTCATAGTTAACTAAAATACTATAATATTTAATTTATAGGTTTTGTTTTTAGTATAATTATAACACGATATCTTTAAATAGTATCATCTAGTTGCACTAAGAATATAACTTATAAGTTAACCGTTGTACTTTTGTTAACCATGAACACCTACGCCGAACCACCAGGCCATATCCTATCTTTTGTTCTAGTTTACAACAGTTTTTTTATTAATGTGGAGTGTAGTTAAATGGTGAGAATAAGAAGGAAGACTGAATTTCTAATGCTTTCAGAAAGCGAAATTAAAAGTTAAAACTGCAACTTGTATACAACTGATAGGCTTTGTTCGGTTTACGTAGAATTTTATCAACTAGCATTGCATTTGCAGACTCCATTGTGAAGTAGGGGATGAAGGAGCATAGCCTGCAAAAAATCACAGAAATCTATTTTGAAAAACAAACAAACGCCAAAAAAAAAGGAAAATAGAAAATATCAGAAACCAATCTGAAGCTATGATGGGATCTGGCCTAATGGTTGGGCATGTGCTCTCTTTTATTTGTTGCCCAGGTTCGATTTTCAACAGTTCTAACTTCATTTTTTTTTATTTTCCTCTAATCAGATGATGACATGTGTTAGCAGACCTGGCCAATAACATGTATATAGTTTACCCTTATTTATATCACAATATGAAAACTGTGATTTCCACTCAAATCAATATAAGTCGATTTATTTCTTAAACGTCAAATTAGGGGAAAATTAAATTATAAGCTCTAACCTTAAAATTAAAATCTTAACACATAAACTTTAAACCCTAAAAATACACTATATCCCTAATTTTATAAACCCTAACCTTAAATATTAATCCTAAACTCTAAATCTAGTTTTTTAATATGGTAATATAAAAATGGACACCAAAATAGGGCAGAAGATTTTTATTCCAAGTTAGCCGCTTTAATAAAATCCAAAATTTATGTCATTGTTTTCTATCATGAATTAAATTAAGTGTAAAATACACTAAAGGTCATTTAATTATAGGTTTAGTAACAAACATGTCATTTGTTTTTCTAAAAATAACAATCAAGTCACTAAATTATAGGTTTAGAAACAAATATGTCATTTTTCTTCTAATTGTAACAATTCAGTCACTTAATTATAGGTTTAGGAACAAAAAGGTCACTCAATTAAAATTTTGTGACAAACAAGTCACTTTGTCATTAAAATTGAAATAAGAGCTTGGTATAATTACAATTTTAGTCCTTGAAACTTATGCATTATATTAATTTAGTCCTAATTCAAAATAATTCAATAAACTTAACCTTCATATTTTTAAATTCCAATAGTAAAGTGATTGTGTCTACTAGCATGTGGTGTTGAGGTTATAATGAGTATATTTCATTAGTCAGTTGGATGTCTAGTAGTGAAGTGACAGTGTCTGTCGAGCTATCGCATCTCTTGATTATCAGCCTGATGGACGATAGCATGGAGTGTGGTAAGTGGTTAGAGGGTGTGTCAAAATGGTGCAGTATCAAAATTTTTAAATATAAAGAATTAAATTTATTGAATTATTTTTGAATTAGGACCAAATTAATATAATACATATGTTTCAGGGACTAAATTTGTTATTATATCAAACTCTTGTTTCAATTTTAATGACAAAGTGACTTATTTGTCACAAAATTTTAATTAAATGACCTGTTTGTTCCTAAACCTATAATTGAGTGATTTGATTGTTACTTTTAAAAGAAAAGTAACTTGTTTTTTTCCTAATCCATAATTTGGTGACTCAATCGTTACTTTTAGAAGAAGAGTAGCTTGTATGTTACTAAACTTATTACTAAGTGGACCTCTAACGTATTTTACCCTTAAATTAAATTAGATTTTATTTTAAAACCGTAATTTAATAAGTCTTTCAAATTGCGATAGTTATTGATCGCACTAATGATGATAAAATTTTGATAAGTATTTTACACAAGTATGTATATTTATATTATAGAACTCAAATCTTAAAATTTTAATTTTAAACCTTAAAAAGCTAGTGTTGTAGGGTTTTTCTCTTTTGAAAAAAGATTAAAATATTTTACGGCATCAAAGAGATGACAAAAAGAACATCACTTCAAAAGATTTCCACTACCATTGGGCTTAAATGAGATACAAAAAGAACATCACTTCAAAAGAGATAAAAACTACAAGGGAACCTATTATAGTCAAAATAGTTCAACCAACTGGACTGGCCAAAATAGTCAAAATGAGGCATGCCTAAACTTGAATATAAAAAATTTCAGTTGTGACTTCCGTGCTTTAATAGGGGATTTCCAATCGTATTTGGCCCTACAGGGTTCTCGACTCTTATAACGCCAAGCTTGATGTACTTTTCCATTAGCCTTTTAAAGCCCAGCAATTCTCGATTGAGTGACCAACTTGTCTAGCATGGTAATCACATCTTGCATTGAGGTCATACCATTTTGGTAATGGAGGTTGCATCGGTGCCTGGTGGTAAGGTGCCACTATATGAGCATTAAGTATATCTTTGTACAGGTCTTTGTATAGAATTGACAGTGGAGTGAACTCTTGCTTTTCGGTGTTCTTCCTTTAACCATAATCTTGGCTTGAACTTCATGTTCTTCATCACGTTTATCATTATTTCATCCATTTTTCTTGCTTTAATCTGCCATAAACACAAAAACACCACAATTTCTTGTTTCTCTCGGATCAAACACCCAAAATCATATGAACTCACCCTCAGTTCTTCAACTTTTCCTTCTTTGATCTAACTCCAACACCTAAAACTCTCCTCTTTTTTGTTTCTAAATATCAAATACCTAAACTCTTCAAGAACTCGATCCTTGTTCTTCCAATATCTCTTTTCAATCTAACATCACCGTATCCAATCACATCCGACTTGTTCACCAGTTATTGACCACCTTCGGCCGGCTGCAGCAGGCAACGCCGTCCACCATCGGTCACCTTTCAGTCGGCTTCCTCCCTACTTTGATCACCGTATGAAACTTCAGCCACTATTTGAAACTTCGGCCACCGCCTCACTTCGGCCGGCCACCACAAGACAATTTTCGGCTGTCGTAGGGCGATTTTTGACCACTGTGCCGAAATCCCAAAAACTCCCAAACACCTCTATTTTTTATCTTAAACCCTAATATACTGCCCGTTCGATTGAATCATCCATCTTCCCCACCTAGACTACCTACCTGAACCCCCTTATTATTTTTGACTCCGTCGGAAACCTAAATTCCTCAACTAGCTCAAATAAGCCACCGGTCACTTATTATCATTTTTGGCTACTGTACTTTATTTCTTTTAAATTTGATCTTACTCTAATATTTTGAATGTAGGAAAATAAAATCGAAAAGAAAGATTACCTCTGGTGATGTGCAACGACCGTCCGATTACTCTTCCGATGAATTCTTCAGCTTCCAAACGAACTCCTCAGCTTTCCGATAACCCTAAAAAAATGGCTGGTAATTTCTCTTCTCTCTCCTCCTTGATTGCATAATTATTAGTGTAATAATTGTTTTCCTTTTTTTAACCGTTTTCTCTCTATATATATATTTATAACAGCCAACAAAGTTGTCGCCATTAGAGGCTTAATCCACGTGAAAGGGCAACTGACCACTTCTGAGATGACCCGTGGTAAATTTGGGCGGGCTAAATGTGTTTGTTTGGGCTTATTTATCCAATAAAGCATAGATTTGGGCGGAAAAATATAATTTAGGCTTGTTTGGCTTTGGGTATCTGAAAATAGGCTATTAATTAGGCGGGAATTTTATTTAAAGGGACAATAAATTTATTTGGATGAGTAAGTGGGCTTTTATAGAGTGTAAATATGATTTATCAATGTATTTGGACACTTGGGTATGATAGAAAAGGTTTATTATTTATTTTGGACTGATTTATTTAATAACAAAATATGAATGTTTTATTTATGTATGTATTTATGTATTATATACTGTGTACCCCAGATTAAATTCGGGTATTACAGACATGTATCATCACCTTATTGCAGGAATTCAAATATTTATTTTTACTTAACTATTTTTAAATATTATAGTTCTACAGTGGTTTAAATATTTTTATGTGTCTCAAGTATGTCATGTTCGAGTCCCCTTAATCCATATTTATTTTCTTCTTTTTTTTTTGCATTAACAACAAATTAAAACATATATTATATTTTGTGTTATATATCACAAATGGTCACTTGGTTTAGTGACAAACTCATGCCACTTACACTTGGGGGAGCCTGGGTTCGATTTCCTAGTCAAGGCAAAATAATTGAATTCTACTAATTGAGTGGTAATTTATTTAATTAAATTAAAGTTAGGATCAAATTGACTTAATAGTTAACTAACCGAGACCAATTGTGTAATATATAGATTTTTCTTAACAGTCGCGTCACCCATTTTAACGACACTTAACTTCGAGTAGTTCAGACAGATCGCGAGCTACTCGAGCCTGACTCGGTCAAAGATACCCTACTCGAAAATATAATATATTATTTTTTTATAATTTAAAATCTAAATTCTTAAACTTAAAACCCTAAACATAAGTCTTAAACCCTAAAATTTAAATCTTAAATTCTAAACCCAACAACCTAAACCTATAAACCCTAAACTAACACCCTAAACCTTAAAATTAACAAGCTTGAGTTTTATACAACTTGTGTATCAAAGTTTTTTATTGGTAGGGCTTTAAATGAGACGTGACAAATGATGTGCTAATCGACTCCGATACGATCAAAGATCGATCAACACTTAACTCGATTGAGCTCGAAACAAGCTCGAACTCGACTCGAGTTCTTAACGAGCCAAATTGAACTCAAATTTCTCAGGCTCGTTAGAAATTATTCGAGCTCAAACTTAACTCGAAATCTTAACGAACTAGCTCGACTCGGCTCATTTACACCCTAGGGCAAGGATCTGGTTATGATCTAAACAGTAAAAACAGATACTGTTGGTAATTTCGTTGCTTATTAACTTCCCATCTTCCTCTTTACTTTCAAGAATTTCCTTAAGTTCCCAATCTCCCGTTGGCTTTCGCCTAAGCGCCATGGATCGAGCCCAGCTCCTCCTCGTAGGATTGCCTCTCTTCCTCTTCGCCACGGATCTCTTCAGCCTCTTCACTCCTCCGCCGTCCCATCACCATCATGCCCACCTGCCCAAACCTCCACTCAATCCTGAAACCCTAGATATTCCTTTAAAGGTAAGTCTAAGAATTGATCAATTTTATTAATTTAATTTATCATTCATTTTTTACCCATTTTTCTTTCTTTCGAAGAAACCCACCACTATTGGAGGAATCGGCTATGGCAGCACGGTGAATATCAATTTCTGCGCTTCATGCTCTTACAGGTTTTACTTGATTTTCACTTTTTATACTTTCCTTTTCTTTGGTTATTAAAGTCGATACCCTTTTTCGAGGAATTAAAAAGAATGTGATGGATGGAAATTTGCAGGGGAACTGCCGTGACAATGAAGAAGATGTTGGAAACCCAGTTTCCTGGAATTGATAACTATCCGCCACCTTTGCCGAAGCGTTTGCTTTCCAAAGTGGTTCCAGTTTGTAGTTATAGGGATTATAATGGCGGGTGAGCAGATATTTCCTATTATTGGGATTATGACGCCACCCCCATGGTATTATTCCTTGCGTGCAAATAGGTTTGGGTCCATTGCAACTGCTTGGCTTCTTGGCAAAGTAATGCAGTCTTTTCTGCAAAGCTCTGGTGCTTTCGAGGTTTAGTGCAATGGCGAATTGGTCAGTGACCTTTCTGCTATGTATATGTTTAATGTCCTGAGCATTTTAGATACCAAAACTCAGTTTCTTATTGCTTAATTGATTGATGGGGTTGTTTTAGCTGGTTAGGAAACCTGGGATTCAATTTTGGTATTTTTACAGGTTATGCTTCTATTAGTGTTTTGTTTGAATCTCAAATCAATTTTTTATTACGTTTTTAAATGTAGGAATTAAACCTTATTTCACTTTCTGAAATTATAGGTTTTCTCTAAGCTGAAGGAGGGAAGGTTTCCGGGAGGGATCGAGTTGAAAGATCTTGTCGGCAAAACATTGGCTAATTCGAGAGTGACGGACAACCTTGGAGTGGTGTGATCTTAGACTCTTAGTTCACCGGCTGGACTGTAACCATTGGATTGAAAGCACTCGATCTTAGCAGTTCAAGGTTTGAGTTTCCCTTTGGTTGGTACTTAGGTTGCTGTAGTGAAAACATAAAAAGATACGGGCTCAGGTTTTACGCCACTCGTGTATCTGAACTTTTCATTGCACTTGATAGTTTTCCAATTTGGCTAAATTTTATGTACTCCCTCAGTTCCAAAAATAATGTCCCTTTTGTGTTTTAAAATTGTCATACTTAAATTGTTTTTTGAAAAACTCAACAACTTTTATTAAACACATTTTCTTTTCTACCATCTTTTTAGTTTTCCAATAAAATAAACTTTAACATTTTAAAGATAAAATTGTCATTTTAATTACTTTACAACACACCTCTTACACAATTTTTTTCTTCATAAAATTACGTAAAAAGTCAACAAGAGACATTATTTTTAGGACGGATGGAGTAAGTTTTTTGTTTACATAAATATTGCAATAGTATAAACGGAATAGGGTGCAAGTACTGAACAAAGTGAACTCTCTTAGAAAGTTAGAATCTATAATCTGCTAATGTCACGACCAAACACGGAAGTAGTAAGCTAGTTAATAAGCACGTAGAATCTGTTCCTCCAGCTAACGACCCGTGTTAGATATGCTGAGCGCCATATAAAGAAGCTGAAGAATCCTGCTAAGATACCCATTTTGCCTCCTATAAAATCAATCATAGATGCCTCACGAATCACCCAAACTAATAGCTTCCCAAAAATGAATTGAGTACATAAATAAATAAACAAATAAATTACCTTGCTCTTCTTAGGTCAACAAGAGCCTTGAATCTGCCGATAGTTGCCATGCTTCCCAGATGCTTGTACTCGAATGGATCCCCAAAGTCTAATTCCTTTGCACTGTTAGCATGTCCCCCACCATCTTTACCAATTTTGTTCAGTAGATTTGCCAAGTACTTTCCCTGTCGCTCTGCAACCTGTTCATGAAAGAAACATTAGCTCCCCAGTTTTTTAACACACAATCCTTGCCGGACACCCAAGTCTAGTTCCCATTAGAACTGGCTGATATTACCTTGGTCTTTACAAGCACAAAAGAATTGAACCATAGCTTAGAAAAGGTGGGGAGTATTCTTAACTTACCTGTGCTAAAGCTGGAAGAACTGGTTTACCAGTACTCTCCAGAAACCCACTGCAGTCCCCAATTGAAAACACATCTTGCACTGTGGGAACCCGAAGCCACTCGTCAATACCGATCCTGTTAAGAGTCGTAAAATTAAAATCAATCCATAGTGAAGTAAAGCTTCTCAAATCAATGATACAATGTCAACTAGGATAATGCACTTTTTTGTTGTTACCATGAAAACCAAATCTTTTTTTAGAAAGGGGTCACTCTGATATTGTGGCTTACCTTCCACCAGGAGATTTAGGAAGGCCTAGAGAGTTTACAAAAGGAGGACCAACACCGGTTGACCATACCAGCAATCCATAAGGAACCTCCAAACCACA
Organism: Hibiscus mutabilis; assembly: GCA_019671005.1. Taxonomy (NCBI): domain Eukaryota; kingdom Viridiplantae; phylum Streptophyta; class Magnoliopsida; order Malvales; family Malvaceae; genus Hibiscus; species Hibiscus mutabilis. Next base: position 14,777,133 of record CM033740.1, on the reverse strand, counting down.
CTAAGGATTACATGTTCGGGTTTAACGTCCTTCACAATGCCACGAACTAGACGAACTCCTAACTGAGAAACACTACTGAATTAAACAAGAAAACGCAAAATCATATTTGCATCACTCCCACACTTTTATTTTTTTCACCTTTGTTAACTGCTTGATTGCATAGCGTCGGAGGCGATCATCAAAGGAAGGCAGTATATCCTTTGCCTGTCAAAACAAAAGAATCATTCAAAGGTACAAATGAAAAATCTCCTGAATCCAGAACAGAGTTTGGATCGGGAACTAACCTCAATCAGTGTTACATGGATATAGTCTTTTACATGTGTGTATCTTGGTCAACATCCTTCCCAATGAAATCACTCAGTTCACCACTAAACTCAACCCCTATAGGACCACCTCCCACAACAACACAATGCAGCAACCGGCGTTTCTCCTCTTCAGATATCCCTGCCTCAACACCAAACTGGTAAGCCAAAAGCATGTAATCACTTAAAACCAGCAAATGTGGTCATTTTATACCTGGCACGTCGGAAAGCATCAAGTTCAGAAGTAGCTTCCTACGAATTGCCTGAGCATGGTGAACTTCACGTAAAAAAACTGCATGTTCTTCTACGCCGTTGATTCCGAAAGTAGATGCCTGAGCTCCTGATGCAATCACCAGCTTATCATATGAAATCTTAAATTTCCATGGCTCCAAAGTTTGAGCTCCTTCTGTCACAGTCTCGCAATGCACCTTCAATGCCCACCCAAAACGTTCCATGGTTAAGCAAAGTTCAAGTTCAAGCTCAACCTTAGTTAATAATATTTTATCGAGCTCAATTCGAGTTTCGAGTCTAAGCTTGAACTTCTCAATATCTGGGTTTTAACCAATTTGCACATACCTCATGGGTGTCGGTATTCAGAGCAGTACAGTTAGCAAGAAAGAAAAAGGAGCCCGGTGCTGTAGAAATGGAGGGTTGAATCCTGGCAATGGGTTCAGCGACGGACCTGAACTCCAGACTCCCAACACAAGTCGAAGCCAAGAGGGGAGTAAACACCATATGATTCCTGGGTGAAACGCAAACGATGTCGTACAGCTTCGGGTCCAAGCCTTTCATTAGCCTGCAACCAGCCCAACCCGAGCCTAACACCACCACCCTGGGTTTCTCATCTGCCTTGGTGGGTCCAAGACCTAAAGGCTCAGCCGCGACTGGTGGTTGACTGGCGGCGGTGCTGAAATGGGATAAAGATGTTAGTATAAAATATGTGGTGCTGGGGGTCTTAGCTTTGGTAGCTGTCGAGATTTTGACAAAATTTCTAAACCAGAACATGGCTGGTTACGTATCATTCATCAAAAAAAAAAATGTTAAAGATTTATCGTGGATATTAAAGATGTTTTTCTAGGTCTAAAGGTTGTAGATTTTTTTGATCGAAGTCCAACGGTTGTGGATATTCTTTATTTTACTTGGAATTTAGGATGAACCTAAAATACAATCAGTTACTATAAGGTTAAAAAATGAAAAATTACTCGTCTAATATTTTAGATTGTAACTAAAATTATTACTCATTCTGTAATTTTTTAGAATAAACACTTAACATTTTAAATTAAAATTCATTACAATATAATATTTTTAATTGTAACCAAATTATTTATTAAATGTGTAATTTTTTAAGTAAACATAATAACATTTTAAGTTAAAACCAAGTTGATGCGGCGCACAATGTCTCATTGTAGATTTTTGTTTGGCCGTAGCAGGAATTACTGACGTGGTAGACAAATTGATGGGTTTGTGCCATGTGTACTTATGCTTACCATCAAAAGAATATCCATTGGCTAAACTTATCTTCCCGAAAGAAAACTGATTTGTCCTTATATAAAATATACAGGGTAAACTACATCTTTAGTCATGCAATTGTTATTGTTTTCTACGTTGGTCATCAGATTATTTCTTTTACAAATTTAGTCCCTTTTGTTTTTCTATTTTGGATATTGCCCGTTGAAAGATTAACGAAGGTGGTGATGTGGAGTGGTATACTAACAAATGTAGCTCCTGAAACTTGTATATTTTATTATTTGGTTTCCTAATTTAAAAATAATTTAATAAATTTAACATCAATATTTAAAAATCATTTTAAACTGATCCTTATTTTATTTTTCAAATAATTTAATATATTTAATCGTTTTAGCGGTGAACATTAAAGAAAATATGGATGCAGCTGAGGCCGAACAACCATTGAACCAAGCTCACTAGTTGATACAATGATTAATAAAAGATTTTTAAGGAAATAAAACATTGGTGATGCAACATTTAACCGCCTCACAACAAAACTCATTATATTTTAAAATCCAGTAATTATTTGTGTATAATTATAGAAATAGAAATTGGTAAAGAAAATTATTAAATTTAATATTTAAAATTAAAGTGGTAAAGAAACTATTAAATTTAACATGTTTCTTTATCAACTTTTGTTTGTACAATTTTTTTCTTTATCACCTTTTGTTTTTAAATTAAATTTAAAATTTAATTCAGCGATTATATGTATGTAATTACAAAATTAAAAGTGGTAAAAAAACTATTAAATTTAGTTTAAAATATAAAAATTTAAAACTAGCCTTATTTATTTTACTGCACACACTTCCAATTAGAAAGTTAAAGGTGATTTTAATATATTTTTTTAAATTCTTCAATGTATTCTAAAAAAATATGAGAAGAGTCTTGAAGATCTATTTGTATCAACACGGTTACAACTAATTTGTACGTCGTATGAGTATGCAGATTAATTTTTTTTATAAAGTATTCATTTACACATGTTAGTTTCTTCTATATGTATGTTGTAATAATAATATATATAAGGGTAAAACTTTGATACACAAGCTTGTGTAAAACTGTATATTTACACTATAAAAATCAAAATTTTAAATTTCTATCCCTAACCCTAAAAAATTAAACCCTAAACCTTAAACCCTATACACTAAATTCTAAACACTAACCTTGAATTCTAAACCATACAACCTAAACCCCTAAACCTTAAACCATAAACCCCTAAACCTTAAACCATAAACCATAAACCATAAACTAAAACCCTAACCCCAAAAATCAAAAGGCACGTGTAAACTAAAGTTTACACGGCCTGTGTATTAAATTTTTTTTTCCCATATATAATAATAGTGTGGATACCCTATGCCCCTGTCTAATTTTCTCATAATTTTTTCTTTCCCTATTTTCTTTTTATTTGATGGCCCGTTGTTGTTTTTACAGAAGGTTGATCTTTTTCTGCCTTTCTTTCATTTTACTTTTTTCATTCTTTTTTTTTTTATTCTTTTTTCATTCAGTTGTCTATTTTTTATTTTTGTTTTCTTTTGATTTTTTTTGGTTAGCTTGGTGGGATTCTTGTACTCATGTGTTCTTAGTCCGAGATCGTACCTCTTTTAAGCGAAAGAATACTAACCTTTGTTTGTGTGGGTTGCGGATGATTAGAAGGCTTGTCACTTTCTCTTTTACGTTTTGTTTTTGCATATCTCCTATGTTATTTCATATTCGGCTCGGTGGTTTCAACCCCTCTCCTTTTACTTTTTCAATGGTGTTATGCTTCACCAGTAGTTTTTTTAGCGAGATGTGTAAAAGTCTTTTACGTTTTGTTTTGTCCTTAAGCCTAACATGTTACCATAAAATTTCTCAACTCGGTTTAGCCTAAATAAAGACATTTTCTAAAAATATTAAATCCAATAGTTAAAGATATAGATAAACAATTTAAATCGTTACAAAGGAGCTCTACTTTAATTTAAAACGTTTAAACATTCAACTTGATTAATACAATTTCAAAATTAAGAATTACATACACCACCACGTAAGATCCTATGAATACACATCTCACTAAACACAAGTATGTACTCTGGAAATCACTACATGCTGGAATCTCGTACTGATAGTGCCTCTCGATCCCACAATCAACCTACGTACGGAAACAGCGATTTCGAGCGCTAAGCTTACAAATCTTAGTGGTACACATCTACTCTACTATACTTTAAGCTAATCATAAACATAAGCATGCAAGCTAGTACGAGCAATAAAGAAAGATAAATAAACACGTGCCGCTACCACTAGTCACCTAAACACATGCTCTCATCATGTAAAACATCATACATGACACACAATGCCCAATCATACTCGGAATCTCACTAGACCATCTGAGCAAAAACACACAAAGTCATAGCCACAAACCTAGAGTGAGGCCTGGTGTCATACAACCTTAGGAACGTACACTCTGAGTAAGGCCCGGTGTCATACAGTCTCAGGAACATACACACTTTCCAGGTGAGGCCCGATGTCACACAACCTCAGGAACGTACACCCATACTCGGTATCTCTCCTCGAGTATCATCGAATGAGGCCTGGTGTCACACAACATCAGAAATGTACATTCGTGTTAGAATTGTTACACGCTCGAATTGATCTCCGAAAACCGTCAAGAGGGTTGATTTTCGCTCTTTGATGAATTGGCTAAAACCGATGAAAATGTAGACAATTTGCATAATGATTTTAGAGTGGTTCGACTTCTAAACCAAGTCTACATCCACTACCTTAGCACACCACTAAGGATTTCCCAATTCACTACTTTGAATTCTTGCTTTTAGGACAAAGCGTAACCTTACAACCCCTATCTTTTACAATGGCTAAGATAGAACCACTCTAGTTTTTCTAAGGCTAAACTAGAACCTCTCCCTTTTACAAGGTTTGATTTTGGTAAACAAAATACCTCACAAGGTGGGTGTTTACAAAGAATGAAGCTCACAAGAGTGTAAATAATAAAAACAATGAAGAACACTCTCTATACAATATATACAAGAGAAATAAAGAAATAAAGACTTAAAAGCTATTTCTCTTGATCATGAAGCTTGGATATTGTCTCTCTACTTCTTCAAGTGTTTCAGCCTTCATTTTATAGTGTGGAGTGAGTTCATAGCCGTTTATAACCGTTGGGGATGTTTTGAAGCCGTTGGGAAGTGGATTTTTGAGCATATTTAAGCCCATGTACTCAATGGTTTTGAAACCTATATAAAGGTTTCGATACCTTATCAAAATATAGCTGTTACAGGCTCAAAATTGAGTTTCTAGCAGCCCGGTTTCGATACCAGAAAGAGTGGTTTCGAAACCATCACTATTCATGAACAGTACCCGTGTATGAACAGTGTCAAATAGTGATTGAATAGTGTTTTCATGTTTTTAAAAGCTTTAAAACCATTTTTAATCACTTTAAAAATATTTTATAAATATAAAAAAATTAATAAGCCATATTTTTGAGGTTTTAAAACTTTGAAACATATTTTTCAAGTTTGTTGGACTTTGAATTATTTTTGTAAATTATTTTAAGTCCAAAAACATTTTTCATTTTAAGTTATATCAAAATAAATATCTCAACAATCTCCCCCTTTTTGATATAACGAAACCACTTAAAAATTTGTTTTTTAAATTCCTTTCCCTTTGAAATATAGTTTTTGAAAAAGATAATATATTTTAAAAAAATATTTAAGTTCCCATTTTTCTTTTCGAAATTGAATTTTTCAAACATATCTCTCCCTCCTTTTAGTTATATAAAAAACAATTCAAACAAAAGTTTAATACCAAATGTTTGTTCAAAATAACAATGGAGAATAAGATAATTTTTTAAAATCAAAAGCTCCCCCTTAATCAAAGCATTCCATTTAAAACATTAGTTCAAATGCTTGACACTTAAGAGATATTGAATTTCAAGATAGAATCAATTTAAGAACATATGAAATTCAATGTATCCAAGTCTTTTTTTAAAAAAATCTTTATGCAAACATATGATTGAAACCATTAGACTCATATGCATAAAGCATTCAAGTAATGTCATGCTATTTAGATATTGAAATAAAATTCACATAAATGCATGAACATTAATCAATCAAAAATAGATAACCAAAAATATAAAATTAAACGTATTAAGCTTAGAGGTTATCCATTTTCTTTACTTGTGTGACTAGAGCATTTCCATGTCTTTGCATTTCTTTCCATTGCTCCAACACACCTACAAGAGACATTTATTTGGATTTTGGTATCCAAATTGCTTCAGATCCATTTACATTAATTTCAATGTCTCTAGTTCCCTTAGGAACCCATACTTGTCTAATCCTATAAGTTTTTCTTTTCTTTATAGGACAAGTATGTAAAGAATGACCATGATAATGGCAATGTGAGCATTTTACCATTATGTGACAAGATGAATTATTAAAAGCAATTTCTTTTTCTTTTGTTAAGCTTCCAAGCTTAACTTTCAAATCGAGATTTTCTTTTTCTAAAACTCCATTGCTTGTTTTTGAAAACACTAAATCATTTTTCAAAATTTTATTTTGGTTTTCAAAATCCAAGTTTGTTTTCAAAAGAAAATCATTTTCAAATTCAAGTTTAGAAATTATTTTCTTAAATTTGGAATTCATGGTCTCAAATTCCAAAAACAATTCATCAAAAGCATATTGTAACTCATCAAATGAATAAGAATTTGAATCATTAGAGTTGTAAGATACCTTGGGCTCATCGAGAGCCATAACACAATCCACCTTTGATAAGAGGAGGTTTGCACTTGATGAGACTCCATCTTTCTTCTCTTCTTTTCTATATAATTTCTCAAGCTTCTCCCAAATTTCTTTGGCACTTTTGGATGGGGAGACCTTCTTGGAAATCTCTTTATTTAGGGCACAAAGAAGAATGTGCATAGCCTTTGCATTGAGTTGGTCATTCTTTGTGTCTTTGACACTCATTTTCTTCTTCTTCTTCTTAGGAGCTTCCAAATGTCCATCTTCGATAATCATCCAAATATCGAGGTTGAAGCCTTGGATGAAATATTTCATTACGTTGCTCCATTAGAAGTAACCTTCCCATTTGAAGAGAGGATGACACATGATAGAACGGCCTTCTTCGAACGAAATCATTATAGAACCACTTTCCATTTGAAAACTTGAATCGGTGAACTTCGAGCAATCGATCTTTACTCTCGGATGTTAGTCATTTGATGGAGACAAGTCTCTAATACCAATTGTTAGGAATCAAGTTTATAGCTATTGAGTCTTATCTTATGGGAACTGAGTTTACTCTTACTCTGGCAAGTATTGCCGAACACATAAGTGTCCCTAATAGTGGTGTTTCAAATGAATCCGAAAGTGTGCCTATTGATTTTGATGATGATAGTCCTACACATCTTTACATCTATGATATGCTTCTTCACCTTTTTACCACTTGGTTCTTTCGCCCTTCCGGTGGACAATGCACTCGCATGCGTCATATTGATTATTGGTGGTTACACCAACTCCGTACCGGTAACCGCCCAAATATTGCCCAAATCATCTTTACCTCTCTTGTGAAAATCATCCACGAACTTCATAGCTTCTCTCTCAACTATGGATGTGTTCTAAGTCACATCTTTAAGAAGTTAAATATTGACACCTCTCTCGATCCGACCATTCGTCTCAAAAGCAAAATTGATAAGACTACTATTAAGAAGATCGGTTGGAGGCTAGTTGATGATGAATGGTTTCACAAAAATGATGAAAATGAAGCTCGTGTTAATATAGTGAATGCACCGGATACTCCACCTCTTATGACCATTGAATCCATGTACGCGACTATGGTCACTCGCTTTGACAACATGGATGCTTTTCTTCGTAGCTCGCATGAGGAGACTACTGGCATGCTTAGGAGCTTGGATGGTCGTGTGACATCATTGGAGCATGATATGCATAACATTTGTGGTTATCTCTTTCCTCCATCATCATCTCATGCACTGGATGTTTAGTCTTTTATGCTTTTTACTATGGCTTTCCTATGGCATTTGAACTTATTTTGATTTAGTTCTTTGGATTATGTTTTTAGACTTCTTTGGCACTTTATTGGATATTTATCTTATAACTATGACTTTATGATGGATTTTATGATAATTTTCATTTTTGGATGTTGGATTTTATATTTGGATCTTTTATGTTATTTGGATTATGTTGGATTTCTTTATGGATCTTATGCTAAATTGAATATTATGGTTTATCTTTTTATTGCTTTTTGGATAATGCCCTATTGCTCTAATGACGTTTGTTCTTTTGTAGCATTTTTATTCTTTTTTCTGTAAGAAAAAGGGGGAGAAATTTATGATTAAACAATTTGTTTTAGAATTAAACATTTATGTTAATTTTTAAACAAATGTCTTTAAAACTTAATTTTCAAATATTTTATAAAGACTTTTATTAAGGGGAGCCTAAGTGGGAAATTTAAAAGGATTGACAAATTTTCAAAAACAAATTTTTATCAAGTGTTTTGTTATATCAAAAAGGGGGAAATTGTTAGACTTATTTTGATTTTGATATAACTAAAAGGACTAAATTGTAAAAATTTGTAAACTTGTTTTATTCAATTCAAATTTGTCAAAAATACAATTTTAACTCGAACAAATATTTTCTAAACTATTTGACTTAGTACCTATATTGTAATATCCTTAAAAAGTCAACAAAAAGTCAAATTCAAGAGTTTTCAAGCATAGGTTTCAAAACCCCCCTTAGTGGTTTCAAAACCACCATGGCAATAGGCCTAAAACTCACATTTTGGCTACAGGTTTCGAAACCCCCTTTAGAGGTTTCGAAACCAGTATGACGGTAAAGCCAAATATTATGTTTTTGGCTACAGGTTTCGATACCCCCATAAAGGTTTCGAAACCATGGCCTGTAACGGCTAGTTTTTGGTTTGAATTAACCTCGGGTTTCAAAACCCCCTTAAAGGTTTCAAAACCCCTGAGTAGGTGAGCATTAAATGCTCGGTTTTAATGGCTCCCAACGGCTCCAAAGTCCCCCCAACGAATACAAACGGTTAGAAAATATCAAGAGCATATAAAATGGGTCTCCAAACAGTATTGAAAAAACAAGAAAGCTTATCCAAATATTCAAGCAATCAAGAATTCAATTTGAGCTTATTTTTCCCATCTTTCTTGTAAACACTAGTGTGTTCTTCATTGTAATTCATTTTCTAGTGTTTATTGGGTGTGTGAGAAAGCTTAAACTTTGCAAACACTTATCTTGTGAGGATTTTCTAGTTTGCTCATTTTTATTTGTTTTTGGGAAAGGATTCAATAGAATTTGGGGTATAAGTCTATTGAATTGTGTAAGGTTACTCCTTATCCTAAAGGAAAGACAAATTAGTGGATTTGTGGAAAATCCTTAGTGTGGTCACTAAGGTAGTGGATGTAGACTCCATTGAAGGAGTTGAACCACTATAAATCTCATTGCAATTTCCTATCTTTGCAATTAGTTTTCACCTTTCTTAAAATTTCCAATTGTTAGGATTGTTGCATGCTCTAATCGATCTCTGAAAACTGCCAAGAGGGTTGATTTTCGCTCTTTGATGAATTGGCTAAAACCGATGAAAATGTAGACAATTTGCACAATGATTTTAGAGTGGTTCGACTTCTAAACCAAGTCTACATCCACTACCTTAGCACACCACTAAGGATTTCCCAATTCACTACTTTGAATTCTTGCTTTTAGGACAAAGCATAACCTTACAACCCCTATCTTTTACAATGGCTAAGATAGAACCACTCTAGTTTTTCTAAGGCTAAACTAGAACCTCTCCCTTTTAGAAGGTTTGATTTTGGTAAACAAAATACCTCACAAGGTGGGTGTTTACAAAGAATGAAGCTCACAAGAGTGTAAATAATAAAAACAATGAAGAACACTCTCTATACAATATATACAAGAGAAATAAAGAAATAAAGACTTAAAAGCTATTTCTCTTGATCATGAAGCTTGGATATTGTCTCTCTACTTCTTCAAGTGTTTCAGCCTTCATTTTATAGTGTGGAACGAGTTCATAGCCATTTATGACCGTTGGGGATGTTTTGAAGCCGTTGGGAAATGAATTTTTTAGTATATTTAAGCCCTTGCACTCAATGGTTTTGAAACCTATATAAAGGTTTCGATACCTTATCAAAATATAGCCGTTACAGGCTCAAAATCGAGTTTCTGGCAGTCCGGTTTCAATACCAAAAAGATTGGTTTCAAAACCATAACTATTCATAAATAGTACCCGTGTCATGAACAATGTCAAATAGTGACTGAATAGTGTTTCCATGTTTTTAAAAGCTTTAAAACCATTTTTAATCACTTTAAAAATATTTTATTCAACTCAAAAATATTTTATAAATATAAAACAATTAATAAGCCATATTTTTGAGGTTTTAAAACTTTGAAACATATTTTTCAAGTTTGTTGGACTTTGAATTATTTTTACAAATTATTTTAAGTCAAAAACATTTTTCATTTTAAGTTATATCAAAATAAATATCTCAACAATTCGGCATCTCTAACCATGGTGTTGCAACACGCTGTCTAGGTATCTGGATGCCATCAACGAAAGGTGACTCAACCAACCAAGTGTCTAAACCGTACACAACATTAACATGATTACCATATAGCACAGAACATTAGCACGATTATCATAACTCTATGGTTTCCATCAATTATCAAGTTACCCAATTAAGTTTACCAAGTTGTTAATACATTATGAAAGTGTACATTAATTATCTCATTAATATTCCACGTCGAATTCCATCTTTTATTAGCATTACAGATTATTCTGTTCAATGGGTATCGGTACTCGAACACGAGTACCGATACAGTACCCTTGGGTACTGGTACTCACACGCGTACTGATACTAACATAGCTTATTGAAAATATTTAATTTCCATAAGTACCAATCGGGTCAACCCGTACCGATACGGTCCCCAAACGCGTACCAGTACGGCCAAAGCCCATACCGATACCTCGCTCATGGGTTCATACCATATCCTCAAATTATGATATTACAACGCTTTATTCGATTCCTAAAGCTTATTAAAGTCATTAGGGTTTGTTTACTAACCCATCTAATCATTTAATATAAATTCAAGACTTTACTGTCATTTATTTGAATATTACCAATTATCAGTCCATTAAGTATAATTTCCATCGAACATGAAAATTTAATATCCCAAGCAACACAAATATGAAAATTCCATACGAATAGTCAAACGACCCTATACGATATCTAAAGCTCATACGAGTCTCGAAATATTCTCAAGCTCATCAGGCATCTCAATATTTACCAAGTCTAGTAATACCGGTCTCAACACATGCTTATTTCCATCTACTTATTTTGCAAATACTAACAAGCAAGGCAATTACACTTATGATGCTCATGAAGTATTTTGGAGTTCAAGGTGTAGTAACCGTAAGCACTAGCGATAATCCTCATATAAGCTTCCCAGATACTCAACTTGGTCTAATATCTAATCCCAAATAATCCTTATATAAAAATGAATACGATACATTAATTACATACATCTCCTACTAAACTCACAAGGTCAAATTCTTAAAAAAGCTTATCGGGTTTGAATTTGGTGAAATATACTGCACCAACGAACTCAGGATGTCAAGAAACCTCGGGTAGGGTCTTCCATAAAAAGTTAACGGTCGGTCAACGTCAACGAAGGTCAACGATGATCGGGCAACGCGGTGCGGTCGGACGGGGCGTTGCGGTCTAGGTATGGTAGTCTTGTCCAGTTTGGCCCAACAGAATCAGCCTGGTTTACCATACCAAGCCTGGTTTAGTTGGAAGGGCACGCCCACGAGCAAGCGACGACGCATATGGCGCGTACGACGACCTCTGATGGTCGTACGGGATGACGAGCTCCAGATTTGCTCTTCTTTGGCTGATGAATCTAATGGTGCCCTCGATTTGCTATGTTGGATGATGGTTTGAGATGTTTTAGCTTCTCTGATTCTTTATTCTTTTTATTTCGGCAAGTGGCGGCAGCGACGGGGCGACTACAGTCAGATTTGTCCCGACAGCCCAGAGATGATGACGACGGTGTAACCCACGACAGAAAATCGAGGTCCAAAGCTCCTCTCTTTACTTTTCATCTCTTTCACCATTTCTTTCTCTCACTCCAATAAAGTCTTCCTCCCTTTTCCCAAACACCCATCAACCCCTTTTAAAATTCAAAAACCCTTATCCCAACTTTTGGATAAAATAAATTAATAAACACATATTCTTCCTTTTGTCACAAAGGGCCCAAATTTAAATATCCTTAAATTAGACTTCCTAGCAAGTGCTGATAACACGAGTCCGAGACCCGATTCACTAACCCAAATTTGGGTCGTTACATTTTGGTTTAAATAAAGATTTTTAAGACTAAAATGAATAAAAATATAATTACATTAAAAATATTAGACTAAATTATTAAATTTGGAAAGAAATATGGGTTAATTTTGGGTCAAGTAAAGATTCTTAGGACTAAAATGAACAAAAATATAATTATATGAAAAATATCGAGCTAAATTATAAAATTTAGAAAGAAATTGGGGTTAATTTCGGGTTAAATAAAATTTTTTTAGGACTAAATTAAACAAAAATATAATTATATTTAAAATATTAGACTTAATTTTAAAAATTTGAAAGAAAGTAGGGTTAATTTCGGGTTAAATAAAGATTTTTAGGACTAAATTAAATAAAAATATAATTATATTTAAAATATTGGACTAAATTATAAGGAAATAGGGGTCTATTTCGAGTTAAATATAGATTTTAGGACTAAAATAAACAAAAAAACCATCATCTTAAAAATATTGGATTAAATTATAAAAATTAAAAAGAAATTGGGGGCCAATTTCAGATTAAATAAAGATTTTTAGGACTAAATTAAACAAAAATATCATCATATTTAAAATATTGGACTAAATTAAAAAATTAGAAAGAAAACAAGGTTAATTTTGGGTTAAATAATGATTTTTAGAACTAAATTAAACAAAAATATAATTATATTTAAAATATTTTTTGAAATGAATTATATTTAAAATATTAGACTAAATTATAAAAAATAGAAAGAAATTGGAGTTAATTTCAGGTTAAACAATGATTTTTAGGACTAAATTGAACAAAAATATGATTATATTTAAAATATTGGACTAAATTATAAAAATCATAAAGAAATAGTGGTTAATTTTGGGTTAAATATAGAATTTTAGGACTAAATTGAAAAATATAATTATATTTAAAATATTGGAAAAATTATAAAAATTATAAAGTAATAGGGGTCAATTTCGGGTTAAATAAAGATATTGAGGACTAAATTGAACAAAAATATCATCATATTAAAATTATTGAACTAAATTATAAAAATTAGAAAGAAATTATGGTGAATTTCATGTTAAATAAAGATTTTTAGGACTAAATTGAATAAAAATACAATTTTGACAAGCTTAACGTGCAATTTACCCATTTTATTAAAGTCAAATGATTTTTTTGTTTATTAGTGACACGTGACAAGTTTTGATTGGTCCATGATTTTTTTGACGGGAGTTAACGATAGGGACAAATAAGGTCACGATTTAAATTTTAAAGAGCAAGACGTCTCAAAAAATTCTTTAAGACCCAATTCGTTATAAAGTATATACTTTAAGGGTCATTAGTGTCATTAAGCCAATTTAATAAAATGAAAAATACATTGAATTGTTAAATATTAAATAAAAAGTAACATATTGTTGTAAATAAAATAATGAAGAACAACGAACAGAATAAAAGAACAAAGAGATGAGAGAAAGAGAAAGAGAAAGATTTGTATTATTCTTAATATAATCTTGTGTACAATGCCTTCATCAAATCATCTATTTATAGGCATAAGAAGTACATAATACATTAAACTCTAATTAATGAATATAATATTCCTAATGATAAAGTAAATCAAATCTCCTTGATAAAATTCTTATCATGATACTCAAAGCTCTTCGGAAGTTCTAATGATATTCTAATTATTATAATGAATATTGATCCAAACTCCTTTATAAAATGCATAAGGAAATATGATCATTCTTATAGTGTTTCCTCAATAAGTACTCACTAAGACGATTATACCAAATGCACCAAAATATAAAAATTCAAGGGGCATATCTAAATAAATTTTCTCAGAATTTTCCAAATGTTTTTGCATTTTAAATCCTTCAAGGATAAATAGGGATCCACAAAATAATTAGATGTGTATAATATTTCATAACTGCCGAAATAATTGCATACACCATGAAGTAATTATAATTCTTCATAAATCATAATTTAAGTCGTATTTACGAATACTTATTTGTGCCTCACTTGCATTACACCTTTAGGTGTTTGGATTGGTGGTCAAAATACTTTTCTTTTAGAAGTTCAAAGTGTCTTTCTACATTGTCCAATTCAATATCTATACTTTTGGATAGATTTCTATGCAAGGTCCTCATTTTGTTTCTTTACTTCTATAGAAGTATTCTATGTAAAATTGTTGTCGACAACTTTTTTTCTGGTTTCATTCTTTTCTCGTATTGACATAACTTTTCGAGATCTCTTTTTAATTTTTATTTCAGGTGCCTGAAACTCTTCTAGAGTTTTATTATTAGTTATGTTTAGGTCTTTTCAGGAACACCCGCCTCCAATATATGACCATCTCATATTACTTTCCATTTATGAGAATTTTGATCATTGGAACCAGTTCAACTATCATGCTTCAGACATGATTTACATCAATTTGCTCTAACATGTAATTCAAATTTAGAGCATTTTCAGCTGGTATATGAGACTTGATTATTCTAATTAGGCCAGTAAATATGTTTGGTAGTTGACATATAATAACATGAATTATCTTATAAACTTTTGGTTCATATACGATGATCTAGATAATAATAATTCATTTTACTTCTTTATCCAGCTGATTATTCTCTCCCCTTGATGTTGAGAAAAATCATCTCATAAATGATTCTCTAATTAATGTTTAAGAATTTAAACATAAAAGGAAACTCATATTCAATATATATTCTCAACCCTTTTATATACCCATTTGTGCGGTGCGGTGGATCAATTCAGCTATATATCGCACATTCAAAAATTCTAAAAAGAAAAATATGACTTCTGACCAAAAGCCAATCATAATGGAGAGTTTATTATAACCCGTTGGCTTGATGCGTATAATTGTTGCTATATTTGAAATACCATATAGATAACACATGTTTTGTTCTCATAGTTTAGCTATTAAAGAGGAGACATCCAGTTAAAATTTTGCTAAACCATATTTTTAATAATCAATAGGCTTTGTAACAGTTATTTCAACTGATATAGCCTAAGATATAAACTCGTTAGCTTTTGCAAGACGAATAGTCTAATTGCATAATCTAAATCTTTTTCTAATCAATCTCAAAAACTTCTTGTTGTAAGTTGATAAAGCATATGTAGATGCATCTATTAAAATCATATAATAACTTTCCACATTTGTGGATATATGAGGCCCATATTTCATTCAAATATGCAAGACCTACAGTCTCAACTTTAGCATAAGAACTTTAAGTTCTTTTGGTAGGTGGGATCTTAATAAATTCTTTTGAGAACAAGCAACACAAGATCTTCAAGTTCTTTTAATAAGTGGAATTTAATCAATTCCTTTGAGAACAAGCACCACAATAAATATGCGTGTATATAAATCTCAATAATTTTTTGCATCATTATTGGTCAGGATGGTCGAATCGATCATGCCAACTATATATATATGTGTATACATATATCTGTGAATTTGTAAACTTCTGGTTTACCATTACATGTGATTCAATCTCACGTGTACATGTGTAGTACAAATTTTGAAATAGAAGTTTCTTTGAAACTTGATGATACATTGTACACCAAAAATTGTTCCTTTGAATAGGAATATATTTAGCTCTTCTAGAGCTTTCAACTGATTTTTCAGTTACCAAAACTTATATTCGCATTAGCTTATTTCATGTTGCAATTGATAACATATGCTATCTATAATTCTCAAAAGATTATTTTGCGAACTCATATTGCTCTCTTAAAATTTTCACTTCTAATGGTGACGATATTATTATCATTAACAATAATTATTACAATATTCACAATTCTGCTCTTTTCATAATGTGCTTTCTATCAAGAGCTTATTGTTCTTCTGAAGCATCAATATTTTCAGTACTTTGAGATATAGTACTTACATTTTCTCTTGCAGTTAAATGGGAAAATATATCTTATGTTTATGCTCACCATAAATTGTATTTGATAAGTAATCATGTTAAACAAAATAAATAAATTTCACAAATATATATATATATATATAATTATAAAACTTAAATAATTATAATGTAAAGTAAATAAACATAAAGTAAAATAAAATAAAAAGATAAATAATTCTCTTCAAGGTTATGAGAATAATTAGAAGATGATTTATTCCCTTCAAGGGTTATAAGAAAATCAACAACGCCCAAATGAGTTGGACTAACAACGCCCAAATGAGTTGGAGCAATATCATCTTCGTCATTTTCGCAAACAAAATTTGCTTCTATTTTCTTTCCTTTATCATTCAATGATTGCTATTTTTTCAGTGTACGACAAGTACGATACCAATGTTTTCGCATTGGTAATAAAAAGGATTTCACTCTTGTCATCCTTATAATCTCACTTTTGGTGGTTATCACTTTTTGTGATCTTTATAATCCCACTTCTAGTGGGTATAAGTGATTTTGAAATGACCATCTTGTCCATGTCTATATTCATGGCATCAGCCAAGACCACGACCACAACTACTAATGTGGCTTTTATTCTTTCCGCTATATAATATCACATTCACTTCAGGGAATGGAGCGGAGTAAAATTAACATTATATTTGCATTCACTTCAGGGAATGCCTCCTATGAAAATTCTTGGATCAAGTTAAATTTTCGTAATCTGAACATGGGAGAAGTCTATAGTCGAGTTTTTTTGACGTAGAAAAATTATTGCTTTCGAGCAAAATCACCATAATTTATCGCACACTACAATCGTAGTTAAAAGAATAAAAATAGAAGTATAGTTTACCGATAATGATTTTTCTCTCGAGGACAATGGAGACATAGCAAATGACCAAGATAGCTTCTTATAATTTCTTTACGTCGTGTCTCTTACCACGCCAGTTAAACTTATCACGTAAAACTCAAATCGCGATTAAAAACATCAAATCTCATCAATAAAATAAAATAAACATAATAATATTGTAGCGATGTCTTCTTTCACTAAAAACGTGTTTTCGAGGTGTTTGTGATTTTTTGGATATAAAAATATTTATCCGTGGGGGTTTTAAAAAACGTGTTATATTAGAAATTGGAGTCGCCACCGGCCACTTAGGTAGGCCGGACACCATAAAACCAGAGATTCAAAAACTTTGAGTTCGGGAATCGGTTACGGATGGGGAAGGATTAGCACCCCCACACCGCCCAAAATTGGTACTTTAATAATTACCGCTTTATTAATGTTAGATTTTCCGGATTAAAGTGACGATTAGTTTAAAATTCGGTTATAATTGCGAATAAATTTTAAAGGCCCCGTTATCCGAGAGTAAACGCCCAACCACTATCACTACGCCTGATACTGGCCCCGTTTACGCTAGGATAAAAGGGCACCGCATTGACAATTTATATATCTGTTATGCAACCTAAAACATGGCGAATATAAATACAATGCGATAAAATATAAATAAATACTAACATAATAAAATACTAATATAACATAAATAAAATACTAATCTAAAACATACATACATAAATATTAATCTAACTCATAAATAAAAACAAATCTAACATAAATAAAATATTAATCTAAAACATAAATTTAAAACATAAACAAATACTAATCTAAAACATACATACATAAATATTAATCTAACTTATAAAAACAAATCTAACATAAATAAAATACTAACATTCATAAATATTAATCTAACACATAAGAAACAAATTTAACATAACTAAAATATTAATATAAAACATAAATTTAAAACATAATAAATACTAATCTAAAGCATAAATAAACATACAAAGTAAAAAAGAACACAATTTTAAATTAACTAATACTTCATTAAATCAAAAAAATTATAACATAAATAAAAAAGGAAAGAAAATATACCTAACTAGGAGCTCGAATAACGAACCCCGACTGAACCCCACCGAGATCTACCACGACCTCTGCAAAATTATTAACTAGATCGGACCTAAAATAGGACCCGATCGAATGTTGGATCGAACCAACTGGGGTCGAGGACACTGCCCCCAACCCCGGCCAGCCTTGCGGCCGGCCTAGCTCCCAATTGGGGAGCCAATTTCATGGCCATTTTTTTGGCAAAATTGGGCGTGTAAATCTCCAAATTGGCTGCCCCCAAAGCCTTGTATTTATAGGCAAAGGGGTGGGTAAATAGGGTGACGTGGAGCAACATGCTCCATGTATTTTCTTCCTTTTTTTAATAATATATTTATTATTATTATTATTATTTTGATTTTTCATTAATTTTATATTAATAATATTATTATTAAAATAATACTAATAACACTAAAACCCGGTCAAAAATGAGTGATTACAGTTGCCCCTCTTTGCTTGTTCTTGTGAAACGAGGACAAAGCAAAGATAAAAAACGCTCATTTTTTACTTATTTTCTTGTCTTTGGCTTCGGAATCACGTGTTCTTCTGGAACTTTCCGCTCTTCCTTAGCTGAATCTTCAAGCTGGTAAGTTCTTCCTATATAGAACTTCTTCACCTTCTGATCTTGGAACTATAGGTCTTCCCTATATAGAACCTTTCATTCTAAAGCCTCGAGTTATGAGTCCCTCCTATATAGAACTTTTCACTCTGAGACGGTAACGCTTGGAGTCCTTCATATATAGAACTCTTCACCTTCAACGTTGGTTTCTCCTATATAAAACCTTTGTCTTCGATTTTTTTCCTCTTTTTCTTTTTCTTCTTTTTTCCCCGTTTATTCTATTTCCTTCTTTCTCTGTTCTTTTCCCTTTTTTTCGTTTTCTCTTCTTTTTCTACTTTCTTCTTTTTTCTCTGTTCTTTTCCTTTTTTCTTTTTCTTTTTTTTTTCTACTTTTTTCATTTTCTTTTTTCCTCTTTTTTCTCTTATTTTTATGCTTTTTCCTTTTTTCTCTGTTCTTTTCCCCTTTTTTCCTCTTTTTCTTCTTTTTCTACTTTTTCCTTTTTTACGAGGTTGTTGACATTTTTGGACCTACACTACTAAGGCTGCCACATCATGCCCGAAGGACTTACTGATGGCCCGAAGGACTTATCACCATGCTCGAAAGACTTATTGGTGGCCCAAAGGACTTAACATCGTGCCCGAAGGACTTACCGATGACCCGAAGGATTTAACATCTGGGCCTCATGCCGCTATGGTTGTCGATCTTTCTGGACTCACGCTACTAAATGCTGCCGCATCATGCCCAAAGGACTTACTGATGGCCCAAAGGACTTATCACCATGCTCGAAAGACTTATTGGTGGCCCGAAGGACTTAACGTCCGGGCCTCATGCCACTATGGCTACCGATCTTTCTGGACTCACGCTACTAAATGCTGCCGCATCATGCCCGAAGGACTTACTGATGGCCCGAAGGACTTATCACCATGCTTGAAAGACTTATTGGTGGCCCGAAGGACTTAACATCATGCCCGAAGGACTTACCGATGACCCAAAAGATTTAACATCTGGGCTTCATGCCGCTATGGCTGCCGATCTTTCTGGACTCACGCTACTAAATGCTGCCGCATCATGCCCGAATGACTTACTGATGGCCCGAAGGACTTATCACCATGCTCGAAAGACTTATTGGTGGCCCGAAGGACTTAACATCATGCCCGAAGGACTTATCGATGACCCGAATGATTCAACGTCTGGGCCTCACGCCGCTATGGCTGCCAATCTTTCTTTTCTTTAGTAAATTCTTTGACAATTCTTCAAATACCTGTCTAGGAACAAGCAAAAATTGGCATGCCTCTATCTATATGATGCATGCAATGTCGTGCTTTCTTCTTCTTCTTCTTTTTGTTTCGTTTTTCTTCTTTTTTTCTTTCAATTTCTTCTTGTTTTTTTCTTTTTTCTTTTTCTCTTTTTCCTCTCTTTTTTCCTCCAATTTTTTCTTATTTTTTTTTCTTTTCTTTTTCTTTCTTTCTCTCTTTCTTTCTTTCTCTCTTTTTCTTTTTTTCTCTTTTTCTTTTAGCCCTTTTTTGCTCTAAAGCCTTATACCCTGAAAGGTCGTTCCTCAGATTTCTTCATCTCTTTACTTCTTCATTGTATGCTCTTAAATCCTCATTAACATGCTTTCAAACCTTTTATGCGGAAGGCTTTCTTGTCTTCAGGGTTATCACCCGTCTTCATAAATGATCTTTCAGTTCTTATATTATTCTTATAAGAACCCTTGTCATCTTCTTCGCTTGGCGTTGCCCCATACAACCATGGGCTCCACTGCTTTAAGTTTTCTGACCCATCATAAAAAATCTTGATCTATTTCTAGTCACCAGGGTGAGCCAAAATGCTTCCATCCCATGAGCTCATCCTTAAGCTTCTCGTAGCATTTCGACAGGAACTAACTCTCAGTCCCTATGCTTTAAATCTCATCATCTTTTATTTTTAAAGTAATGCAAAAGGCAATTTACTTGTGTATATTTCAAAAAATAATGATTGTTTGAGAAGATAACAGTTATTTTGAAAATCACAACTTGGAGGGGATATCAAACATTTTGAAAACATTGTTTGGGACAAATGGTAAACATCCTCTCTTTTTTTTTAAGGACCAAACATTTTTTTAAAAAGTTAATGTTTGGAGAATGGTAAACAAAATTCGAAGTATATTGCCAAACATTTTTTTAAAAACTAATGTTTGGGGGAAATGGTAAACATCAAACTTTGGGAGAAAATGTCAAACCTTTTAAAACATGTTTGCCCCGAAATATCAAACACCATAGCGCATCTGCTTCAAGTTGCCAGAGATAAACTCTAATGAAGCGCATATTTAGAAGATCTTGACCATTGTGGAGATATATGCCAATGTATAGTATCTTCTGGTCTAATAGGCTTTTGAGAGGAACAACCCTACCTAGTTTCTACCCCGTTTAAGGTGGCTTTCTTAATCTCACTATCTCGCCATGCCCCATCCTTCTCTCATTTGGGTGTCGATCAAGTACTTCGAAGTTTGACGTTCCTTGAAGCAAAGTTAATCCTTATAGGCGGAATGAAATCTGAAGACATTCTCATTCAACTTGGATATCTATGGATGACCAGAATAGTCTTTGAGGGCTTGTAATGTAGGCCTTTAGTTTATTGTTAAGTGAAACAGTATTTCTGTACTTGTGTAACTTGGATATGCCCATTATTCCTTCCCTTTTTTGGATCACTCTAGACTGCCCGTTTTCGGGTTTTCACCCTAGAGTTCATTTCCTTTCTTTTTTGAGGTCATTTGTCTTGCATTCTGGCTATATATTGATGTTCGTTTTCTGTTCAATAATGTTTGATCCTTCAATACTCTTCGAAACTGAGATTTCTTGAATGAAGGACTATGAATACATTTCTGGGAATTCTTGTGATTGGCACACCCAGATGAAATATTATTCTTTCTTTCTTTTGTTCTCTTTTTTTTTTCTTCTTTTTCACTTTTTCTCTTGGATCGCTCTAGACTGCCCATTTTTAGGTTTTCACCCTAGAGGTCACTTTCTTCTTCTGTACCTTCAGATCAGTGTATTTTGGTTGGATATTGATGCCAGCAGGCTCAGGCAGACTACTTTTTTTTCTTCATTTTTAGGATCACTCTAGACTGCCCATTTTTGGGTTTTCACCCTAGAGGTCATTTCCTTTTTCGAAATTGGCAATCTTCGGGCCGACTTGTATTGACTTGGCTTCAATTCGAGCTTCTATACTAATTTCAAAGCCGATATTTACTTGAAATATGGATTCCTTGTGTCTCTTGCACATAGTTGAAGTCTCGTTCTTGTATTGTTTGATTTGTGTGTGAAGCATATACAATATTCTTTCTTTCTTTTTTCTTTTTCTTTTCTTCTTTTTTTCTCTCTCTTTCTTCTTTTTTATTTTATTTTTCTTTTCTTCTCTTTTTTGTTTTGTTTTGTTTTGTTTTATTTTTCTTTTTTGTTTTAGACTGCCCATTTTGGATTTTTAGCCTTGAATCTCTTTCTTCTTATTCGAGTCTATAAATGTATCCTCGAATCACCACATATCTATACTAGGTATTGATGATATCTTCTGCTCGAAGTTACTTTCCTCTCTCTGACTCTTCCGATATTTACTCGATCCTGGATTGCTTTGGCCTTCGATTACCATTTCTCTTCTTTTCTTTGGTTTTTGTTTGGACATATCCTTGTTTTCAACCACTTTCTTCTCGATGATTTTCTCGATCTTCGTATCCAACATCTCGGACTCATCTATGTCTTACGTAACGTAAAAAGAATATCATTCGTTGTCAAATTCACAAATGTCCCGAGAATGCCTTTAGGGGTAGAGGTTTAGGGTCAACTTTCGTTTCAAGGATCTTAAACGACAAGTGCCCGAAGATAAATTCTTAAAATGGGAACCGCTCATTGTCTAAACACTCGCTTTGTTCCTCTGTTGGCCTAAGTAAACTAGCGAGATACTCACATTTACAAGTATCCCCACAACATTCAATCTCTTCTAAATATATGCAACTTAGAGTTGATCTTTGGATCTCAAGCAAATGTCTTGTTGCATTCAAAATTCGAGGATCCGTATAGAAATGATATATACACATGTCCATTCAAAAATGCATGTATATGCATATGAGAAAACAAAACTACCCTATAAAAATAAAATGTTTAAAGAATCAGAATGTAAAAATGCTTTTCTAAATGGAAATGTGATTTTTAATTCTAAAAATATCTGTTTGAGAGTTTTTTTTCTTTTTCTTTTTTCAAAGTATTGAGCATTTCTTTGTGAACTGATGGGAAAACCATAGGGACCTCCGGACTACCTCCCGAGTACTAACTCATTCCGGTCCTTTGTAGTGTAGGCTTGTGCCACTTCTATTGTTTTTCCTTACTGGGTCAATTCTTGTCATGACTCCCTCGTCAACCAACTTCTTGATTTCTTCTATTAACAACCTCAAATTTCTTGGTGCCATGCCCCGGTGCCTTAATGTAGAACTCACATGCACTGTATGGATTAAAACTGTGGGCAGATGAGTTGGGTGTAATCTTTATCGGCCCGGAGGTAAGGTACTAACCCTTTACCAGATGAGGCCATATGGAATACTCTGAATATCTCTAAATATGTACTTTTTCGAGGAATTTTTCTCGGTGATTCGGAGGAATACCTTGAAAGTGGTACCCATTTATCTCTTTCTTTCCTTCTGCTCCTAGGCATGTCTGGTTCGTTGAATTAAGACTCAATTTTCCTTCTTGGATTATGTATTCTACAAAGTCATCACATTTACCCATCAATTTCCCGAGCATCTTATGGAAGATGGCTTGAGACATGGAAGTCACTTTCCTCTTCAGCAATGGGAGGCTGCACTGGGGCGGCTAACCTCTGCCATCTCAAAGCACATTCCTTGAAACTCTCATCAGGTTTCATCCTCGTACCCTAGAGATACTGACGACTTGGTGCTAGGTCTAGAGCATATTTGTATTGCCCATAAAGACGTCGGTTGAGTCTCCGCATGACTACACTTGGTCTCTACTCAAACAGTTGTACCATATCACGGTAGGTCCTGCTAGACTATCGTAGAAGTAGTGGATCAGCAATTTTTCATTCTCGATGTAGCCCTCTATCTTTCTGCAGGACGTGGTCATGTGAATCTTGGGACAGCTTGTTCCGTCATCATGCGTAAATATGGGAATCTTTGAAATCTGGAGGAATGACCAAATCAGGGTTCAAACAGAGTTTTATTGCATCGAAGGCATCAAACTTCTTCTTTTTTCTTTTTTCCTCTCAAGCCCATCTTTTAACCGCTTGAATCTTAATTTTTGAGTGTTTTCAATTCTTTTATCCATGATAAAACCCTAATTGGTCTTTGAATTACTCATAAAATTTATGCAAGGTAATAATAATGCAAGGTGATGATAATGTCATGTAAAACATGCCAGGATCGTGCAAAACAATGCAATGCAATCCTAAAATATAAATATGAATGCAATAAGGTATTGATTCCAAAAGTGATTCCCATAGAACAACGTTCATTGAGGCCAAAAGGTTTCAGTATATCATATATTAGATATTTACAGTTACTGATAGGCTTCAGTGCCTACTTTCTTAACTTCATCCAGTAGTCCGTTCAGCTTGCCTCTGTAGTTCAACACTTGTTCCATGTTCTGACTAAGCCTGCCACCTTGTTGAGCCGCCTTACCTGCTCGAGTAATATCGATCTTCGGGTCTTCATCCATCCCCTGCTTAGTCTTTCGTAGCTTGAAAGTTGCCCTTTCCAGCTGAAGAGTGTTGAATTGTCATTGCTCTGTCGTAAACTTGTTTCCAAAACTCTTGTTAATGGCTAAGTTATTTTGTAGCTCATCTTTGGAGACTGTCGTACCTATTCCTAATTTCCTCAAACTTACCTGATAACATCCTGACTTGATTCTTGCTTGACTAGTTTCTCTTCTTTCAATATTACGAGTCGTCTTTCAACTGGACAACACCGTTCATCTATTCTTTAAAGGTGACCTAATATGGTATTCTTAAACACTTAGGAAAGCTTCTAATGATCATTCTGCAAATTTAATTTTATCCAAGTTATCTCTCTCTTATCTGAGCTGGCTAAACTCGAAAGAATATCCCTCTCCTAGGATGCCCCTATCTCCGATCTTCAAATTTAACTCACTTGAGTGACCTACTTCGGTATTACTCGAACTTTGTCCTGGATATCGATTCCTCCTCAACTTTGCCCCTCGGGTGATTGTTAGCTCACTATAGGATTGGGGAACTCCGTCTTCGAAACCTAAAATCCTCATCACGATAAGATCTTGAACTCATTCCTCAGGGCCCCATAATTCTCAATACCGTGACCCAAACTTCCTAAACGGTAACTGCCTCTAGCACGTGTGTTGTAATCTCTCGGATAAGACGGTCTCTTCGCTAGAGACTTCACCGAGGTAATAAGGCTCTTGTCGATGAACATTAGGAGTAGTTCGGTGTACCTCACAAGAATCGAGATATACTTCTTTTCATTACTTGCTTCTCAAGTTTCTTCTGGACCGAGCTCTATTTTTTGAAAGCCCGACTCAAGCATACCTTCCGCATGTTTATTGATGCAAATCATAAAAATGGTTCAATTTGTCGTATTTGGATGACTTGGAGGTAGAATTCTGACTATCTCACTCTCTATTCTGATCCTTAATCGGTTCTTCTTTCGGTTTGATGGATCACTTACCTTTCGTCAAAGTATTCATCTGATTCATCACGTCTTCCATCTGCTTCTTTCAACTCTTGCACTTTACTTTGCTCATTACTAGTACCGTGTCTCCTTACCGTGTCTGACCTGAAGTCTTCAAATGGTTCCTCTTCTATTGTCTCCGATCTTGTTCTGGGACAAAACCATGGATCCGTGCCCTATAATATCTGACCAGACGACCCTTTGCCAATTATGAATGATTTTTGAGATTTGAGGAACCACTTCGGGAATCAATACCCTATAAATGCGAGAATGCATGCAAATGCGAGAATGCATGCAAATGCGATGTTGATTCTCGAACAGTCTTTGAAAAACTTCCAATAGAGAAAACGTATGTTTGCAAGAAATTAATAATGAATTACAGGAAACAGTTGAATTTATTCTGGAGACCTTGACTTCGGGAAGCAAAACCTGTGCTCCACGTCTCGACGTCGTCTTTAGGATGATGGAGGACTCCGTCTTCTCCTCTTATTCTATTCTATGGACTCGTGATCTTTATTTTTGTGGCTTCTGAAAAGGACATTAGACAATATATTTTCTTCTGTAGATCTGGGTACGTCTAAACAGGGATGAATTCTATCGATCCTAGGGGAGTACTTTAAAACTTTTGGGGGTTTAAATTAAAATTTTCAAGGATCACTTGGTTTAAAAATTCCCCCTTTTTATTATCAAAAAGTTTTAACTTACTTAAAAAAATGAAACTTTTAGGTTTCTTTTTGTTATTATTATTATTCTGAAAGTTTTATGAGGGAAGAAGTTTCAAAGCAAAATAATAATATTTTCAAATATTTTCTTTTTTTTAAACGAGTTAAATTAAAATCTGAGATTTTTTTTTAAAAATGGTCAAATGTGAAGATTTAAAATTGGGGTTCTGCGGCCATGACTGAATCTTCTGCGTCGCACGTGCCTTACTATCGTACCGTCTTCTTTCGTGATTGGTCTTTGCTCGGCCTAACTTGATACTGTAATATTATCGTTTCTGGCAAAACAGACTTTTTCTATTTTGAAAGCCTTTTAATGAACTGTTCTTGAATCAACACCATGTCATGATATGCAACATGAATGCAAATAAAGGCGTTGATTCCGCTGGTAATCACCCTTTCGAACGACTTTCATGGGAATTAAAGGGTCCAGATTACAAAAAAGGTCCATATTACAAAAGGAGTCCCTATTACAGAAAGTCTTAATTACAAAACAAAGTTCTACACATAAGCCCTAGCTCTACCTTTTAGCTCCTCGATAGCTTTGAGCAACTTGATAAACCTTGGTGCTTCTTCCATGTCCGGGGTTACGAAAGGTCGGAGAGCCGCGGCTTCGGTAGCTATGTCATTCACACGCCTTGCAACTCGTCGTATGTCCACCATCAGGGTCTCGTGTGTATACTTTGGCACTACACGCTCGTTCGGCAAATTGTTACTTCGGATCTGTTGAGTAATCTCTGACCGATGTCACGCGACTGGATCGATGCCGTCCTTCCTAAGACACCTTTTTTCCATGATGAAAGATTTTTTAATCGGGCAAACCACTTGAATCAACGCCTCTATGTAATGTGGATGCAATGATAATGCAACAAAAGTATGTGTAAAATAAAAATAAAAATAAAACACAAAAAAATGAGTTAGTACCGGATAAAAATAATAAATACATAAATAAAAGAACAAATTAAATAAGGTAAACAAACAAAACAACCCTATTTATCCAGTCTAAAACACCTAAAGGTTATCCGCATGGCTCTAAAAGGGTGGGTTTCTATGTATTCTCTACATGCAGTCTTGGTTCTATGAGGTACCCGAATTGTCCTTGCTGTCCCCTACTAAGAGTAGCAAGGCCCCCGATCATCACCCATTATAGGCTCCTTTCAACCGGGTTCAATTCAGGGGGACCCATTCGCTTATACTCGTACGAAGGAACGATATCTTTATGAAAGCATAAGGTACTCGAGCCCCGAAGGTACTTGCTAGGCCCATACGGGAGAACGATATCTCCACGAAAGCATTAGCGTTTTCCCCCCACTTAAAAACGGGTTTATATGCCATATTTTAAATGCGTTAAAATAAACGCGCAATTATAACCGAATGTTAATTTAATAGTCATTTTAACCCGAAATTTCTAATATTAATAAAGCGATAATTATTTTAAAAAGCTTGACTCTCTTCTTGTTTTCGAAAAACAAAAAATTGTCCCCAGCAGAGTCGCCATCTGTAGCGATGTCTTCTTTCGCTAAAAACGTGTTTTTGAGGTGTTTGTGATTTTTCGGATATAAAAATATTTATCCGTGGGGGTTTTAAAAAACGAGTTATATTAGAAATTGGAGTCGCCACCGGCCACTTAAGTAGGTCGGACACCATAAAACCAGAGATTCAAAAACTTTGAGTTCGGGAGTCGGTTACGGATGGGGAAGGATTAGCACCCCACACCGCCCAAAATTGGTACTTTAATAATTACCGCTTTATTAATGTTAGATTTTCCGGATTAAAGTGACGATTAGTTTAAAATTCGGTTATAATTGCGAATAAATTTTAAAGGCCCCGTTATCCGAGAGTAAACGCCCAACCACTATCACTACGCCTGATATTGGCCCCGTTTTCGCTCGGATAAAAGGGCACCGCATTGACAATTTATATATCTGTTATGCAACCTAAAACATGGCGAATATAAATACAATGCGATAAAATATAAATAAATACTAACATAATAAAATACTAATCTAAAATAAATAAATTCCTAATCTAAAACATACATACATAAATATTAATCTAACTCATAAATAAAAACAAATCTAACATAAATAAAATATTAATCTAAAACATAAATTTAAAACATAAACAAATACTAATCTAAAACATACATACATAAATATTAATCTAACTTATAAAAACAAATCTAACATAAATAAAATACTAACATTCATAAATATTAATCTAACACATAAGAAACAAATTTAACATAACTAAAATATTAATATAAAACATAAATTTAAAACATAATAAATACTAATCTAAAGCATAAATAAACATACAAAGTAAAAAAGAACACAATTTTAAATTAACTAATACTTCATTAAATCATAAAAATTACAACATAAATAAAAAGGAAAGAAAATATACCTAACTAGGAGCTCGAATAACGAACCCCGACTGAACCCCACAGAGATCTACCACGACCTCTCCAAAATTATTAACTAGATCGGACCTAAAATAGGACCCCGATCGAATGTTGGATCGAACCAACTGGGGTCGAGGGCACTGCCCCCAACCCCGGCCGGCCTAGCTCCCAATTGGGGAGCCAATTTCATGGCCATTTTTTTGGCAAAATTGGGCGTGTAAATCTCCAAATTGGCTCCCCCAATGCCTTGTATTTATAGGCAAAGGGGTGGGTAAATAGGGTGACGTGGAGCAACATGCTCCACGTATTTTCTTCCTTTTTTTTTTTTTAATAATATATTTTTTATTAATTTTTTTTGATTTTTCATTAATTTTATATTAATAATAATATTATTAAAATAATACTAATAACACTAAAACCCGGTCAAAATGAGTGATTACAAATATATTCATAAAATAATCCATATACATTTATCAAAAATTTCGGATAAAATAATCATGGACTAAAACGAATAAATCAAAGATTGTAGAAGAGTAAATCATTGTTTTCCCTCGTTTTTTATTTTAAAACATGATATATGTTATAATCTTACATTTTAGTTATAACTATAGTTATATTGACACATACCATTATATATATAATTATATATAGAGTTAATTGCACCACACGTCCCCAAACTATGACCCTCATTTTAAATTGGTCCTTAAACTTTAAAATATTCCAATTTCATCCTCAAACTATGACCTTCATTATAAATTGATCCTCAAACTTTTGAGCATTTCAGTTTCATCCTTAAACTTTAACTCTCATTCTAAAGTGTTCCTCAAACTTTTTGAACGTTCTAATTTCATCCCCAAATTATCAATATATGCTAATCATATCTTTTGTTAATAAAACCGTTACAAAAACTGTTAATTTTCATGAAACACTTATGTGTATCTTGTAATAATATGATGTGATATAAACGATAAATTTGAGGATGAAATTAGAACATTCAAAAAGGTTGAGGATCAATTTAGAATGAGAGTTATAGTTTGAGGATGAAACTGGAATACTCAAAAGTTTGGGGACCAATTTATAATGAAGGTCATAGTTTGAGGATGAAATTGGAATATTTTAAAGTTTAAGGACCAATTTAAAAAGGTCATAATTTGGGGACGTGTGGTGCAATTAACTCTTATATATATATAATAAGCATATGAATTAACCTACCTTTTAATTCCGCTGGGAATAATTAAGGTATAGAATGATAACCCATTTGTATATTCAAGTGGGGAGATATAGTTTATCGATCGTAAAAATAACACAAAAAATGGTGGTATACCGTGTAATTGATGGAACAAAATTCATCGCTACACATTTGATGAAGTCCTCTTGCTAAAGAGAGGTTATTATATGCACACCACCGTTAGAGATCCAATCCATGGAAAGTAGAAGTAGATGAATGTCCCAATGAAAAAAATAGCTTTCAACATTATTGAGATAAAAATAAATAATACTAACAAAAGTATTATTTTAATAAAATGCTGCTCCTTGGCTATCCTAATACCGAGCAACCAATGTTTTTTCTAAAAATTAAAAATCAAGTTTAAAGATCAAGAGGGAAAGATAATCGATAATTAAAATATAATTGAGGGAAAATAATTTATCTTTGATTCATGTTATAATCGAATTCTTTTCAATAACTTCTTTAGGATTCGAACGACAAATACCTTAGCTGGTTAGAGTCTCATGCTGATAACATGTTGTAAATAAAATAGCGAAGAACAACGAACAAGAATAAAAGAACAAAGAGACAAGAGAAAGAGGGAGATTTGTATTATTCTCAATATAGACTTGTGTACAATACATTTATCAAATCATCTATTTATAGGCATAAAAAGTACATAATACATTAAACTCTAATTAATGAAGATAATATTCACAATGATAAAGTAAATCAAATCTCCTTAATAAAATTCTTATTATGATAAACATTCGTATAGATAAATATTCATAACACGTACTTATTTTTTTAAAATATAAGTTGGCCAAAATGGATTAAATTATCCAATTTATAAGTATATTTGCTATGATTTCATCTTTGACTCGGTGGTTTCAGCCCCCTACTTTTAACTTTTTTCAGTTGTGTTATGCTTCACCAGTAATTTTTTCAGCGAGATGTGAATGTCTTTTTGACCTTTGTGGTCTTTCACCTACTGTCAATGTCAACTCAATCTCTTGAAATACTCGTCAGATTAATTTGGATGCCAAAGACATCCTGTTTGGTGGACCATGAGTTGATCTTGACGCAAGATATTTGTTCTCCAATGTGGAAACATATTGATGATTGCAATCTTCCCCTTTCCGTTAGGATTTCTGACCATTGCGTTTGGCTTCTGTTTTTTTCTAGGCATATGTTAAATCTGTGAATCTGTATATTTGTTAATAATAAGAAGGTAAACTATATCATAGTCACTGAATTATTATTATTTTTTATTTTCGTCATCAAATTATTTTTTTGTAAAATTATTATTAACGTTATGTTTTATCTATTTTAGTCCACAATGCTGACGTGGATATTTCTTTTATTTCTTTGTTTTAATAATTTTTTCTCTCCTCATAAGCAGCTCATGACAAGGAAAATAAACTGGCATATGCAAGTTTGGAAGAATTGAACCGTGAACCTAGTTAGAGAGGTTAAGGGCGTCAAACCACTGAGCTAGCCCAAACACTTGATGTAGTTTCACCAACTCTTATATTTAACATATACCATTTCAAAACCACAAAATTGTATCAAAGTGAAAGCTGTATTCATTCCTGAAGTCAACGATGAAATAAGTGGTGTGCATTCATTTCTGTTAGAATATGAGAAAGGATTGATCTAATTCAACCAAATCATAAATGCTAGCAATGGCCTGGATCTTAATGAACCTATTGGTCTTGAATGTTGGCAATGGACTGGATTTAATCAAACAGGTGGTGTGCAAAATTTTTCTAATATTGTTGTAGGTGAGGATTTGTATGTGGGTTAACAGAAGATGAAACGGTAATCAGATTTCTTGGGAACTTCACTATTATCACTCGTCAAGAGATTAGAGGGAATTATAATAAGATTGTTGCTGAATTTAGCCATGTTTGTGCCATCAAGTCAGATGATGGTTTAGAATGTTGGGAAAACACTATGGGTGATCAGCCTCATGGACAGTTCAAAGAAATGACTTTGGGATTGAATAGGAGTAATGCTTTAAGGAATAATGGAACATTTGTTTGTTTGGGGGATGAATAGTTTCGCATTGCCACCGACATTGGGATGTCTTTATTTCAATCAAAGCAAAATCCAATGACCTTTAATCGTTGACTTCAAGAATGAAAGCGGCTTTCATTTTAATACAATTTTGAGGTTTTAAAACGGTATGTGTTAAATATAAAAGCTGGTAAAAATATAAAAGTGCTTCAACTAGCTTAGTGGTTTGGTGACCTTAACCTCTCTAAAAAGGTTCAAGGTTTGATTCTTTTAAACTACATATGCAGTTTATTTTCCTTGTTTTATTTGACCAATAAAATGGTGCCACATGCCACCATTCAATTTTAAAAAAATTTAAATGTCGGTGACCAAAATAAAAAAGAAACGTAACGTTAGTGATGATTTTGCCCTAAAAAAAATTTGGTGACCAAAATAGAAAAGAAACAATAGTCCGGTGACCACTGCTATAGTTTACCCTAATAATAATAATATAAGTTTTTTTTA
Source organism: Hibiscus mutabilis (assembly GCA_019671005.1). Taxonomy (NCBI): domain Eukaryota; kingdom Viridiplantae; phylum Streptophyta; class Magnoliopsida; order Malvales; family Malvaceae; genus Hibiscus; species Hibiscus mutabilis. The sequence continues at coordinate 14,745,051 of CM033740.1, read as the reverse complement.
TTTAATAATTATTTTTAACGTCTAAAATATTTTAAAAATAAAAAACTAATTATAATTTGAATAGTTTTATAATATTAAAATTTTATATTTTTTGAACAGTTAAGCTGGCTTTATTAAACAGAAAGAACCAAACAAAGTCATAATACAAACAAAAAAAAAAAACCAAAAGCATAAGACAACAAAGCAACAGATAAAACCCAGCGACAAGCAAGGAACCAGAAAACAAAAGGTTCAAATCCAAACAAGATAAATCAAACCAAAACAGTGCCAGCAAAACAAGGAATACCAACTACAATACACTTCTGATGTCACATAAGGGAAATCCAATGAGAAAATGCAGAAAGTATGAGAGCCATCCAAAGGCAAAGCAACCTGAAAAAAGCCAATTAGATGGACGCAACATAGCCAACAGAGGGGATGACAAGCTCACGAAAAAGTCCCCCTAAAACGGTGGAAGTTAAAGTGGTGGAATAACCCACCATCTGTCAAAAGCAATCGCCTTCTCAAGCACCAGTGGACCATGATTATGCCAGATTGAGGAAAAAGAAAGATACCAGCCTAACTGGGCAAGTAAATGAGCAGCCTTGTTTCGAATACGAGAAACATGAAGAAAAGATGAGAAGTCAAGACCCTCACATAAAACAATGATATTATTAATAATCATACTGATAAACGAGTAATCCCGAGAATGCGACCGCAATTTTTTAATCATGGTAAGAGAATCTCCTTCAAAAATAACCTTTCAAAAATCCATCTGCTTCACCAGCATCATTGCTTGTTCACACGCTTTTGCTTCTGCAACACATAGATCGGTAAAATACGAATTAAGAAAAGTACCTGCTGCCATAAGAATCCCTTCATGATTTCGTACAACAACCCATAAGAAAGAAAAATTTGACTCCTTATCAAAGGCTGTATCGAAATTGGCTTTTAGAACATCAATAGGAGGAGAGAACCATCGAGAATCTTCATTACTGGTCTGACCTTTAGCAGGAGAAAGCACCACATCCAGTTCTTTTGCATAAGCCACGATGGAAGAAAAAAGAAGATTCAAACTATTTTGAATATTACCATGAATAAGTTTATTGCGATGACCCCAAATAGCCCAAAGAGCTATAAAAAATATCTTTTGAGTTTGCATCGAGAGGCTTGTCGAGACGTGAACTAACCATTCTTTCCGATCAATAGAGTTGGACCTAGCTTGAATATTCAGATTTAGCCGAGAGAAAAGCTGGGAGAAGAAAGAAAACTCTTAGCTAATATGTTAAACAGAATCAGGGCATGACCACATAAAGGACAACTGTTATTGAGAGCAATACGCCGCTGTTGCAAATTGCTGAAAGTAGGGAGATAATTGTGAAAAAAAACCACCATACTGTAATTTTAATTTTAGAGGGGAGAGAGATTTTCCAAAGGTGGTAAAAGAACGAGTGGAAATCCAATTGGGGAGGAGAGCCATTGTCATTATTCTGGATTCTTCTATCACCCACCAGCAGACGATAACCTGATTTCACCGAATATACCCCCGATTTATCCGCTCTCCATACTAAAGCATCAGACTGGGGAGACTTAAGGAGGAGAATGCATACAATACGAGATGCATCATCTTCGTCAAACACCTCTTTAATCTCATCCACCTTCCAAGTATGAGAGATCGGATTGATAAGATCCAAGACCAGAGAATAACGAAAAGTGAACGAGTGGTTACTAACTCCATTTCCAGTACCTGAAAGCTAAATATCATTCCACAGGCTAATTGATTGGTCGCAATCAACACGTCATCCAATTCCTTTCTCAATAAGCCCACGAACACTCCAAATACTACACCAAGTGTAGGATGGACAAGAGCTTAAATTAGAGCTTATAAAATCAGAATTTGGGAAGTAACAAGCCTTAAGAACTCTTGTAAGCAGGCAATCAGGATTGATTTGGATACGCCAACCTTGTTTTGCCAGAAGAGCAATATTAAATTTAGCCATATCACGGAATCCCATACCGCCATCGGGCTTCGAGAGGCATAAAGAAGACCAACAAATGCCTGTTTTAGCCCCATTCTTTTGCCACCAGAATTTGTTTAAGATAATCTCAATTTCACAACAAAAAGAAGACGGCAACATTAAACATTGCATAGCATAAACGGGAATGTCTTGTAATATATTTGATATAAGGAAAAAACTTTGTGTACACAAGCGTGTAAACTTTAGTTTACACGTGCCTTTGGTTAGGGTTTTAGTTTAGGGTTTAAAGTTTAAGGGTTTAGGTTATAGGGTTTAGAATTTAAGGTTAGTGTTTAGAATTTAGTGTATTTTTAGAGTTAGAGTTAGGAATTTAGGATTTGGGTTCTTATAGTGTAAATACACAGACTTGTGTATCAAAATTTTACCCTTGATATAAACCTCTTTACCACCCATTAAAAGGAATCGAATACTCCAATGTTCGATGCTTTGAACCAAACTGTCCTTAATCCTAGCAAGCGCTTTGTTTTACGATTGACCATAGTCCGTAGTCCCAAATAATCTTCTTGATTAGTGGAAATACGGACTTCACACATCGAATAGGAAACTGACTTCACACATCGCATAATAAGATCAATAAATGGGACTGAGAACTCAAAGTGGAGCATTATTTTTTCCAAGAATGGCCATTCAACCTAGTCATAAGCTTTACTCATATCTAATTTCCAGAAAAAGATCCTGATCGACTCACCCGCATTCTCTTTAAAGCATGAAGAAACTCATAAGCAATGAGAATATTATCAGTGATTTGACGTCCTGGAATGAACGCTCCTTGAACTTCGTTGATACAATCATCAATCACCATACGAAGCCTATTGGCAATTACCTTGGCAATAATTTTGTACAGGCTGGTACACAAACTGATTGGGCGAAGATGTGCCATGCATGAAGGGGACTGAACCTAAGGAATAAGGATAATATTAGTGGCATTGATGTCCCCAAGTTCCTGACCATTATTTAGAATATTTATGAAGTACTGAGTAACTTCAGAACCCACCTAGTGCCAATATTTTTGGAAGAACAAAGCTGGAAATTCATCTTTTCCAGAGGATTGAAGCGGTGCCAAACTTTTGAGAGTGTTGAAAACTTCTTCAGCTTGAAAATTTCCACTCAATTTTTTTTTTTTTTTTTTTGATTCTGTGAACAATCTAGGAACAACTTCAGACCAAATATTATCTGAATTTGAGATTTGAGAAGCGGAAAATAAGTCATGGAAGTATTTGTTAGCAACCTGAGACATCTGAAAAGGCCTGGACACTGCATTGACTTTATCATCCAACAAGCTTTTCACTAAATTCTTATACTTCCTTGAAGAGGCACATTTGTGGAAAAAAGCTGTATTTCTGTCCCCGTCTTTCAACCAATTAATTCGTGATTGTTATACCCAGTGAGGTTCTTCTTTGTACGCTTCCATATTAAGGGCTAGTTTAATATCGATAATACTAGCCAAAGTATCATCATCAGGCTCTTCTTTATTCCGTTCGCTCAATCGAAACTCTTAACTCCTGAGTCGTATTAGTTCTACGCTTTTGACAATCACGACTCCACTTACGAAGTGCTTCACTCATGCCTTCTAGTTTCTTTGGAAGTGAACTGTTGTCCGCAACCCAGAAGCTTCTAATTAAAGTCTCAAAATCATCCTCAAGGATTCAGTCAACATCAAATCAGAATTGTTTAGATCTTTGATGACCATCCCGATGCAAGATATCCTCTGTATTGACGAGAATTGGACAGTGATCAGAGAAAGAGTGTGCAAGATGTTTTAACGAATAATGGGGAAATCCTTCCCACCAGGCAGAGTTAGCAATTCCTTTATCAAGTCTTTCACAGATATTATTCTCCGTAAGTTTACCCCTCTTCCACGTAAACCATGGTCCAGAGTAGCCCAGATCAGATAAATCACATTTATACAGAGCATCTCAAAAAGCAGCCATGTTTCTTTAACTTCTTATTCGACCCCCACTCTTCTCAGACGATAGAGCTATCTCGTTAAAGTCACCCAATACAAGCCAAGGCAAAGATTGATCAGTCCCTAGATGACGTAAAAGTTCCCACGATTCTGCTCGTTCGCTCTCTACTAAATTCCCATAGAAGCTTGTGAATCTCCATACCTCAATAGACCCTTGGGAATTAACAGTAGCATCAATATGATTTTGGGAAAAACTATTGATTGAAATAGAGATATTTGACCTGCATCCTAAGGATAATCCACCCCTTGAACCCAGGGCATCAAGATTGAATCGATTAACAAAACACATACGCACATTCATCATTCTTCTCGCATTAAGTTTGGTTTCCATGGAAAAAATCTGAGGATTAATAGCCCTCAATTTATTTTGAAGACGTCGGACTGTTTTTGGTTTGCCCAAACTGCGAATATTCCAGCTTAAAATTTTCATGAATTCTAGCTGGCCTAGACAAACTGATAACAGAAAGCCAACCTGGTGAGACAACATCGAAGTGAAGCACGGAGAGACAGAGGAAAGCAGCAATCCTTAACTCAGGAACAAAAGCCAATCAACCTGTTTTTGGTTTATGCTTTGATTTCTTTTGCTTGTGGTACTTGGCTTGATGCGCAATTTTTTCTCCTTTAGACAAAATTTTAATATTTTTAGTAGTTGAATAATATTAATATTTATTTTCCATCGATATCAGTAACTAACTTTGATAATTGACACTTTAAGGAATTATAGAATATAGATAGTCTAAGAATAAAAAAAATCCCAAATTAAATATAAAATAATTGAAACTAATAACATATTATTTATTGATAAAATTAAGTAGTTTAACTATAAAGGAATACAAAATGTTATTTAATATTTATAGGATTCCTATACATTCAATATTTTTATTTATTTAATTTTAATATAATAATAAAAATATTGATAATTTTTTGAATGTATCAATCGATAAGATTGAATAGTTTGAATTACAAAGAAATTGTAAACAAAGTTGAATACAAATTTTAATTGAATTTTATTTATACAATTTTTATGTAATTTTACTTCAACTTTAGATAAGAATAGAAGAATAATTCTTTGATAAAAAGAATAGAAGAATAATGAGATTGAAGAAAACACAAATAACTATTGGATAATGAATTATATTAGTTGAATCGAACATCAAAGATCTAGGTGTTGTTGGACCAAACATCAAGGGACTACATTTTGTTGAACCAGAGGATTGCCCTCAAGCTGTTTTGGACTGGTCTAAGGCTGAATTGGAAGAGATTCGTAAATGCAAGAGAAGTGACATGACACTAAAGGCAAAAAAGCATCTCTCATGGCTGGGTTGGGTGTTTCACTATGCAACCAAATATGGAAAGCGCTATTTGTGCTACACTTCACCAAGAGGAAGGATGTACCAGTCACTTCGGGAAGCCTGCAAAAACTGTATAAAAGAAGGTGGACTTTCTCAAACTGATGCTTCTCCTTCTAGACTAGTGGAAACAATTAATGCTGTTGAGGAGATTGATTGTCAGTTAGCAAGTGAGAAGCTTTCTTCTGCACTTGCTATTGTGGATATCCAGAGAAGCTCGATGCCATCAAATACTGAATCTGAAAACTGGTCTGAGAAGTGTTATTCGAGATTTGAGAGAAGAAATGTTGTTGAGAAAAATAGTCATTCAAAAGCCTAAAGGAAGAGAAGGGATATTTTATCATATCTTGCATTTGACTTCAAAAAAAGGTGAGCTGACTTACCTGTTAAATACACTAGCATCTCAAGATTGAAAGGTGGAAAGTCACCTGCGGCACTGATCAAGGTAAAAGAGAATCTTAAAGGTAGTCAACATAAACGTGTGCTACGATCAACCAAAAGAGTGCAGCAGATTGTAACTCCTAGTTCATTGCATCAAAATCCACGAACTGTGCTGTCTTGGTTAATAGATAAAAATATTGTTTTGCCAAGGTCAAAGGTACATTACTGGGGGAAGAAGAAGTTAGAAGGTGAAGGGAGGATAACTCGTAATGGAATTCTGTGCAAATGTTGTGGCAAGGTATACACTCTTGGTGGTTTTTTGTAGCACATGGCGGTGGTGACAACCACAGACCGGCTGCCAAGATCTTATTGGAAGATGGCAGGTCTCTTTTGGACTGCCAGATGCAGGTAATTCAAAATAGTTGAGTGAAGTTTGGAAAAAAGAAGAATTCCCAGTTGACATGCAATTGCTGAATGGACAAGAATGATGGCATTTGTTCTGTTTGCCAGTATGGGGGTGAACTAATTTTATGTGATCAATGTCCATCCTCATTCCATAAAAACTGCCTTGGTTTAAAGGTATCACTTTTGTTTTTATTTTCAGTTCATTCCCATCATAATATGCATTGATTCTATTTTCTTAAATCCTACAGATCTTTGAGTTCATCTTTTGAAATTGTCTGTCATAGACTGTTCCAGATGGTGATTGGTTCTGTCCATCATGTTGCTGTGGGATTTGTGGTCAAAGCAAGCTTAAAGACGGTGCAAATATAGTGGATGACAATCTGTTCACTTGTGCTCAGTGTGCGCATAAATGTAGGTTAATTTTCTGCATTGTTGATCACTCTAAAGCACATTGGTTTATTTATAATTTTTTTGTATTTGATGCAGATCATGTTGGCTGCATATGCAGTGCAGGGGCAGATAGGTTGGAAATGTGTGCAAAAGAAAATTGGTTTTGCAGCAAAAAGTGTGAAGAGGTACTTTCAATATTTTTGTAATTTGTGTTGTGCATCTACATGTGATAGCTACTGATATTTCTATCTTCCTTGGGGCACAAGTCATTTCGCTTCTTCAGTAACTTTTTGAGTGCTTACAATTGCTGATTTGCTGCAGATAAATTTGGGCCTTAATGAGCTTTTAGGGAGACCAATTCCTGTTGGAAAAGACAATCTAACATGGACAATAATTAAATCCTTGCAGCCAGAGAATAACGATCTTGATGCTTCAGATAATGAAACCATGGTTGATAATTTTAGCAAACTTAGCATTGCGCTTGAAGTGATGCATGAGTGTTTTGAACCTGTCAAAGAATCTCGTACTGGCAGAGATCTTGTTGAAGATATTATATTCAGTAGAAGGTGGGTGATCATCATTTTTCTCACGTCATTATGATAACTTTAGTATGGTCTGGGTACTCTTTCTGCAAATCATTGCTTCAAACTTTGCATTCATTTGCAAATCACATTTTTATGTGGCATAACTTGAGTGGTTTAGATATATGGCTGGAGTGACTCATGATAGCAGTGGTGTATGCTGACTGCTGAGGGGAGGAGAATTATCTACTTTGTGTGATTTGTCTATGTCAATCTGGCAAAACTTTATCTTGGACTGAATGTTTGATGGCTTGAATTGGCTAATTTTAAAGATTACTATCAACTTACCTGCATTTGCTCTTCCTCGTAGCTAATCTTGGTAGCATATCTGTTTCTTTGCCAGTAGGCCATACTAACCTGCTGCTGACACTTCAACTTCATAACGTTTTTGTTGCTGCTATACTATTATTATGATTTATTCAAATTTTCTTTGATTAATAAAAGTAAGTGACTTAAAAGTTTGATCCATTTGGTTTTTGACTTTTACAGCTCAGAACTTAAACGCATGAACTTCCGAGGCTTCTACACAATACTTCTGGAAAGACATGATGGACTCATTACTGTTGCCAACATTAGGTAAGCTTCTCTTATTAACAGTTGTGTGCAGTATTGGACTGAAGACCTTAGTTAGGATGTTTTGTATGTTTGCCTTGTTAACAGTTTTTATTTCTATTTTCCTTTTAAGGGTTCATGGAGAAAAGGTGGCTGAAATGCCTTTGATTGGTACTAGGTTTCAACATCGGCGCCTTGGAATGTGCAGCATTTTGATGAACGAACTTGAGAAGGTTAGCTCTGTCATGTTTTTATGGTTTCTTTTATTAGTAGTGCTTTTATATCCGCTACTGTTCAAATTCTTGATGGTGAGGGTTCTAATTAATGTTTTAGACACTGAAACAGTTGTCAAATTGTAAGCTGAGGGTTAAGGTCTAGAGTTTTGATCAGCTTCAAATGGATAAATGACATGGCTTCATTATGATCTAATAAATATTTTAAAAATTCACAGTGATTTAATACTAAAATTTAATAAAAAAATTAGCATTTATAAACTTTATGAAGCATATGATAACAAAATTTATAAAAAAGGTATAAAAGGAAAAATATAATTAAAATCATTAAGGTGAATAAAAGGAGGGTTTCTGAAATAGATATATCCTAACCTATATTGCATGAACTTTCTGGGATTAGATATCATCCAACTCTTGCCATGCTAAATGCACTCATCTGAAAAATTTCTAACATATGCTTCTTGCTTGCATGATTTCTTCAGATTCTCATGGAATTAGGAGTAGAGAGGCTGATATTACCTGCTGTCCCTGATGTGCTGAGCACATGGACTGGTTCGTTTGGATTTTCAGAGATGATGCCATCTGAGAGATTAGAGTTTGTAGATTATACATTTTTAGATTTCCAGGGTGCTACCATGTGCCAGAAGCTTTTGCTTAAGAAGCCTTCACTGGAATCAAGCTTATCAATTGGTATTTCCAATTCCCTAGCCACCTAGTTCAAGTATTAATTACTGAAGTGAGTCACATTTTAGTTTTCACTATTTTTTCAGGATCCCAGTTTGAACTTCATAGGGATGCATTCGAAAGCAGTGATAACGTCGATGATGATGGGTCTGATTCAGTCTGTGAAGTATCCCAAGCAAGACAAATCAAGGAAAACGAAATTATGGGTCAAGGGCTACTGGAGTATGTCTCACCTCTTCTGTACTTTATTTAGAAGAGAAAAATTGAAATTGGTAAAATTCAGTGTAGATTCACTTTTCTTTAGGATGGGCCAAACTCGAGGTAACTACTGGCTTAATATCCTAACCAGATTATAACTATGTAAATATCATCTCTTTAAAAATCCTAAATCATTAAATTCAGGCCTTAGACTGCCTTATTTCCACCTTTATGTAAAAGCTCTAATAAAACAAAGAACGGCAGCATGAAGCACTACCTGGCACAGAATAGCTTGATAATAAGCTGAGGAAAACCTGGATTTGCATGCTTCAGATTGATAGGTTTTTGGTAGTAATAGTGATATCATGTTCATTGCTGTAACTTGGATCCTCGTTTCCACCCTTTTAGAAATGATCAACATCAAAAGTCGGGACTCTCTATTATCAAACACATATATGGTGTATACACTACATATTGATGATCTCACTTTTGTTGGGAAAAATGCTCTTTACTAATATTGCTTTTAGCATTTGGAAAAAACCATGTGTTTTGTGCCTTATTGTTTGCCATCATTCTCTGTATATCCTCTTGAACATTGGCTTGTTGGGTTTAATTGCAAAGTTGACGACTGTTAGTCATATGGAAACCCATCACTGATGCATGCTTGTACCGAAGATTATACGGACCATCTATATCAATCTGTTTATTTCTGAGCCTGCCATTTTTATGCATCTTTAAATTTGAATAGATATTAGTCTAGTGAAATCCTCCTATTTAGTGGCGGAGCCACATATGGTTTAGGGGGTCAATTGACCTCGCTTGATTTGTTGTGGTATGAGATTTTCAAAGAGTTAAATGGGGTTTTCAAGGAGTTAGTATAAAATTGTTCACGGAAATATTAGAATTGACCCCACTTGATTTGTTTGGGTATAGGGTCAACAATATTTATATTGTAGTGGCATGGGAATCCTCGTACCCAAAGTCTACTATGACTCCACTACATGAAAATCCTGACTCCCCACTGCTCCTATTGAGCAACATCCTTTTCTTTTGCTTCTCGAATTTGTTTGGTGTTCTATTCTCTGTTCAAACTTACTGCTTTCAACGGTGCTAAATATGCCAATCGAAATTCTTGCCAGGTTTGGTGCAGTTGAGGGGATTAGCAGCAGTCAAAGCGATGTTCAGATTCTCGTTGCGGTACTTTTAGCGTTTCATTATTCCTTCATCAACGCATTCTTTCATTTTATTTTGTTTCCTCTGTAATCCACATTCCTCTTTGTTTTACCAATTTCTTGATCCTATTTTTCAATTACAGGTAAACCAACATACACAAAGTGACGCTCCGACCAATCCAGAGTGCTCGGTCGGGGATACCGGTTTGAAGAAAAGAAAAGGCATTCGTAGAAAGTTTACGAGGCTGTGTAAGCATAGGCTGATATGTTTCAGTGGGAGGTGAGTTTTGGTTTCATGGGAGCATCCAAATTTTGCCTTGATGGATGTCCAAATTTTGTGTACAGGGTATAAGTGGGACAGAACATCTATAGCTCGGATAAGGTCTAATAACGTCTTTAATGTGTACAAGCTAGGGAATTATGTTGTGTGAGCTCATTGAGTATGCTCTGTCCAGTCCATATTAGCCATGCATGTATAATTCCCAAAATTTTATACCACTATGAATCTGCTTTCTTGTTTGATGGTTTTGTAGTTTTGGGGTGACAATTAAAATGGTACAAGATCCTATGAAGAATGGAAGCAATTCATGTTGTAAAAGTAAACGCCATTGAGCATCCCACTAAAACTACTCCAAATAATAAACTGAATGGAGAGGTCAAAATCTGTAACATACATGATAAGAGGATATTAAATTAATAATTAAAAATAGAATAAATATTTGTTAAAATTTTAAGATAATATGAGCAAATTGAAAAACGAATTCATATTTCGGGTTAGACAGGTATAAAGTGTGTTAATCTCATGCATAAATGCGATCCATGAACACTTTTACTTATAATTATACCATCTTTTTTAGCTGCTTTATTTTTTTGAACATACAATTTAATACAATGTCTATACTACACAAGCCACTCTCAATCGCATGTCATCATTTAAATTGGAGGATATAAATTACATGCCATTCAATTGACTTTTAAGTCACTCTATTAAATGAAAAGAGTATTCTTTTATCCTCTAAAAAACAATAATTTTATTCAAATCATTTTAACACAATTTTAACTTTGATCTCGTTTTTTTTTAATTATTTTTCGATTCTTTAACCAAAACATCTATTTTTCTCCTAATTGATTATAAATGAAGTTTGACTTAGTAAAGTTGAAGCTGAAAATGGTTGCTCATAAGAACTAACAGCAACAATACTGAGTTTAAAAGTTTTTAGTGGAATCACTATGAAGATCACCCCTTGAATCTCTTGATCGACACAAAGCTGACAAAAGGAAGAAAAGTATAATAATAATAATAATAATAATAATAATAATAATAATAATAAATAATAATAATAGCCTCAAATTCATGTTATATGACAAAAAATAAAAATTGGTTGAAGTAATGAATGCAAAAGAATGATGCATGTATTATTCTATGCATGGGGCTGAAGCAAAGCAAAGAACATTTAGCTTTTCTAAAAGATCTGCCCTTCTCTGATTCAAACTTGCACACAAGGAAAGCATTCCACTTCCTTATAAAAAACAAAACTCTCGCTTTCTTTTCATAGGCACTATTACTGTATTTGATTTCCCCTTCACTTCTCTCCATTTTGGGACTCTGCAAAATGGCACTTCTTTCATTTTCATGTCTACCCTTTGTTTTGCTAGCCTTGTTTCAGTTTCAGACAGGTTTCTCAGCTCTGATAGCGAGCTTGAACAACCACCATGGACACCCACAACATCGGAATCCAATGTTCCAAACGAACCAAAGCACCTGTGCATTGTTTGCGGGCACTTGGGTTCGTGATGATACTTACCACCCCTTGTACCAATATTCCAACTGTCCAATCATTGATGCCGAATTCAACTGCCAAATGTACGGGAGACCTGACTCTGATTACCTCAAATATCGATGGCAGCCTCTCAACTGCGTGCTCCCGAGGTTCGATGGACTCGTGTTCTTATCCAAAATGAGAGGGAAACACGTGATGTTTGTCGGTGATTCTCTGGGAAGGAACCAATGGGAGTCTTTGATTTGCATGGTTTCAGCTTCTGCACCCACAGTGCAGACTCAGATGAGTAGAGGAGATCCTCTCTCCACCTTCACCTTCATTGTAAGTCCTCTGTTCATGGTCGAACAGCCCGGCGCCGTTCCAACGTTAAGTTCGAACCACTAACCTTGTTTAACTGTTTTTAATGATTAAAACATGCAGGACTATGGTCTATCCATATCATTTTACAGGGCTCCATATTTGGTAGACATAGACGTGGTCGGAGGGAGGAGAATTCTCAAGTTAGAGGACATATATGCAAATGGAAACGCCTGGAGGACGGCGGACGTGCTGGTATTCAACACAGGCCATTGGTGGAGTCATGAGGGATCCCTCCAAGGGTAAGCAAAAACAGAAAATTTATTACAATTTTTAGTCCATAATTTGAGAACATGTCACTGAAATGTTTCAATGAGATTTGATTTGGTTAATCTGGACAGGTGGGATTTTATTCAGACAGGGGGTAAATATTACAAGGACGTTGATCGTTTGGTTGCATTGGAGAAAGGGTTGAGAACATGGGCTAATTGGGTCGATACCAATGTCGACGTAACTAAAACCAGAGTCTTGTTCCAATCCATTTCCCCCACGCATTACGAGTAAGTTACAAAAAAAAGGTCTGCTAAATGATACGAATGTAGATATAAATATATGGTTTGTGATTTGATGAAATACTTTCGACAGTCCTAGTGAATGGAGTGCGGGAGCAACCACGATCGCTACCAAAAACTGTTACGGAGAGACAGCACCGATGACAGGAACGACGTACCCCGGCACGTACCCTGACCAGATGAGAGTGGTGGATGAAGTCATTCGAGAAATGCACGTCCCTACATATTTGTTGGGCATAACCATGCTGTCTGAGCTTAGGAAAGATGGGCACCCTTCAGTTTACAGTGGTGATTTAAGCCCTGATCAGCGGGCTAACCCCGACCGCTCAGCTGATTGTAGCCATTGGTGCCTCCCTGGATTGCCTGATACTTGGAATGAACTGTTTTATACTGTCTTGTTCTATTAAGTTGTATGGTTTTACTCCATTGTACAATTAATTTTTGTTATAGGTTTGCAGAGGGTGCAAAACTGCATTTTATTCTGTATTTATAGTTTCTCTCAACTCCTTTTACTCAAGGTTAGTGTTGCCTTTGATGTAAAGTAGTACATATTGTTTATGAAAGAAATAAGGTAAGCTTACTTATTCTCATGGTGATGGTTTTGAGACCGAAATTTGTTTTAAATTTCAGATAACAACATAAAATTTAGACTATAATTTGGAGATATCTGGTGCAATTAACCCTTTTTTCCTTAGGCTTCTAGTGCAGAAAAAATTATTTCAAGTCAAATATGATATTATCTTCAAGATTTAGACAGGTATATGATCTGCATTAAAATAGTAGGGACAACATATTTCCTGTTGAATTATTGTTTAGTTCCGATCTGAGATTAAAGTCCTTTAAGGGCAAGATTTTGTAAAGGGGAAGAACAGAAGATTTTGCACATTACACCAACAAAAGGAAAGATTCTCATTCATGATTAACTTCCACTACAAAACATTGATTACACACATACAGAACATAAGAAACAACAAGTTGACGACAACAAAGATGATCCGACAATCATGGAATCTTTTAGTACACGTAAACATCGCCTATATTATACAGCAACGTGGTCTGAAGTTTGATGGATATGCCACAGATCCTACACTCCCTTATTTAAAGTCAACACACTATGATTCCTTCAAGTAGACAAGCACTAAATTTGTATGGCGACACCAGGAATTTCCATCATCCGCGGTATACTATCGATAACCTTGGATGGCTTGTTGCTGAGAGGACTCTCAGAGTCATAAGCCGAGAGGTGAACCCCCAAGGCAGCCCGACCTGAAGGGTCAAGGTTGTTTTTCCAGGCAGCGTCCCACTCAACAGCTTTAGCAGTGCTGCAAGCCACACTAGCTCCACCTGGGACAGTCAATCTAGCCGAGTTCTGTTAGACCAATCAAAGAAAAAATATCACTCATCACTTTCGTAAATCATCGCATAAACATATTCGAAACTGCGGAATTTGGAAAATCACCTGAGGGAAGAACCTCTCGAAAATCATTCTGTAGTAATACGCTTCTCTTGTAGTCGGTGTGTTGTGAGGGAAGATGTTAGAAGCATTGAACATCATCTTATCAGTCACCTGAAAGATTGTAATTGTTAAATTATAAACCATATGCTGAGCAAAAGCACATAAGAGAAAACACATTGGAAAGGTTTCTTTACATGTCGTGCGGCATGGGCTTTGAGACCATCGATCCAACTATAACCGACACCGTCACTGAACTGTTCCTTTTGTCTGTAGAGGATATGCCTATCATATAGGGCACGTTAGTTTAGCTTTATAGTTGACAGATATCAAAGACAATAAATGAAATGATGTTAGAATGTTTAAGACCTTTGGAAGATAGGGATGTTTTTTGTCATCAAAGGCTCTTCTTAGAACCCATTTCTCGATGCGCCCTTCGTCTTTCTTGATCTTTCATAAATAAAAGTATTCATCATAAGTCTGTAAATCTCAACCATGAAAAAGATGAAAAAATGCTACACGTACCACCTTCGCTTCGGGTTCTATAGACATGGCAACGTTGATAAATTCTTTGTCTAAGAAGGGGACTCGAGCCTCTAATCCCCATGCAGATGTTGCTTTGTTAGCTCTCAGGCAATCATATTGGTGAAGGGCCTTGATCTGCAGAAAAAAAGTATCGGCACAGAGCAGATTTCGTTATATCCTTATGTTCCAACTCCCCTACTCATAAAGTGCAGGATAAGATGATGTATTACCTTGCGACATGTTTCTCGGTGGAATTCGTCCTTGTTTGGTGCCTTGTGGAAGTACAGATATCCACCAAAGATCTCATCAGAGCCTTCACCGGAAATAACCATCTTCACCCCTAGGGACTTGATCTTTCTTGACATCAGAAACATAGGAGTGCTAGCCCTGATAGTGGTCACATCGTAAGTTTCGATGTGGTAGATGACATCTTCGATGGCATCGATTCCATCCTGCCACATTAAAGAGTAATTTAGCTTGTTATATGATTATTAGACCCCCAAATTCTTAAGTAGAAAATGTTGCTAAAATATTGAGTCAATACTTGAACGGTGAAATGAAACTCGTGATGGACAGTGCCCAGATACTCTGCAACCTCCTTTCCTGCATTCAAATCTGGTGAACCCTGAAGAGAAATTGGCAACCATGTTTAAGAACCCCTTAAATCCTTTAAAGCTATACTTTAAGGTTTCGTATGCTTTTACGACATACCTCTAGGCCAACACAGAAAGAATGGAGCTGAGCTCCCCACTGTTTGGCAGCCTTGGTGCCAGCCAAATACCGAGTAGTGATCGAAGCAACCAATGAAGAATCAAGGCCCCCAGATAGCAAAACTCCGAAGGCACATCGGTCATCAGTCTTTTGGTCACAGCCTGTAAACATATTCGATACTACCTGTTAGCCAAAACAACAGCAAAAAATAAGTACCAACTGTTTCTTGGGCAGCAAGTCATCGATCTTACATTCTCAAATGCACGTCGAAGAACAAGGGGATCGTATGGAACCGATGGAACAGCCTCGGAGAACCAGGGTGGGTTGTACCACCTCCTATACCCTCCTGATTTGCTAGAGTACAAGTGACCAGGGGGAAAGCTTTCAAAATGTTCACAGTCATCGTTCAACCCTTTCAATTCGGACGAAATCCAAACCGAACCTGATCACACAAAGCCGAAAAGGAATTAGCAAAAAACAGTTTCGAGTTCAACCCAAATTACTTGCAACCAAGAAAAGGCAAGATTTAACATACCATCAAGTCCCCAGCCAATATAGAGGGAGGTGACACCAATAGCATCACGAGCAACAATGAAGCTGTTGTCGCGAGTGTCGAGCAGCACAAACGAGAAGATCCCATCCAGCATGTCGACAAAGTCTGCCCCATACTCCTCATACTATCATAAAGATCAAGTTCAATAAACAATTTTTACACTTACTAGAACAATAAAATTCCAGCAGTTTTGCCATGGAGACTAACCAGATGGGCAATAACATCACAGTCACTGCCAGTCCTGAACTTGTGGTTCACCAACTTCTTCCTCAGTTCTTCATGGTTGTAAATCTCTCCATTCACCTAGTTTTCACCCCATAATTCGGCCCTTTCATGTTTGAGAAGTTGCCCATAAAGGCTAAAAATGGAGGATAGTGAGGCTTACAGTGACTACAACAGTCTTGTCTTCGTTAAAAAGAGATTGGTCACCGGAAGCCGGATCGGTGATGGCAAGGCGTTGATGGGCCAAGTAGCAGTCTCCATGCTGGTGGAGGCCACTCCAGTCAGGGCCGCGGTGCTTCAACCTGTTCATAAAACATCATTTTTTCCATTTAAGTAATTGTTGAATTATAGCCCAAACCCCAACGTGGCTTATCACTAAATCATTAAGTATAATAAATGTAATGGAAATGGAATTAGCATCTTGAAACATGAACTCTGCCACTTTTCATTTTTGTCCTTTTCAATAGTTTCCAAGTTCCAGAGTCTCTGCTTCGAAACTCCTGACACAGCTTAAAGAAAACATCCCAACCCGAAATTAAGAAAGTAGAAAAGAGGGAAAGATGATTTGCCTGCGGGAAAGTTCCAGCACTCGAACTCTTTTCGCCTGAGAATCATCGGAACAACCCAACACTGCTAAAATCCCACACATTTTCGTTCAACAATTAACACTCCAAAAACACTTTTTCTTGCTTTCTTTCCGAAAGAAGAAGAAAGAGTAAGAAGAAAAGGGTTATTATTCCACACAGGGGAAACAGAGGAGTGGAAACAGGGGAAGGAAACACGTTGCTATGTTTTGAAATATCACTGAAGCCCCCAATGGCAACGTATTTATAGCTGCAAAACTTCGGGGGTGCCTTTCAAACGGCGATGTTTCGTCGCTTCTCGGGCCCAACTCTCAAGTCTCACCACGTGTACTAACGTGGTTAGTCATTACTGTTGCTGTTTTGACCGTCTCACTCGTTTTTTCACGCTCAAAAAAAATTATTAGATGAGTAATAATAAAAAATTTTATATTATTTTTTAAAGTAAATCTTCATCTCTTTTCTATATATAATTGAATTGTGATAGTTACTAGAAAATTATACTAAGATAAGTGAATTTTATTAAATGAACTATAAATGACCTGATGAACCAGGTCCATCTACTAATTTTTTCAAGTGACTATCCATTTCCATTGCTGACTCAACACCCAAAAAATTGTCAAATGTTAAAATCGGTTTAGTTGGAGATGATTAAGATACTTGTAAAAGTTATAAATATATTTAAAAATTATATATATTATTTAAATTTATATTTTTTATTGTCCTCCTAGTTTTTCAGGTCTTTATCTTAACTAACTTAACTTTGATAGATAAGTGTCCTAGCAGAAATTTTCTGCATATACATCATCACTTTACTTTTTAAATTCTGTTAGCAGTTTAATGTAAATGTTTAGTGATTTGAATATTTGATAAATAAAAAAAATTAAAATTTAGATAATAATATTAATATTTAATAGAAATAATAAACATAATTAGATTTATCGAAATCATATAGAACGGTAAATGAACAAAAAATCTTTATTTTTTTTGGTGTTTCTTTTTATGTCACAATACTAAAAAATTAAATCCTAAGTGCTAAGTGTAACACCCTAAACCTAGTGTCACATTGGGCCTCAAGCCCAAATCCATATATAATTTTTTTTTCAAATAAGTTTAGCCCATATTCATAAGTTTTATAAATCAAACCATCGTTAAAAGAGTTATACAAAATATTCAGCGTTATATAGGAGCTCCAAATCAAAATATACTAATTAAAAACATTCGATATGAATAATAGTTTAAAGGGAGTTACAAATACAAAACATAAGGGTCCTATGAATACATTGCCCCAACAAATCTAAGTATTGTACTCTTCAACATATCGATGCACTAAAATCCTACTTCGATGGGTTCCTTGTAAAGCACGCAACGACCTAATAACTGCGTAAGGAAATAACAATTCCAAAGAGTTCAGTGGATACACATTTATTCTACCATGCTTCATGCAGATCATAAACATAAGCATGTAGTTAAAGTAATGATCAAGCAAGCATGAATATCATGTGGCTCTACTCTGATCGCCAAAACACATGTAATCAATATAATAAATCAATCATACAATCAAGGGCTCACAAGGCCCAACGCACCATACCATACCATACAAGAGTGAGGCCGGGTCACCTAGCATCGGTACATACACTCCGAGTGAGGCCGGGTCACATAGCATCGGAACATACACCCTGGGTGAGGCCGGGCACAAGCATCGGAACATACATCCCACCCGAAATCATCCCTCTAGCACATATAGATGAGGCTCGGGTTACATAGCATCGATAACCTCCATCCCCTCATCTTACCATGGTTTTGCAATACATTCTTGGGTATCCGGATCCCATCAACCATGTGCTCACAAGGCACGTGACAACATTACAAGACCAAATACGTCTGCGGCTTTTATCACTACATGGTTCACCCAAGTCTCAATCCCAGTTTATTCTCATTTTATTCACATACGGGGTTAGAATTCCGCTTTCTCAGTTTTACAGTTCATTTTACACCTTTAAAGACCTATTAGGCCCTTTACCTTGAATTATGAGACCCTCGAATGCAAACTTAACTTTTTGGACAGATTGCCCAGTGAGTATCGATACTCCTACTTGGGTATCGATACGTCCCTCTAGGTACCGATATTACACCACGCGTATTGATACTCACATTAGGTTCGAAAGAATTGATCTCGGCTCTATATCGATATGTCCCCTTGCGTACCGAAACCCCCTACCGGTACGCATACCTTGCGTACCGAACCCATACTCATACCGAAACGCCCATTGGAGTATCAATACGTTATTTCGCTACTAAAATTTACAATGGAATAGGGGCACCGATACACGGGGACGCATACCGGTACATCTTTTACATTTTGTCTAAAAAGAGCCCCTTTTTACAAAGGGGTACCGATACGCTACCAGCCGTATCGGTACGAGAACCCAGAACTTACATTATGGAATTCAAAATTTGCTCCCAACTCACTCAAATCATCAAGACAATCTCCAAAACTAAACCTACGAGATATGAAAGATGTTTAAGGTTGGCTTCTATCAATTTTACCAATTTTCAACATAATTTCCAAGTTTCACCATCAACAACCTTTCCAAGAAATTCAAGCACTCAAACATCAGTTTAACACACAAAGCATCACATTTATGATATGCAAGAAAACAGGGGAATTGGAAGTGTACTAACCTTCCTTGCAAGCTAGAAAACACCTCTTCAACCTTCAACTCCCACCTTCCTCTTGCTTTTATCCTTGGAGTGTTCTCTAACCCCTTTAGCTACAAACAAGTATTGCAAATCAATAACAACACTGCCAAGAAGCAATAAAGAGGACTAAAGAGGATACATAACAACAAAAATAAGGTTGAAACTTCTAATCTCGTTCATCCTTCTAAACTCCCCTTAAAACCCATCCTCCACCAACAACGATGATACTTACCTCAATTTATAGATCCTTGATAGATGAACAAAACTTTCTTAATCATAATTTCGAGATTTTAACTCCAAGCCAATAAAGGTTGCTCTTTTGCCTTTAAACTTAGGCCAAAATGGGGAAGAGGATGAGTGAAGAGAGGAGACAAGAGATGATATCATCCCCCAAACTTTCTGAAGAGCTTTAACCCTTTCCCTTCTCATCTTTTTCCTCACAAAAGCCCAATTATTATTCTACCCCTAAAGTTCAAAATTACAAGCCCAACATCAACCCACAAGATAAAACAAGCTCAATAAGGTACTCAAAAGTCTTATATTTTGGCCCAAATTTCGGGTTAACCCGACCCTCGTATTCTGAAATCTGGGTCGTTACACTAAGTTTAACTTTTAAATCTTAAACCTTACACCTTAAAAAATACACTTTACTCCTAATTTCCTAATCTATAAATATTAACCTTAACTATAAATTTTAACTCCAAACCCTAAACCTATTTTTTTAAAAATAAAGGCATGGAAAGAAAAGAAAAGAAAGAGACGGTATTTCTATTCAACTGTAGATATACCCCGGCTGCCACTTTTCAGCCCTAAAGTACGTTTTTTTTCTAACATCCACGTGTCATCTATAAGCTAGAAGTCATAGGTGACGTGGAATTTCGTTTTCTTAGCTTTGGCGATGCAACCTATGCCGTTGATTGGTTTTCCTCAAACATATGATTTTTTTGAACTTATTTTTCTCAAATATATGATCAAGGGAGTAATCCAAAGTAAATGGACTAAAATATATAAAATATGAATAGCGTAACTTTCTAAGTAATTATATTTTAAGGTTTGTTTTAAACGATAAAAACCGAATGAAAAATATGAGGGTTAAAAAAGTATTAACATAGATCATCCATCTAGGCAATTATTGAGGAAGAGGTGAACGGATCATCGTGTATCAATAAAATTAATAAAACAACATGACAAATAATCGACGGTCCAAAACAAAAATAAACAAAAACTTTGTACAAAAGTATTGTCATTTTGGTAGATTTGTTTGATTGATGTTCCATTTTTTTATTGTCTGGTTTTTTCATTCCTTGTTGAAATAATCGTCCAGGGGTTGTACAATAAGTTAAAATTAAGAGCGAAATTTGAAATTTTAGAGTTCTTTTTGTTATTGAGCTTTTATTATAATTATTAAATTGTAATTCGTTTTTATTATAGTTACTATTGTTAATTTTTTCTCTCCAAAAATTATAATTTTAAAAATTGGCAACTATCACAAAAGGTCAATTTTTCGATGAACGCTCTTTCTCGGTCAATCTCAATATTAGAAAGACTTTATTTGGTCAGAAGATTAACATAGTGTTAGTTTCAAGTTGATTTGATGGTTGAAAGTGAGATATCGAAATTTTTTAGTTTCGATTGGGATTTGATTGATATTCGAGAAGCTTTGAAAGTTTTCCAACGAGTTTGAATCGACGAAAAGAAAGAGAATAATAACGCTAATAGTTTGGTGATGTTTTTCTACTAGAGAAAACATCAAACAACGACAAAAATGACGAGGAAAGTATGAGGTGGTCAACTAGAAACTAAAAGTTAAAACTTTCTGACATGCTACTATTAATTGTCGGCTCAACTTGAAACTAAACTATATTAATCTTCTAGTCAAATAAAACATTTTTATCGTTAGGATTAACCGACAACCACTCTATCCATCGAACAATTGTCCTTTTGTTGCGATCGTCAATTTTTAAATTTTTTTTTTTTGAGATACAACTTTAATGACAACAATGACTAATGACAACATGTCAAAAATAAGAGGCTTAGGAGCTATATAAGGGCTCAATAGTCAATCCACAACCAACTTGCAATCCCATTTTGTCAAACCATGGAGAAGATTTGAAAACGAGAAAGGCTTCTTTAGTTGCCAAAATTTCTGCTGTTCTTCCAACAGATTTGGAGGACATGAGTGACTTGGATTTCTCATTCCGCAAACACCCAAAGCTACCGTTTACCGCCCCATCAGTATTGAATTTTAATACTCCATTTCTGTTTTGTCTGGTTGAAGCAAAGTGAGGCAAAATTTCTTGGACAATTCATGAGATCATTAATCGATATACCCTCTTCAGCCCACCCACTTAGCCTCAAACTACACAATTCAAAAATTCGGCATAAAATTACCTTTGCTTCTTTGAAATCCACTTCATTTCTAAAACACCAGAATGAAGCTGAAAAAACTGATAAGCCATACCTGTTTGTACATCCTAGGAACAAAAGTATGGTACCACTGTGGAACAAAGTCTCGAATAGAAACGGGGACCGCCAAATGGACTCTCTATAAAGCGCACCATCTTTGCCATAAAAGTCATGACAAAATTATGGTACAACACAGATTGTTGAGCCAAAACATCTCTTCTCAAAAGCTCAATTTTGGTGGGAATCCTTCCATGTACAACTTTCCAAACCAAAGACTTCACTATCTTCCAGACTAAATCTTTAGCCATGTTGAGAAGAGTACGAGATAAACAAAAAGATTTAACACAGAATTCAGATTGCATTCTAGTTTTGTAGCAGGAATAGTTGAAGACATTATAAATTTTCCAGAAATGATTTTACACTGCCCTTTTGACCTTCTCGGGCTCGCTAAATGTAATACCTCAATATTTAGTTAGTGACCAAAACGTAAAGAATTAAAAGTTGGTAGTTTTAGTTCAGTGAATAAAATGTAAATTTTTAAAGTTTGGTGACTAAAGTGAAAATTTGAGAAAAGTTCAGGGACCAATATGGAAATTTTCCCATATAACATTTTATACTCTAAAAATGAAAAGATTTTCCCGGTATAAGAATTTTGGTGGGAATCGAATTTTTGGTACGAGATTTGTGTGAAAAGCTATAAAAGGATAAGTTTCGGTATTTAATTTGGATAATAAATTAAATTCAGAATATTATGGAAGTTTTATGGAAGTTTTAGCAAGACCCGAGGAACATGACATTGTGGTTCTGAATCGTTTTTGATTGAATTAGATTCGATTGAATGTAGTACTTTGTGTAGTGCTTGAATGGTATTTTTGAAGATATGTTGATTCATTAAAGACAAAATGGTCATTTTGCATGCATTTTATAAAAGTCTATACTTATGGAAAAGTAAGAAGCACATGTGTCAACATGACATTGGTTATAATCAAGGGCTAAAATAGTCATTTGACTATTAAGGAGATTATTTTTATTAAATAAGGTTAAATAATGCTATTTAACATAAATTAAAGAAATAGAAAAGTGTAGAATTTTGCTCATCTTTTCTCCCATTGCCGTGAGTTACCTAAGCAAGGTAAGAAGCTTTTTATTTTGATTTTTAAACCTTATTTGATTGATTTTAGGGTTGATACATGAAATAGGAAATTATTCTCCATGGAATTCTCTTTCATTTGATATAAGTTTTGCATGGTTTCCATGTTTCTAAGTTGATATTGATGTTTAGGATGGATGAAGGACATGTAGGAATTTCATGTTTTAAGGTTCATTCAAGTTGGAAATGAGGTTATGGTGTTGTTTACATGCATAAAGTGATGACAATTCCATAGAATATAGCTTAGGGACCATTCGGCTACTTGAAGAAAATTAGGTGGAAATATTGTAAAAGTTATTTTAGTGATGGATATGAGTAGTATGATATTATTGGCACTTAACTATGTCATTTGGAGGATGAAAATATTCATTAAGAACTATATTACAAATCGGCTAATATAGGGGGACTTATATGGAAATTGTGAAAAAGTGAAGGTTTAAATGAAATCTTGATGCATTGTTGTTTTGAATTGGCATTTGAAGAATTTTTATGAATTTCCTACAGTAATTGCCAAATTGATCAATGTATACTATTGTATACATTCGATTATTTTTTATCTATGATCGATGTAAATGTAGAGTTCGAGAAAGGTCAAGATTAATTTGAGCAAAAATGAGAAGTCAAGGATCGAGGTTTGGTTGAGACACTGTTAATTACTAAAATTTAGTACGGGCAACAAGGTGAGTGCATTTATATGTTTTAAAAGTATTTAGGAAGACTTACGATAAGTCGACCTATATGATTTTACCAAATTGGTAATGTTGATTTTTATGTGAAATATAATATTTTCACAGGCAAAAAGAGATGGTTTTGTACATGATAGGGTATGAACTGCCTTATTATGTTTTGTTTACGATAATTTTATTATCATATATTGATGATTATTACAGAATGAATTATGGTATAATGGAGTAAGAACTTCTCTATTATTTTGATTTATCGATGATGAGATTTTTACCATCTATAAAATGATATATTGCAAAGATGATGGTATTGTTATTGCCCAAGATTACCATGAGAGTTACAGTAGAGTGGCATGCTATAAGAGACTAGCAGTCTGGGACTGCATTGTAGCTACACTTGCCACATGGTGGCTAGTGTTGCGCGTAATAAGTGCTACGCAAATGTGCAAGTATACACGTCACAAGTTATAGTATAAAAGATATCGTCTCCACAGGAATTAGTGCCACTTCAAGAATCTAGTCTCTTGCACTGTAAAAAGTAAAAACACAAGTAAATGATCATAGGAGTTTAACTAATGACTAATCTAGAAAGCAATAAAGTAAAAGAAAAGATGAATTCAAATGAGAGAGAGATAGGCCAGGTTATCGTGAGTTGAGGTGTGATAGCCGATTGGATCGTTTTGGTAAAAGAGTGCACGGGCAACTCAGTTGCCGTGGCAACTTGCACAACGGGGTTGCCTGGGCAACTAGTTGGGCAACTACTTGGGCGTCTGGGCAGCAACCTTCAAGGTTCGGCAGAGCGTTCTTCAATGGTTTCTTCTTATCCCTAAGTCGAAACTCTAGCTACTTGTGCATGCCTTGATAATACATCCCTGCGTGAATCAAGGGTGAACAACAACCAATCTTGCGCTCCTCTTAGCCGTTGAAATCCTTAACTTATTCCTAAGCCGGATTAATCTTCACCATCAATAGATTGAATAAAGATCATATTCATTCGTTTCTTGAATCTAACTCTCCCAGTATTAGATAAATAGATGAAATCACGAGATCCTCTCCCAATTCACTCGCAAACAAGAATAAGAACCAAGAATGAATAAACCTTGAAATAGAAAAGTGCAAACTCTTATTACCTAAACAAAAACCAATAGTTTCTCACAACCACAAAACACAATAACCATAGCCAAGTAGATTTAGTTCATGGCTAGGTTCCAAAGAAACACAAGATAAACAATCCCTAGCATGAATCCAATCGAACAAGGAAGAAAAGATGAAGCTTGTCGAAAATCCCTTGCCCTAGATGCTTGTCGAAAATTCCCCTTGCTTTCTCCCTTGGACTTGTCGAAATTTCCCCTAATGCTCTCTCTTTTGGACTTGTCGAAATTTCCCCCTAATGCTCTCTCTATTGGACTTGTCAAAATTTCCCCCTAATGCTCTCTCCTTGGATTGTCGAAATCTCCTTGCTATTTATAGAGCTAGGCCAAAATCCTTCTTTGAGGAGGAGTTTGAGTTGGAATTAAATTATCTTTAAAGAATATAATTCTTTATTATAATTGTATTCCTACTAGAACTTCTCCTATCTTCTTGGAATTTAATTATTCTTTAATCTCTGCATGGAAATCAAATTCCTTTGGGTTTGGGCTTTGCTCCACGTCATCTTGGGCTTGTATAGTCATTAATTTCGACATCCCTATTGCATTTTCTCTTTGTCGACAATTGCCATGGCAACTGGATCGGCGTCTCCTTCATGAATTGCCCTGGCAACTAGCTCGGCGTCTCCTTCATGAATTGCCCTGGCAACTAGCTCGGCGTCTCCTTCATGCATTGCCCTGGCAACTAGCTCGGCATTGCTTTGGCAAGTGATCCTGCACATACACACACAAAGCACACCAAAGCAACATCTTTTCCACAAAAACTACCAAGTTATGTAATCAAGCTCAACGATGGAAGGAAACATGGATTAATGCATGAATGGCTAACTATGCAACTAATATGAGCCTAAGTCTAACAATAATATGAGTAAAAAGGGTAAGAAAAACAGTACTTTTGAACACTTATCACACCCCCAAACTCGAACTATTGCTTGTCCTCAAGCAATGCAAACTCATAATTACCTGCCAAGACTTTAATTTTCACAAACTTAGCTTTGAACTTGATTTCAATTCTCTGAACCGGGGCACAAAGTATGATTGGCTTTTTATTTTTCTAAAAACTGAGGAGTTACTCGGAATCAAACTATAATGCTTGTGATTATGTGCGGAGTTGTGTGCAAGTTGATTTTTCGGATCCTATGCAAACAATAGGTTTTCAAATTACTTTATTTGGTTCTTTTTAACATGTTTTAACTAGAGCCAGTTTTGGGCACCTCTAGTGTTTTGTTTTTAGTTTTATTAAGTTAATTTAATCGACTAGAGCCAGTTTCGGGCCCCTCTAGTTAAATTTTTTTTAACACATCCTAGAGCCAGTTTCGGGCACCTCTAGTGATCAATTTTTTTTAGCACATGCTAGAGCCAATTTCGGGCACCTCTAGCATTCATCCAATTTTTATTCTAATCTCCCAATTTGTTAATTATCAACCTAAGTTCACTAGAATTCCTTAAATCAATCAAACCACAACAATGTTTCATCAAATTTAGCATCATAGTAAAATTATAAGTTTTTCCATGGTTATCCTAGAATAAAAATTCTATCAATTAAGTGCATTGGCAAAGTCATCATCGAATATTCATCAAATCTAAGCAATTCTTGTTCCAATTAAAGGCATGGCAAACAATTTATGTATCATAAATGTAATACTTAAGATGAATGTAATTAAACATGGTAACTTCTAATAACAATCCCCCCCAAACTCGAGTGAGGCATTGTCCTCAATGCATGCATAAAAATAACGAAAAATAAAAATAAAAATAAAAATGCATACGAGGACTTACTCCGAGAGTTCGTCATCGTAGATGATTAGTTTCCTTTTGGTCGGTGTCTTGATTCTCTTGCTTGAACGCGATGGTTGTTTTCTTGTTGCCTGGATGTCTTTAGCTTTGGTTGCCGTGGCATCAGCTTGTGCAGGCACGATGTAGGTTGCCGCGGCATCTTCTTCATTGGTTGTCGGGGCAAGGATCTCGGCAGTAATTTCCTTAGCATAGTAGTTGTGAGTCTTGTTGTGAAAAAGAAAACAAAGAAAACCTGAAAACTAAAGATAATGAAGAAAAATAAAATATCTCTTAAAAATAAAAATAAAAATAAAAAGAAAATATTGAAAGGAGAGCATGCTCATGCATCTCCTAAGTTGACCACTTCTTTGTTACGTTCCACATGGGCACCATTGTAGTGCTTCAATCTTTGTCCATTAACTTTGAATTCATGGTTGTCAGAGATGGACTTGATTATCACAGCACCATGGGAAAATGGTTTGACGACTTCGAATGGTCCCGACCATCTTGATTTCAGCTTTCCCGAGAAAAGTTTTAGCCGAGAATTGAATAAGAGAACTAGTTGCCCTGGCGTGAATTGTCGTGGCAATAGTTTCTTGTCGTGCCATCGCTTTGTTTTCTCCTTGTAGATTCGTGCATTGTTATAGGCTAGTGCACATAATTCTTCTATCTCATTGAGGTCCATCAAACGCTTTTGTCCGGCACTTTCCCAATCCATATTCACGGTCTTGATTGCCCAGTACGCCTTGTGCTCGATTTCCACCGGTAGATGACATGTTTTACCATAGACAAGTCGGAAGGGGGATATACCTAAGGGTGTTTTGAATGCAGTGCGATATGCCCAAAGTGCGTCATCTAGTCTTAATGACCAATCCTTCCTTGAGGGATTTACAACTTTCTCGAGTATACCCTTCAATTCCCGGTTGGAAATTTTTGCTTGCCCGTTGGTTTGTGGGTGATATGCCGTGGCGATCTTATGTGATATGCCGAAGCGTTGCAACATATTGGCAATTAGTCTGTTGTCAAAATGCTTGCCTTCGTCGCTGATAATTGCTCTCGGCATCCCAAACCGTGTAAATATGTTTTTCTGCAAGAATCTTTGCACGGTCTTGGAATCGTTGTTGGGAACTGCAGTTGCCTCAACCCATTTAGACACGTAGTCGACGGCAAGTAGAATGTAGATGTTGTCGAATGAAGATGGGAAAGGTCCCATAAAGTCGATCCCCCATACATCGAACAATTCCACCTCGATGATGTTCTGGAGCGGCATCTCATGTCGTCTAGAGATATTGCCCGTCCTCTGGCAACGATCACATTGCTTGTAAAAGTCTTGGGCATCTTTGTACAATGTTGGCCAATACAAACCCGATTGCAAAACTTTGGCCGCGGTACGAGTTCCTCCAAAATGTCCTCCATAGGGTGAAGAATGGCATTGCTGGAGTACATTCTGTTGCTCTTTTTCAGGGACACATCGGCGTATAACCTGATCTGCACATTGTTTAAACAAAAGAGGCTCGTCCCAAAAGTAATGCTTAGCATCATGGCGGAACCGCTTCTTCCCTTGGTGAGTAATGCCATAAGGAAAAATACCACAAACAAGGAAATTAACTAAATCCGCATACCAGGGTATTGCCGAGGCATGTGCTGCCGTGGCGACTGCTTCCAAAATTGCCGAGGCGTGCGCGTCAAAGGTTGCTGCGGCATCGAGAGTTGCCGAGGCGTGTGCATCCATGGTTGTCGAGGCGTCGTGGGTTGCCGAGGCGTCTAGGGTTACCGAGGCAACTAAAATTTGTTCATCCGGGAATGCATCGCATATCTCTAGATCCGCGTCCTCCTTCCTATTGTGTTCCAAACGTGATAAGTGATCGGCCACTTGATTTTCTGTTCCTTTCCTGTCCTTAATTTCAATATCAAATTCTTGTAAAAGTAATATCCAACGAATCAAACAAGGTTTAGCATCCTTTTTAGCAAATAAGTATTTGATTGCCGAATGGTCTGTATTAACAATTACCTTTGTACCAATTAAATAGGATCGGAACTTGTCAAATGCGAAAACTACAGCTAGTAACTCTTTTTCCGTTGTTCTGTAATTCACTTGAGCACCATTAAGAGTTTTACTAGCGTAGTATATCACATGGAAGGTCTTACCTGTGCGTTGGCCTAGGACTGCTCCTACCGCAAAATCACTTGCATCACACATGAGCTCAAAAGGTAGCGTCCAAACGGTGGAGCGACAATGGGTGCCGAGGCAAGCTTTTTCTTTAGGGTTTCGAATGCTTGGGTGCAAGAATCATCAAAATCAAGACTTTATCCTGTTCAAGCAGATTACACAAGGGTTTAGTGATTTTAGAAAAATTATGAATGAACCTCTGTAAAAACTCGCATGTCCGAGAAAACTTGAATTCCTTTAACCGAACTTGGTGGGGTAATCTCTCGATCACGTCCACCTTGGCTTTGTCTACTTCAATTCCCTTGGATGAAATCTTGTGGCGAGCACTATTCCTTCATCTACCATAAAATGGCATTTCTCCCAATTGAGGACTAAATCTGTTTCTTCGCATCTTGCTAACACCCTCTCTAAATTGCCGAGACAACCGTCGAAGTCATTACCAAAAACCGAAAAATCATCCATGAAGATCTCAAGGAAGTCTTCGACCATGTCTGAAAAGAGTGCCATCATGCATCTTTAGAAGGTTGCGGGCGTTACACAATCCGAACGGCATCCTTCGGAAGGCATAAGTACCGTATGGGCATGTGAAGGTTGTCTTTTCTTGATCTTCTGGTGCTATGGCAATCTGATTGTAACCTGAATAACCATCAAGAAAACAATAAAAGGGTTTACCTGCAAGACGGTCAAGCATTTGATCAATAAAGGGTAATGGGAAGTGATCTTTCTGGTGGCTTTGTTTAGCTTTCGATAATCCATACAAACCCTCCAACCGGTCACGATCTGGTTGGAATGAGTTCATTATTTTCATTGCTTACCTTTGTTATACCTCCCTTTTCGGTACACATTGTACCAGACTTACCCACGTACTATCAGAGATAGGGTATATAATGCCGGCGTCAAGCCACTTGATGATTTCTTTCATTATAACCCCTTTCATGGCATGATTCAGTCTCCTTTGGGCCTCAATTGAAAGTTTGTGATCATCTTCCAACAAGATCTTGTGCATGCACACCGCCGGGCTAATTCCCTTCAAGTCGGCAATTGTCCACCCTATTGCCTTTTTGTGTAGCTTCAACATCTTGATCAGCTTCTTTTTCTCCTTTCAGGCTGTAACTTAGAGGAAATAATTACAGGCAATGTATTATCGGTCCCTAAGTATACATATTTTAGTTGCTCTGGCAATTGTTTCAACTCAAGAATCGGTGGTTGTTCGATAGAGGGTTTTTTGAGTTTACCTTCCTTACCTGAGTAATCCAGTGGTTCAAAGTATGTACCTGGTCAGTTGACTAGCCAATTTGCCTCTTCTTGTTGTTCCTCATCGACCGGTTCTTCATACTCCTCAGGTTCCTCTTGATCGGCAATGTAGTTGCCGAGGCAACTAAATTCCTCATCGAAGTTAAACTCTGCCGTGGCATGAAGTAGTTGGCATTCTTCTAGATCATCGGCATGCCTTAGTGTTTGGAACACATTTAGTTTGACCTGCTGGTCATTCACCCTCATTGTGAGTTCTCACTTTTCAACGTCGATCAAGGTTCTCCCTGTCGCTAGGAATGGTCTCCCGAGAATGATAGGTGCATGCTCATCTGCTTCACAATCCAAAACAATAAAGTTAGCGGGAAAAATAAATTTATCAACTTTTACCAGTATGTCCTCGATTTTTCCCTCTGGATGCACATAGGATCTGTCGGCTAGCTGCAGCATAACTGTTGTAGGTCTTGCCTTCCCGATTCCTAGTTTCTAGAAAACCGATTTAGGCATCAAGTTTATGCTAGCCCCTAGGTCGCATAGTGCTTTCCCGACATAGTGATTTCCAATAGAACAGGGTATTGTGAAACTTCCGGGATCCTTCAACTTGGGTGGCATACAATTGTGCAACATTTCCATGCATCCCTCTGTTGCGGCAACTGTTTCAAACTCTCATAGCCTTGTTCTCTTGGACACAATGTCTTTAAGAAAATTGGCATAGTTTGGCATTTGCTCAATTGCTTCCACCAGTGGCAAGTTGATGTGGACTTGCTTTAGGATATCAAGAAACTTCTTGAATTGGTATTCTTGCTTTTGTCACTTCAACCTTTGTGGGAATGGTGGTGGAAGTCGAATATCTTCGATCCTTTCATTGGTTTGAAATCTGATTGACGGCATTGCCGGGACATCTGGAGTTGTCGAGGCGGTATCAACTAGGGTTGCCGAGGCGTGCTTATCGCAAGTTGCCGAGGGATCGTCGGTTGCCGAGGCATGCTTATTGCCGGTTGCCGCGGCAATTCCTGGTTCAGCATCTGAGGCTTTGCCGCTAGGTTCGTCTTGATCTTTTTGTGGAGTTTTGTTTGATGAGCGGGTTTGAGCCTCTCTAAGTAGTTGGCCACTTCTAGTGGTGATCGCCTTACATTGCTCATGACCAGTTCCTCTTGCGACTTCAGTATCGCTAGGTAAACCTCCTTGTGGTCTAGTATTCAGATTTTGAGCAAACTGTCCGACTTGATTTTCCAATGATTTGATTTCCGCCTCTTGGTTTTGCAATCTCATCTCGGTCCTGTTAATAAAAGCATCAGTTCTTTTTATGAAATTACTATTCTCAGCCATATAAGATTCAGTTTTCATCATAAAAGCATTTAGAGAATTTTCCAAAGAACTAGATGTTGTCGGTTGTTGCTGCGGCATCTGTTGCCGTGGCATATTCTGCTGGAATCCCAATGCTTGTGCATTCTGATTGTTCTGGTTTAGAGCATTGTTGGGATTACTCCATGAAAAATTTGGGTGCTTCTTCCAAGCTGGATTGTATGTATTGGACATCACGTTGTTGCTCCGATTGTAATTCCCCACATAAAAGCTGGATTCCGGATTCTGTATACATTCAGAAGAATTATGGTTATCACCACATAACTCACAAAAAGAATCCATTACCTTGACTTCATATGTGTTGTTTGGTTTTTGCATGTTCTGGACCATCTTGGTTAAAGCGGCTAATTGTGCCGAAATTGAATCTTGATGATCCTAGTTCATGTATTGTGGCTTGGCGTCTAACTCCTCCTCTTCTAGTAGATGGGAATTGATAATCATTCTTGGCCAGCCTGTTTAAAATTTGCATCGCTTCCTCCGGCGACTTATCTAGGAGTATGCCGTTTGCCGAGGCATCTAGCATCATCCTTGTTGGTGTATTCACGGCGTTGTAAAACATTGTTACTTGAGTCCACACCAGGAATCCGTGTAGGGGGCATTTGTGTAGAAGTTCTCTATATCGCTCCCAAGCCTCGTACATGGATTCATCATCTGCCTACCGAAAAGAAGTAATGTCGTTACGAAGCTTATCAGTCAAATTTGTAGGATTAAATCTAGCAAGGAAATCACGACAAAGATTAGTCCAAGATGCTATGGATCCGGCAGGAATGCTATTCAACCATACTTTTGCCCTATCCCTCAGTGAATAGGGGAATAATCTTAATCGTAAGACATCAGGAGTGACTCCGTGTATCTTGAACGAGTTGCAAATCTTGAGGAAAGATTTCAGATGTTGCCGTGCATCTTTAGTTGCTGAGCCGCCAAATTGACCTATTGTGTTGATCATATTAAACATTACCGGTTTCAACTCAAAGTGGTCGGCTTTAATTTCAGGTGCGACAACTCCTGGGTTAAGTCCATCAAGATCTTCTTCAAGATAGTCTCGAATAGTTCTGTTTCGTGCAAGAATCACTCCTCCTCCTGCTCGAACATCTTGATTCATATTGCCGTCTTGATTTGCCATTGCTTCTCTTATCCTTCGTCTAAGTCTTTGTAAGGTTCGTTCGATTTCTGGATCAAAGGGATATTTTGGTGAAGTTGGTCTCGCCCTGGTCATATACCAATGCAAAACCAAAGTTGGTTAGCCCTTTGAATTTTAAACAAGAAAATAAAATCAAAGTCGCTATTGCCAATCCCCGGCAACGGCGCCAAAAACTTGTTGCGCGTAATAAGTGCTACGCAAATGTGCAAGTATACACGTCGCAAGTTATAGTATAAAAGATATCGTCTCCACAAGGATTGGTGCCACTTCAAGAATCTAGTCTCTTGCACTGTAAAAAGTAAAAACACAAGTAAAGGATTATAGGAGTTTAACTAATGACTTATCTAGAAAGCAATAAAGTAAAAGAAAAGATGAATTCAAATGAGAGAGAGATAGGCCAGGTTATCGTGAGTTGAGGTGTGATAGCCGATTGGATCGTTTTGGTAAAAGAGTGCACGGGCAACACAGTTGCCGTGGCAACTTGCACAACGGGGTTGCCTTGGCAACTAATCGATGGTTACCTGGGCAACTAGTTGGGCAGCTACTTGGGCGTCTGGGCAGCAACCTTCAAGGTTCGGCAGAGCGTTCTTCAATGGTTTCTTCTTATCCCTAAGTCGAAACTCTAGCTACTTGTGCATGCCTTGATAATACATCCCTGCGTGAATCAAGGGTGAACAACAACCAATCTTGCGCTCCTCTTAGCCGTTGAAATCCTTAACTTATTCCTAAGTCGGATTAATCTTCACCATCAATAGATTGAATAAAGATCATATTCATTCATTTCTTAAATCTAACTCTCCCGATATTAGATAAATAGATGAAATCACGAGATCCTCTCCCAATTCACTCGCAAACAAGAATAAGAACCAAGAATGAATAAACCTTGAAATAGAAAAGTGCAAACTCTTATTACCTAAACAAAAAACAATAGTTTCTCACAACCACAAAACACAATAACCATAGCCAAGTAGATTTAGTTCATGGCTAGGTTCCAAAGAAACACAAGATAAACAATCCCTAGCATGAATCCAATCGAACAAGGAAGAAAAGATGAAGCTTGTCGAAAATCCCTTGCCCTAGATGCTTGTCGAAAATTCCCCTTGCTTTCTCCCTTGGACTTGTCGAAATTTTCCCTAATGCTCTCTCTTTTGGACTTGTCGAAATTTCCCCCTAATGCTCTCTCTATTGGACTTGTCGAAATTTCCCCCTAATGCTCTCTCCTTGGATTGTCAAAATCTCCTTGCTATTTATAGGGCTAGGCCAAAGTCCTTCTTTGAGGAGGAGTTTGAGTTGGAATTAAATTATCTTTAAAGAATATAATTCTTTATTATAATTGTATTCCTACTAGAACTTCTCCTATCTTCTTGGAATTTAATTCTTCTTTAATCTCTGCATGGAAATCAAATTCCTTTGGGTTTGGGCTTTGCTCCACGTCATCTTGGGCTTGTATAGTCATTAATTTCGACATCCCTATTGCATTTTCTCTTTGTCGACAATTGCCATGGTAACTGGCTCGGCGTCTCCTTCATGCATTGCCCTGGCAACTAGCTCGGCGTCTCCTTCATGCATTGCCCTGGCAACTTGCTCGGCATTGCTTTGGCAAGTGATCCTGCACATACACACACAAAGCACACCAAAGCAGCATCTTTTCCACAAAAACTACCAAGTTATGTAATCAAGCTCAACGATGGAAGGAAACATGTATTAATGCATGAATGGCTAACTATGCAACTAATATGAGCCTAAGTCTAACAATAATATGAGTAAAAAGGGTAAGAAAAATAGTACTTTTGAACACTTATCAGCTAGCATTCCGGGAATGCATTGATCTTCAGATCTAGTAGTCTGGAACTACTGTCACTTCGATGACTAGTGCTCTGGGAGCACAACGAGCTCGTATTAATGTAATGTTTACCTTTCTCCTGAGGGAAAATGGCTAGTACCCTGGGAGTACACGATCTCGTATACTTAGTTTCTCTCTATACGTATTTCTTGGGCTATTGTTATAAAA
Source organism: Hibiscus mutabilis (assembly GCA_019671005.1). NCBI lineage: Eukaryota > Viridiplantae > Streptophyta > Magnoliopsida > Malvales > Malvaceae > Hibiscus > Hibiscus mutabilis. The sequence goes on along the minus strand of CM033740.1, from coordinate 14,710,623 downwards.
GAACTTTTACCAATATATTTATAAATATTTCATCTCTGACTTAAAGTAATATTTAATTAATATAGTTTCAAATGGAAATTGTTATACTATGTTATTCTTAGATATTGATTATTATTTAATTTTACGCTTATCTTTCAATGCCTCACTAAGTTCGTACTTAACGTGTGTTTGGCATGTGCACACGTAGGTTGATCATTTCAGTTCGTAAGTAGTGGCGTTTTGCATCACCTCGAGAGTGAGAACATACTACAGGTTATCTTAGTAATGTTTTGACATCTTATATGCTGTTTTGTTTAGTGGCATGTATAAAGATAAACCTACTAGCTTTACATAACTCAAACTTTAATTACCTTATGGTTTGTAATGTTCACAAATAAAGTACGATTTAGCATATTTACTATGTATGTTGGGTGATTTATGAGTAGTTAGTGGACTTATAATTGGAATAAGTTGAAACAGCCCAGAAAATCTGTTTTAGGCAACAAATTTGAAAAATTACCATAAATTCATAAATTGAATTAGAAGGCGAATCTTATATGTATGAACTATAAATTGAGTTTAGTTCCTTTTAAAACAAACGGTAACAGTTTTCAAGGTCTATACTAAAAGATATGAATTTTTAATCGATGAAAGGTCAAAAAAATAGGGCAATAGATTTCTTAAAATACTACACTGTGTCGTGAGTTTATGAATTTTTGTATAATGAATTTGAGTTATTAATTTATATGGTTAAAAATCTTATTGAATCTAGTTTAATTTAAAATTTACGGAATAAATTTTTGATGTCTATAAAATTTTATAAAATTTTTTGTTCAAGAACAGTGTAGGCTGCTAGTTTAAGTTTCGATAATGAAAATTGTTTTAACTTTGTTTTGTAACATCAATGACTCGTGTTTGGTAATGAATACATGAAGGGGGTGTTACATTTATTGATATCAGAGCTACAGGTTTAACCGGTTTTGGAGATAAACCGAGTCGTTTATGAGTCAACAAATGTATACATGCCACTAGGATGTCATATATTACTAATGGTAACATTTGTATATTTGATACGCCTGCTTACTAATGTGAAATATTATTATGAGTACATATGTATGGGGGAGAAGGTTCGCGTCAAGCGACTCATATAGAGGGTCAAAATGATCCCGAGGTTGGTCAAGAAGCTAGTTTTGTCCAGCCTTTAGTACAATCTGGAGAGAATGTGCCGGTTCAGCCTGGAATACTGATACAGGACTAGGGAAACTTCTTACGAGCTCTGGAGATGATTGTTAATCAACCTCCACGAATTCCTATTTCTAAGAAGTTAAAGGAGTTAAAGCACTAATTTCACTGAAGGAGATCTTATTGTCACAGACTATTTGTTAAAGGATTTAAAGATTATGCTTGGGGGACTACACTGTGATGATCAAAGGAAGTTGAAAGGAGCTATGTCTTTGTTGAAAGGGCAGACTCGCATTTGGTGGTCAAATATTACTACTTGCCCCCGTGAAGAGATTAATTGGGATTTCTTCCTCCGCGAGTTTCGTAACAAGTAAATCGGTGACATATTTGTCCGAGAAATGAGAAATGAATTTCTAAATCTCAAACAAGGCGACATGAGGGTGTATGAATATGAATGTGAATTCAATTGTAATCACTAATTTTGTCTGGGCTTTTGTTCGAATATTATTATTATCATTAGTTATATTTGTCTCAATTATTTCGAAATGTGTATATTATATATGATTGAATATTTATATGTGAATCTATGTATATTTGTAAGCATATAAGTATGTATATATTATAAGTATTTATTATTATTAACGGGTTAAAAAAAACAAAGAAAAAACAGATCTAAAAACTAGGTAGCCCATTATAATTAAAAATCAGTCCTATTAAATAAAAATGTCCAATATTACAAACCTTTTATTACAATGGCCCGTTTTGGCCCAAAACTAAATAACCCTAAAAACCCTAAATATCTAACCCTAATATATATAACATATTTTTCTTTCTTGCAGCCGCCAGGGGATCTGAGCTGTTGGATCAGATCTGATCCAATGGTCTAGATTAAACCGAGAGACCCTTTAGCTGCCCTCACTCGCGCGTGCTGTCCACCGCCGCGACTGATCATCTTCATACGCGCCCACGCGCCAAATCTTTCACCTTTTCCAGCCACGTGGCGCGACCATCGATGATCCTGCTGCCACCACAAGCTCGCCTCAACCATCGATATGCACAAAACCAAAAAAGAAGAAGCAAATATCAGATTCAATCAACCTCAAACAATAAAGATTAGGTCTGCTTTATTATTGTTCACATGTAATCAGATTATAAATCCGAAAGGAAACCTATTGTAATGGATTATCAACCAAGAAGCAATAAAAACAACAACATAAAATCCTCAACTTTGGAGGTAAAAAAATCCTTTCACCTTCTTTTTTTAGTTTGAATAAAAAAAACAATAACACAAAAAAATAAAAGGAGACTAAGGGTTTACCTTCGGATCTCTTGTTGTCGCCGTCTCTGATGGCCGAGGGAGGTGCGCCGATGAACATGCACCAGGGTGTTTTTTCTAGGTTAGGTTCGATTTGAAATAGAGTTTTAAATGAAGTTTTAGTTTCCAGGCTTAGGTTCGATTTGAAAAAAAAGTTTCTATTTTTTTTAGATTTCGAAGCCGATGTACGGCGGCGCACGGCCGGAATCTGGAAACCTATGGCGGCACAGGGCGGAGGCGATGTACACGGCCAAGGTGTTCATCCTTTGAATTTCAGAGGATATGTTGGTTTTTTTTGGTTTTGGGATAAAAATGAATTTAAAAAAATGTCTTATATAGTGGATCAGTTTTAAACAAATGGTCTAATTAATTTTTTAAATCCCTCCGCCCCTCTTTTTCTTGCTCCGCATTCCTCCTTATTTTCTTTTTTTATTTTAGTCACTGATTTCAAATGAGTGTTGCTTTCTTTAAATTTTGTCCTTCAATTTTCGTTTTGTTTCGATTTGGTTCGAGATTCAGTGGTAAAATTACCCCTTTTGTCCCTCTTTCTTTTTGGTTTATTTATTTTGCAACCCTTATTTTACTGTTTCTTTTAATATATGCATAGTAGTTTCATTTTATGATTATTTGGTCCCTTATTATATATATATGTGTGTTATATGTATATATTAGTATTATTAGTAGTATATTATATACTATTATCTCACAATATACATTATATGTTATATATATTCTACTACATTATCTTATTTTATGTATTACCTTATATAGATATGTGTGTTATATATCATATTTTATTACTTATTATTATTATTATTATTATTATTATTATTATTATTATTATTATTATTATTATTAGATGTATGTTTATATGTGTTGTTTTTTATGCATTTTATTTGTCAATGTATATATGTATATTACGTTTTTTATTTATGTATGTCTTTAATAGCATTTTTATTCATTTTTTCGTTATATTTATTCGTACATGCATATTATGTATATTATATATATATATATATTATGTATTTTACATGTAATATATATATATATTATTTGCTTTTGTGTTGATTTTTATATGTTTTATATGTATAGAGTATATTTATGTTTTTTATATATTTAATCATATTTACATTTGTTTGTCTTTTCTTTTTTGTACATGCTTTTTATTTATTTCATTATTTTTTAAACCTAGTCTCATTCCGGTATTCTAGTGAGAGTGTCATCCCGGTCTGCGGGTGTCATCTCCTTTGGTACCATGAATCATGGCATTTTAAATTATCATTTTAAAATTTTAAATTAAATTGAATTGTAATTATTTTTAATAAAAACAATACAAACCCTTTAGATACCAAATTTTGGGCGTTGCGGGGTGCTAACCCTTCCCCGTGTGTAACCGACTCTGAGCTCGAATCTCTGGTTTTATTTTGGTGTCTGGTCTACCTTATCCAAGTGACCGGTGGCAACTTTCACGATTTTATTCCAAAATACAAAACTTTTTCAATTTTTTCCTTTTTAAACATTTTCCCAAAAGTTTTCAAATAAAAAGGAAACTTGTAAAATTTGTAAATATTTTAAAGGGTCACTACAGCTTGGCGACTCTGCTGGAGATGCATTTTTGTTTAAAAAAAAGAGTCAGGTCTTAGTCGTGTTTGTATCGTATTTAGTAAGAATAATTAAAATTCGATTTAATTTAATTTTTTTATATCCATACATTAGTTTTAGAACCATTAAGTGGGAGTAATTACTTCGCTTCGTGGGGTTTTCACCTCCATATGGTATAAGGGTCGTATTCCCTCAAATCAATGTTCAAGAGACAGTTCGAGTACCTTACTTTAGAACTGAACCTCATATAGTGAACCATAGAGCTCACTCTTTAGAGCCATACTGTTATGATGCTCGTTTAGTGATAACCCTTCTTAGGCTTTGTTTGATTTATTCTTTTTTGTTTCTATTTCATTTGCTTTAATTATTGTTGTTATAATTTAACTATATTATCCTACTAACTTTTTATGTTTGTTTTTTTTTTTTTTTTTATTTTTTGCATCACATCATAACATGGTGTTGATTAAAGAACGGTCCAATTTAGAGGACATTCGAGATAGGAGAGAAGACTGTTATGCTGAGAGCAATAAATGCTACAGTATCAACATTAGGCCAAAAAAAGACCCATTGATGAAAGAGACAAATTGACAATACAACACATTTTTACACAGAGGCGGATCTTCGCCGAAGCTAGTGGGGGCATGGGCCCAAAGTTTGAAAGTTTCACATTTAGCCGTTTTAATTTTAAAAAAAAAATAAATTTGAAACTAAAAAAACTATTATTGTATTTTACATAATTTCGATTAATTCTCTTTAATTTTTTTAAATTTTCGATTCTTTTTCAAAAAAAATTTAGTTAAATCCTATATTTTATGAAAATTTTGAATTAAACCCTTTAAAATCTTTGGAAATTTTAATTTAAGCCTCGAAATTTTTCATAAATTTTAAATAGGCCTTTCTAAGAAGATTGTCAATATTCTCCTCTAGAGAAGGGGTTTTTGTCTGCACTCTACAGTGGATCCTTCGAACAGTATAAGAGAAGAATTGACGAGGCAGCCTACGGACCGAAGATGATGCTGAAACGAGGAATACGAACTTTGCTTCACGAAGTCAAGATCTCAAGAAAAAAAAACCAGCTGTTATCTGTAATTCATATTCAGTCGCTTGCAATCAGATATCTTCTCCATTAAACGAAAGCCTCTATCGATATCTTCTCCATCAAACTCATTTGCATTCTATTCATTCATTCATTCATTCATTCATTCGAAATTCAATTCATTCATTCATTCATTCATTCATTCATTCATTCATTCATTCATTCATTCATTCATTCATTCATTCATTCATTCATTCATTCATTCATTCATTCATTCATTCATTCATTCATTCATTCATTCATTCATTCGTTCGTTGTAGATTTAGTCAATTGTTTCTAAGTCTTTATTTATTTTGTCCATATTATATATTGCATTCATTACTAAGAAAGTCGAATTAATTTTCAATTGTTTCTAAGTCTTTATTTATTTTGTCCATATTATATATTGCATTCATTACTAAGAAAGTCGAATTAATTATGGGAAACCCTCATTTTCAGAACAAGTTTAAGCTGCAATCATACTACACTCGTACAATACACGTTCTCAAACAAGAGCTATGGTGGATAGATTAGCTAGTGTCGAGAGGTCACAAAAAGATATTGAGGACCACTTGGGAACCATCGAGCAAAGAATCGAGAGATTTCAAGATGAAATTATAAACCGCATTACCACACTATTGGAGGTGAGGGAGACAGGGAAGACCCCAGCTACAGATGGAAATATCAATGTGGAACACTTAGGCGGGAACTCGTCTCATACCAAAGCTCCACCAGAAGGGTCAATTCTGAAGAATTCCCAAGTAGTTGGGGCATCTGTTTATAACCCGATTAATGTTATACCTAGCTTTAAAAAATAGGTTGATGTTGAAGTTCCAGATTTAAATCTGATCAATGAAATAGAGACAAGATTAAGGGCAGAGTTCAAGAAAAAAATTGAGGAGCAACGCCTACAAATAGAAGAAAAAGTCAGAATGCTGCAGGCAACCAATGACTACGGGGTCGATGCATGGATTTGAGCTTGGTAACCGATCTAGTTATCCCGCATAAATTCAAAGTGCTAGACTTTGAAAAATATGATGAGACCACTTGCCTTTCGGCTTATTTGACCATGAACTGCCGTAAGATAACGACACACTTAAAGAATGAAAAGCTGCTGGTTCATTGCTTCCAGGATAGTCTGACTTGAGCAGTCGCCCGATGGTACTCACAGCTTAGCCGAGCCAATGTAAAATCATGGAAGGATTTGTCTAAGGTTTTTATCAAACAATATCAACATGTCAAAGATATGGTCCCAAATAGGACAGTGCTACAAGGGATGACGCAGGGGCAAAACGAGAATATTCGATAATATGCCCAAAGGTGGAGAGATATTACAGCGCAAGTGCAACCTCCTATTCTAGAGAGCGAAATTACTTGCATTTTCGTAGATATCATACAAGGACCATTATCTGAGAAAATGATCCCCAACGTATCATTAAGTTTTACAGAGTTTGTAAATACGACAGAATCAATTGAGGCGGCATTCAGAAGTGGCAAGCTCAAAACTGGTGAAAGTTCGCAGAAATTCCAAAAGAGAAAAGATAATGAGGTCAACAACGTAAGTACCTACATGCCTAACAATGTCATGATCACACCAAACCCGGTAGTAACAATCTCCCAAGGATCGAGCAGAAAGGATACCAAAGGAAAAAAAGAAGAGACCTTTACTCCCATACCGATATCTTATGGTGAATTGTATTCCAAATTGGTTGAGGCCGATTTAGTTCGCCCTTATCACATTACTCCAATGCAACCCTCGTACCCTTCGTGGTATGACCCCAAAGCTCAATGCGAGTACCATGCATGAATTACCGGACATTACATCAATAATTGTAAGGCATTTAAAAGGGTGGTCCAAAACTTAATCAATAAGAGAGTGCTGAAAGTTGATTCCCTGAATGTAGCAGCTAACCATTTGCCTGGTCATGGTGAGCAAGGAGTCAATGTATTGAACTGGAGTGTCATAGGAGGGTATTGGAAAAGGTGGATGAACTCAAGTCCCCTTTGAGCTGGGTGTATACATATCTGCACATAACTTTTTTAGAAACCCAAATATTGATTGTAAGCATGACTTGGATTCGAGTCCAACGATCAATTTCGAGTAGCTTATGTCTAAAGGAAAGTGAATGTTACTAGGATACTACAAATGTGAACATCTTCTGTTCTATTTAGGCAGATGAGAGGAGCAAAACGAGTGTTCAGATAATTGGCAGATCCCATTGAGTGAATTCCCCTCTCAGACATTTGTCGTTTAAGATCCTTGAATCAAGTGTTGACCCTAAAACTTTTACCCCCTAAAGACTATTTTGATATCCATGTATGGGATGACGAGTGGCACTCTTTCACTTCCCCTCACAGATAAGAAAAAAATATCCATTTGCTGTCCCCCTTTGAGCCTGATCGTTTCTTTTCGTTGGAACCCAAACCAAGGATCACCTCCACACTAGGGGCAAAGAGGATGAGGATTGTTGTTCACAAATTAAGGTCGCCCAATTTTGACCACATTACAAATATGATGCTTCATGAATAAGCGCAAGAAATAAGAATCAGTGTACTGAGCACGAATATCAGAGAAACATCAAAATAAGCCAGCAAGAGAAATCTTTGCTTGAAAAGATTGGGTAAACCAAATTGAAAGTTTTTCAATAAGAAGGTTGACACAGGCAAGAATTAAAGCACCAAGCTAGAAAGTACAATAAAGGACGTCAAGAGCCTGGAAGATTTAATTACATTTGAATAAAAAGCGCATCAATATTCAGTCAAGATGCAAGCTACACGAGAAGAGGAAATAGGCAGTCTAGAGCGATCCAATGAATATGTTGCTCTAGTGTGAGTATACCCCAATTCAATTAATACATGAATAAGGCTTTAATTAGAAATTTACATGAACTTTGGTGGATCGATCACCTTTGAAATGATCATCAATACCGAGCTAAGACGCAAATCGGTCCATAGCCACACATTCCAAAGCTACAAGAGAAGGAAATGAACTCTAGGGTGAAAACCCAGAAATGGGCAGTCTAGAGTGATCCAAGAAATAAATCAAAGAATTTTTTTGATTTGAGCACATTCCGATCAACAAGTGCAGAGAAGGTATTTCACCAAGAAGAAATGATCCTTGGTTTCCTCACCCTTAAACACTTATTTGGGCCTTTATATCATTTCTTTCATAACCATGAGCCATAGCCTACATTACAAGCCTACAAAGACTATTCAGATCATATATGGATATCTGAGTTGGATAATTTTGTCTTCAGATCACATCCCGCCTTTAAGGGTTAACCTTTCTTCAAGGAACGTCAAGCTTCAAGTGTCTGATCGAAACCTAAATGAGGGAAAGATAGGGCATGGTGAGTTAGTGAGGTCAAGAGAGCCACTTAAATGGGATAGAAATTAGGTATAGGAAATGTTCCTTTCAAAAACCTAATAGCCCATAGGGGACTCCACACGTGCACATGTCATCGCAACCCTCGCGGTCCTTCAAACATAAGCTCCACTTGGGTTGAGCTTTGTCAATTTGAAACAAATGCACTCTTGCACTTAATATTTGGGTTTTTAATTTTGATCTCATTTTTATAAATTCAGTTTTTTAAAATTAATTTTCTAGCTCATCTTCATAAGTTTTTGAATTGAAATGATCTTAAAACTTTTTTCACCCTAAAATTTGAAAATATGGCTAACTTTACATGATGTTTTTGCATCAAAAATAAGATTTTATAACTCATCTTCATAATTTTTGCATTAAAATGAGTTCAAAACCCATTTTGCCCTGAATTTTGAAAATAGGGCAGGCTTTACACAATATTTTTGCATAAGTTTTTCATAATTTTTGCATTAAATGGGTTTAAAGCATTTCCTTCCCTAAATTTTGAAAACAGGGCCGACTTTACACGATGTTTTTGCATTAAAATAAGATGTTTAAAATCTTTATAAGTTTTTCATTAAAATGAGTTAAAAGTATTTTCTCTCCCTAAGAGCCAAAGAAGGGGCAAAACTTTACATCACAGATTTGAGAACGAGAACAATTAGTGGGATGCCATTTGTCCACCTGCTGAGATCATTTGTACATAGGAGTCCAAATCAGTATGGACCAAGGAGGTTATAGAGCCTAAATTTTTTTGGACTATTGAACAAAGTTGAAGATTAGTTCAAAAAGAGCAAAAGATGAACAACAAAATTTTGGGGGAAATTTTGTTGGGGCAAGAGGATGGCCAATCCATTTAATGGCAGAAACATTTCAGAACTATGACTCACAAACATTAAGTTGAGCAAGATATGAAGAGCAATCCAAAGAGAGAATTTGAAAAGGCTTTAGAGATAAGATTTTGAAGATCCGAACTTGACTTTAAGATGGGTTATATTAGCTGTAAAAAGAGCTCTAAAACAAGAAACCTTGAGCTTTCTCGAAGATGAGCTCATCCCAAGTGGTCCTCATTTTGCATTATTCATGCATCATGAGTAATTGACATCCTTAAGTTAGGGGCATGCTAACTCATATCATTAATTTGTTTTGTCTATGTTGACAGATATCATTAGAGATTTTAATGAATTACTTCAAAATTATTACTAGAGCCTTCAATGCATAACCTTTAATACCGTTCAAGCATCTATAAGACCTTCAGTACAGGGTGATTCGAGAAACCAGTAAGACCTTCAGTGCATGGCTTTTAGTATAGTTCGAGCATCTATAAGACCTCCAGTGTAGGGTGATTCGAGCAACCAGTAAGACCTTCAGTGCATGGCTTTAATACCGTTCGAGCATCTATAAGACCTCCAATGTAGGGTGATTCGAGCAACCAGTAAGACCTTCAGTGCATGGCTTTAATACCGTTTGAGCATCTATAAGACCTCTAGTGCAGGGTGATTCGAGCATCTAGTAAGACCTTCAGTGTATGGTATTATGACCTTCAGACCATCAATAAGACCTTCAGTGCTTGATGATTTGGAGAAATTAGTATCATCTGAACATCAATAAGACCCTCAGTGCGTGATGGTTCGAGCAATTATTAAGACTTCCAGTGCGTAACTCTAAGATTTTTGAGCCATCAGTAGGACTTTCAGTGCATGGTGATTCAGTATCAAAACATGGAAGTAGGACAAGAATGAGCAAAGAGGGGCAGCTGTAATCACTAATTTTGTCCGGGCTTTTGTTCGAATATTGTTATTATCATTAGTTATATTTGTCTCAATTATTTTGAAACGTGTATATTATATATGACTGAATATTTATATGTGAATCTATGTATATTTGTATGTATATAAGTATGTATATATTATAAGTATTTATTATTATTAATGGGTTAAAAAAACAAAACAGATTTAAAAATTAGGTAGCCCATTATAATTAAAAATCAGTCCTATTAAATAAAAATGTCCAATATTACAAACCCTTTATTACAATGGCCCGTTTTGGCCCAAAACTAAATAACCCTAAAACCCTAATATATCTAACATATTTTTCTTTCTTGCAGCTGCTAGACGATTTGAGCCGTTGGATCAGATCTGATCCAACGGTCTAGATTAAATTAAGAGACCCTTCAGCTGTCCTTACTCGCGCGTGTTGTCCACCACCGCGAATGGTCATCTTCATATGCGCCCACGCGCCAGATCTTTCACCTTCCCCGACCACGTGGGGCGACCACCGACGATCCTGCTGCCACCACCGGCTCGCCTCAACCACCGATATGCACAAAACAAAAAAAAAACAAAGCAAATATCAGATTCAATCAACTTCAAACAGTAAAGATTAGGTTTGTTTTATTATTATTCACATGTAATCGGATTATAAATCCGAAAGAAAACCTATTGTAATAGATTATCAACCAAGAAGCAATAAAAAACAACAGAAAATCCTCAACTTTGGAGGTAAAAAAAATCCTCTCACCTTCCTTATTTTTTTAGTTCAAATAAAAAAATAATAACTAAAAAAAATAAAAGGAGACTAAGGGTTTACCTTCGGATCTCTGGCCGTCGCCGTCTCCGATGGCCGAGGGAGGTGCACCGATGAACATGCACCGGGGTATTTTTCTAGGCTAGGGTTAGCCTTTTTTTAAAAAAAAAGAAAAAAATAAAATTTTGTTGGGATTCGGTTTCCAAAACTCAAAAAGGGGGGTGTTTTTTATTCAAATGGAGTTTTAGTTTTAAGGCTTATGTTCGATTTGAAAAAAAAAAAAGAGTTTCTAGTTTTTTTACATATTCCGGTGCCGATGTACGGCGGCGCACGACCGGAATCTGGAAACCTATGGCAGAACAGGGCGGAGGCGATGTACACCGGTCAAGGTGTTCATCCTTTGAATTTTAGAGAATATGTTGGTTTTTTTTTTTGTTTTGGGATAAAAATGATTTTTTTTAAAAAAACAAATGTCTTATATAGTGGATCAGTTTTAAACAAATGGTCTAATTATTTTTTTAAATCCCTCTGCTCCGCATTCCCCCTTATTTTTTTTATTTTATTTTAGTCACTGATTTCAAATGAGTGTTGCTTTCTTTAAATTTTGTCATTCAATTTTCGTTTTTGTTTCTATTTGGTCCGAGATTCAGTGGTAAAGTTACCCCTTTCGTCCGTCTTTCTTTTTGGTTTATTTATTTTGCAACCCTTATTTTACTGTTTCTTTTAATATATGCATAGTAGTTTCATTTTATGATTATTTGGTCCCTTATTAAATATATATATATATATATATACGCTTAATATATCATATATATGTGTTATATGTACATATTAGTATTATTAGTAGTATATTATATACTATTATCTCACAATATACATTATATGTTATATATATTCTACTACATTATATTATTTTATGTATTACCTTATATATACGTGTTATATATCATATTTTATTACGTATTATTGTTATTATTATTTATTATTACATGTGTTGTAATGTTGCTCATTTATATATATATATATATATATATATATTTTATATGTAACACGTATATTAGATGTATGTTTATATGTGTTGTTTTTATGCATTTTATATGTCATTGTATATATGTATATTACGTTTTTTATTTATGTATGTCTTTAATCGCATTATTTATTTATTTTTTGTTATATTTACTCGTACATGCATATTATGTATATTATATATATAATTATTATGTGTATTTTACATGTAATATATATTATTTACTTTTGTGTTGATTTTTATATGTTTTATATGTATATAGTATATTTATGTTTTTTATATATTTAATCGTATTTACATTTGTTTGTCTTTTCTTTTTTGTACATGCTTTTTATTTACTTCATTGTTTTTTAAACCTAGTCTCATTCCGATATTCTAGTGGGAGTGTCATCCCGGTCTTCGGGTGTCATCTCCTTTGGTACCGTGAATCAAGGTATTTTAAATTATCATTTTAAAATTTTAAATTAAATTGAATTTTAATTACTTTTAATAAAAACGATAGAAACCCTTTAGATACCATTTTTTGGGCGTAGCGGGGGTGCTAACCCTTCCCAGTGCGTAACATACTCCAAAATCGAATCTCTGGTTTTATTTTGGTGTCCGGTCTACTTATCCAAGTCACCGGTCTACTTATCCAAGTCACCGGTGGCGACTTCCACAATTTTATTCCAAAATACAAAACTTTTTCAATTTTTTCCTTTTTAAACATTTTCCCAAAAATTTTCAAATAAAAGGGAAACTTGTAAAATTTGTAAATATTTTAAAGGGTCGCTACATCAATAAATTGAGCCGTTTCGCCTCAGAGTTGATTCCTACTGAAAAAGATCGCAGCATCTGTTTCGTTGAAGGTTTGAATACTGAATACAAGGAGATATTAATTGCTATGAATATCACCGAATTTCAAGAGACAGTTAATCGAGCTAAAGGAATGGAAAGAGTTCGGGTAGAAAAGATAGCGACTCATAGTGTCCAGTCTCAAAAAAGGAACTACGGAGGATCATTTGGTTCACCATCTACTAAACGAGGCAAGAGATCTTATCAGGATAACCAGGGAGGATCCACTACATCCTTAGACAAAAATCTAGGTCGGGAAAGTTTAGAGATTCACAGGCTTCAGCTGCAAGAACATGGGGATCAAGGAAATTCCAAGGCCCAGCTATATGTGAACATTGTGGCAAGTATCATTTGGGAAAATGTTGAGCCCTAACAGGATCTTGTTTTGGTTGTGGTGCCACTGATCATTTTATACGAGATTATCCAAAGTTTGGTGATAGATCAAAACGATCGGAGAAATCTGCGGTTCAGAACCAAAGAGGGAAATATCAGGGTAATCTAGGATATGCTAAGACCACTCGTCTGGGAACATCTGAAGCTGCTTCCACTAAAGAGTTCAAGACTCCAGCAAAGGTTTATCATATTCGCACCGAGGATAATAAGAATGCACCTGATATTGTCACAGGTACCTTTCAGCTTTTTAATAAACCTGTATTTGTATTAATAAATCCAGGATCTACTCATTCATATGTTAGTTCTAAGTTAGTCCAAGACAGAGGGATTACCTTAGAACCTACATCTAGTGATATCTTTGCAACTAACCCTATTAGTCATAGTATTCGGGTGAATAAAATTTGTAAGCAGTGCCCGATAGTGATACAGGGAATTGAATTCCCTGTCGATTTGATGGAATTACCTTTTCATGAATTTGAGATTATTTTGGGCATGGATTGGTTGCATGCTTATCATGCTATATAGTGGATTGTCGTTTAAAACGACTAGTGTTGAGAAGTAAGGAATGTGAAGAAATAGTAGTGGTCGGAGAAGGATCAAATGGTTTGAGTAATGTGATATCGGCAACAAAGGCAAATAGATTATTGTATCAGGGATGTCAGGCTTACCTAGCCTATGTGGTGGATACTCAATAATCAAAACTAGATATTAATAGTATTTCGATAGTTCGGGATTTCCTTGATGTATTTTCAGAAGAATTGCCAGGGTTACCTCCGGATCGAGAGGTGCAATTTGGAATAGAAGTTCTACATGGTACTGAATCGATATCTATGACACCTTATCGAATGTCTCCGATAGAATTGAGGGAGTTAAAGGCTCAATTGCAGGAATTATTGGACTGGGGTTTTATACGACCTAGTGTATCACCTTGGGGAGCACTGGTTCTTTTTGTTAAAAAGAAAGATGGATCGATGCGGCTATGCATTGATTATCGTCAGTTGAATAAGGTGACAATTAAGAACAAATATCCCTTGTCGAGGATTGATGATTTGTTTGATCAATTGAAAGGAGCAGCTGTGTTTTCTAAGTTCGATCTTCGGTCAGGGTATTATCAGCTAAAGGTTAAAGAAGAGGATATTTCGAAAACAACATTTCGAACATGGTATGGACACTATGAGTTTTTAGTGATGCCTTTTGGCCTCACTAATGCTCCTGCAACATTTATAGACCTGACGAATAGAGTGTTCCAACCGAATTTGGATCGATTCGTTGTTGTGTTTATTGATGATATACTAGTTTATTAAAAGACTAAGGAAGAACATAATGCTCATCTGCGATATAAACCTAGTTTAATTAAAAAATTACGAAATGAATTTTTGATGTCTATAAAATTTTATAAAAAATTTTGTTCAAGAACAGTGCAGGCTGCCAGTTTAAATTTCGATAATGGAAATTGTTTTAACTTTGTTTTGTAACATCACCGACTCGTGTTTGGTAACGAATACGGGAAGGGGGTGCTACACTAAACACCACATCCCAACTCTTAAATTAGCAATAGAGTTGTTTCTTTGTTTATAGGCAAAAGAGGTAAACAAAAGTTTTGCTACATTTGAGCAAACACATTTGGCCAATTGACTAAGCTGCTTATCTTTATTCTCTTAGGTTATGGGTTCTAGACCTACTAGGAGCACCCCTTTCTTTCCCCTAGAGTCTCCTCTTCTCCTCCCCTCTAGGTAGGATTAGGATTTGACAAAAAGTTTTGCTATTTTTCAGCCAGTTAGTTCAGTTTGACAAAAATAATAAATGTATAAAAGCCAAAATAGGTAAATACAAAATTTAAGTATTAAAATAATTTTTTTAAAGTTGGACTAAAATCCACACATATATATGCATAATAAACTTCGATATAAACCTAGGATTTTAACTATGTATACTTCTTTTATCACAAATCACAATGACTAACAATTTTTAGGTTTAACCATCGGTATCCAACTTATTCACAGATTAATCATTATCAGATTTTACATATGCCTAATATGGGAAAACTCCCAATCCGACCCTTTTCATATACAAAGTCAAGATTTGAATATCTAATCTTACTTTATTTAAACATTAAAGTGCAAGTGTAAAAGAATAAAAAATTGATTTCAAAAATTACATTGATATATATTACAATAATCAAAAACAAAATTTGTATGAATCTTATATTTTTTGCCTAAGATCGGACTGGATTATGTTAAAGTCATTAGATTTTTTTATGATAAAAAAATATTTTTATACATGTTGATCAATACAGTTAAAAAAGTGACATAATTGGATTGTTTTACTGATAATGAAATCAGTTGAAATTTATAATGAATAATTGGATTGATTTGTCAATTATTGGATTTATAGATTAAAAGCGCTAATCTAACAATGATAAGGAAATGACAATTATGTTTAGTGAAATTAATTAAGATAAAAAATGATTTATAAATTAAAATTAAGTTTTTGACTAATTTTAACAATTTTTTTGAACAATGACAACTAAATTTTATTAAAAAAATAGTGAAATATATCACAAATACAAAGCACCAAAAAAAGAGAAAAATGAGATTTTTTTCCTCATACCAAAATAAATCATGAAGCCCAAAGGTGCCACAAAAGAAAAGGAAAACGTGCAAAAAAAAAGCTGAGATTCTTATTAAAAATTGAAAAAACTCAAAAAAAGAAAAGAAAAAAACAAGGAAAATGATGAACATTGATGGTCGACAACCAGCACTAAAGTCGGTGTTGTCTTTGGCCGACTAATTTTAACCATTAAGTCATAACGATTTTTTTTAGAGCTATTACTATCATGTGACACTATAATTTTACCACGTGGCCTTTGCAGATTTTTTTCTTCAAAAAAAAAGTTTTATATTTCTTAAAATGTATTTTTTTTATAAATTTTAGAAGTTCTTTAGAATTTTTAAATAAAAACAAAATATATTGAAAATGTCAAATGACAATAATGCGACACGATATGTGGCACCAATAAGTTCTAAAAATCATTATTTTTTATAGTCAGTGTTGGTCAAATGAGTGAATTAATGAATTTTTTGGTATAAATATTTAATTGGGTGCAAAAAATGTTATGGAATTTAACTAATTTTTTATTCAAAAGTTCAAGGACTTTTGACACCCATTGACCAATTTTTTATATAAAATATTGTTCATTCACCAACATTATGAGAGCGACAAAATCAAGTAATTTACACTATACACTCATTCAAACTTAAACTAAAATAAAATCTAAACTAAAAATGAGCAAACATATTTGGTCGGTTTGTCAAGCTGCTCATCTTTGTTCCCTCATATTTCCTTAGGTCATGGGTTCTAGACCCGGTAGAAGCACTCCCTTCCTTTCTTTAGAGTTTCCCTTTCTCCTCCCCTCTAAGTAGGATTAGGATTAAAATTTGTCAAAAAATCTAAACTAAAAATGTAAGCTTATATAAATTTACACTATAGTAAAACTAAAACTTAAACGTTCAAATTTGTTATGGTCATTTGGCTACCCTTTAGGAATGTGTTTGAGGTATATATACACTCATTTTCATGTAATGGCTTTTTGGTTGGGTCAGTAGTCTCTTCCTTGATTTTATAATCAGTATAATGTCCTTTGTAGCAATCATAGGACGACTAATTACTCTCTCAATACATATAAACCTGAACCAGAAGAACAATATAATTAAATTAACAAACTGCCTTTTCGAGGATTCTTAGAGATTTTTACTTTTCCGAAAATATGCCAAAGATCAAAAGAAATGAAAATATATTTTAAAAGATTGTATTTTAATATTTATTGAATATAAATATCAAAGTATTAATATTTTTACTTTTCTGTGTATATTTCACGTTATTTTAATTTACAAAGACAATTACATTTATAGTAATTAGCTACCAGCCTCTAACTAAAAAATTGTTTAACTGATTAGTTTACATTCTCAACTAATTATTAATAAATTAACTGAACTCTAACTTCTAACTTCTAACTTCTAACTTCTAACTTCAACACTCCCCCTCAAGTTGGAGGAAAGAAAATATTTTTCATCCCCAATTTAGATATTAGCTTGTCATGCTGTTGCAAACATAGGGCCTTTGTCATCACGTTTGCAAGTTGCTCTGTTGATGGCACAAAAACAGATTGAACGAGACCTTGTATTTTCCCCTTAAAAAGTGAATCAATTTTAATATATGTTTTACCTTTTAAAGAAATTTTCAATATGTTTGGTGTGTTCATGGTACACAAGATTAACCACAAGTTGTAGGGCTGCTTTGTTGTCACAATACTACTTTACTGGACCAATTTTCTTCACTCCTAACTCTTCAAGTAATCCTTTCAAAAACCAGTTCAAAGGCAGTCATTGTCATACTTTTATATTCTGCTTCTGCTGACGATGTTGCTATCATTCTTTACTTTTTTGATTTCCAGGATATCAAAGAATCTTCAAACTTAATACAAAATCTTCTTACATATTTTTTCGTCATTGAACATGCTGCCCAATCTGCATCATAGTAGGCTTCAATCTTGTAGTCATTTGAAGCTTTGAACAACAATCTCTTCCCCGGATCCTTTTTAATATGTCTCACAACCCTAAGAGCAACTTTTATGTGAAAACTTTTAGACTCTGCATGAACTAACTAAGATAGTGCACTGTAAATATTATGTCTGGCCTAGTGTATGTTAATAAATCAGCCTTCCTATTAATTTTTGGAAGACAAATTTATCAGGCAATAACTCATCCATATTATCCCCTTTTGCACCTTCATCATAGATAACTGTTGTTAGCTTCAGATTCTTTTCAAGGAGAGTTAGTGCACACTTAGCTCCTCCTAAATCAGAATCATTTTATGAGTTTCAAAACATATTTTTTTTGGTTCAGAAGTATTTCTTCCTTGAATCGTAAAACTTTAATTCCCCGAAAAAATCTTAGATCTCCCAGATCTTTCATCTTAGAATTTTAGTTCAGAATTGTTTTTAATTCTTCAATCATCTTTTCTTTATTCTCTGTAATTAATAGATCATCTACACAAATTAGTAAAATCACAATATCATCTCTATCTCTTTTTGTGGACAGAGAGTAGTATAGTTTGCTCTGAACATAACCAGCAAGTAGTAAGGCTTCTATCAATCTCAAGTTTCATCTTTTCTTGCTTGGGGAATTTGTTATGAGTGCCAGGCATCGGTCACATGGCCAAACACCGGTTCAGTTTTTGAGGTTGACTACTTCTGGGCATAGTCAAGGTTCTTCGAGAAGTGGTGTTGGGTCGTTGTCGAAGTATCAGGGTAGAGGTTAGGTGAGATCTACAGTTAGACCTGGCAAACTTGACCCCAGACTCAAAAACCGAACCGATTTACCCGAACCGAGACCCGAAATCGGCCCAAACATGATGACCCAAAATTTGATCCGAAATCGAAACAAACCGAACCGAATTTTAGTTGAACCGAAATGGACCCGAACCGATTTTTGACCGAACCGAATGGACCCGAACCAAATAGACCCGAACCAAAGGCAACACGAAATATAGAAAAGATATTAATAGAAATAAATAAAGATAGGATATGAACAACAGCACAACTCACCAAAAAGTTAAATATATTGACTTTATAAATCTATATATAGGGTGTAAAAAACGGACCGGCCTAATAACTCGATTAAAATCGACCGATCTCTCATTGACCCAAAATTGACCCGAACCGAAATCAACCAAACCGAAAATAACCAAACCAAAAATAACCGAACCGAAAATCAACCAACCTGAAATGACCCGAATCACAATAGACCCAAACTAAAACTGAACCGAACTGAATCGAATCAAAACTGAATTTGAACCGAATAATATCAGACTCGAAATGACCCAAACCAAAATGACCCGAACCGAAATCGAACCGAATGACCCGTTTGCCATCTCTATCTACAGTTAGAGTTATCACACGAGCTTTATGGTGTTCATACCAGAAATGACAAGCTTGTTATCGAGGGTATGTTAAATGATTTGGTCCCATTGTGGTTTTCAGTTTCTTGATGGCAGTTTGATTTCTTGTTCTTACCTTGGCAGAGATTTTATTGAACATGTTCTGTGATATGTTTCTTCGAGGTTGATATCGGTTTGGTAAATTAATAGATTGGTAAGTGTGGGTAAGTAAGAGTTCCACCATGGGTAGTGTGTATGGTTTAGGGTAACAGTCCCTATAGACTTGTTAGACTTACCCTTAGTACGGGTTGGTCACGTGAGTGCGAGGGGTGCCTTGGTTTCCAAGCAAGAATTTCAAATTTGGGGTGTGGAATGAACCAGTTTGTCTGTATTGTGTGTGAATAAATCCTATCTCTTCAGCTTATGTGTTGTGCTCATGTGATGCTAGTTGAAGAGGAACTTGTAGGTTGCAAGACGTTCTTAGTTCACGTAGTTGACGCAAGGTGAGAGTTTGCGGTTTAGAGCGGTGGACGTGCAAGTGGTTATCGGGGTACTCTTCGAGGGTTGAGCGGGATAACCTCTTGATCGTGGATTAGTACCCATGATAAGGGATGTGTTGAGTTCGATATTAAGTGTTCATCACCTTGTGGTCTGACATCTGCCGAACCTCTAGTGTGAGGACTCCTTGGTAGAGGAGGGGGCGCGGGCGATGTCACGAAGGGGTTTACCATGGGACGTGCTTGTGTTGATATAGCGAGATATAGTGGCGTTAGCTGTTGTGGGTCGATGTATAACAATGGAATGCCAATATTTGTTTTCAGGGCTGGTGATCTTGTTAATATTGAGGAGTTTGAGATTCCCGTAAGATCGTTCAGGATGTTGGTCTCGTAAGTTAAAGGTTAAGGAGAATTAATGTTAAACTTTAGGGGTTTGATGCAATGTTTGAACTCTAAGGGCAAGTTGAAGAGTGTTTTGGACTTACGAATGCGTTGAGATAATCTTAAGTTCGATGAATTAAGGGTTGCTTATTTGGGTTTGAGATGGATTGTTTTCATGCATGATGACAGTGTAAAGATGTTCCGAATAGCTTCGGAGAAATGTGGGTTTTGGTTAAAGTTGTATAGAATCGGATTCTTGTGTTGTAATAAGTTGTGTTGGGAGAACCATTAGGAATCTTGAAGGACTTGCTAAAGTTTTAGCACCAACGCTAGTCAGAATTTGGTGGTTGGGAGTAAAAGAGAGTGTTCAGACCTTTGGGGACAGTTTGGTGGTTTGATCTTTAATAGAGCTTGGTTTTGGTAACAATTTTATTTTGGAAACGCGAGTGTTAGTATAGAGGTTTGTTCACTGAGTTGTGACTTACCCGAAATGAATTTAGCGTATCGATGTTCGACAGTGCTGTTGAGATTATCTTTGATTGATCCGTTTCAAGTTCTATATGAGTGTTGTTCCGGACGTTGGGGATGCTTTGTTGAGGAGTCTTGTAAAAAGTTGAGAATTTATGTTAAAGGTTTTGGTTGGGAAGGTTTCGTGAAGAACCTAGGGTCGTAGGCATGCGTGAGCGAAAGTATGGTTGGATCCTTGGCATCATCATCTCCTTCCCCTGTTTAAAATTTTGAGGACGAAATTTTCTTTAAGGAGGAGAGAGTTGTAACGACCCAAATTTTAAAATGAGAGGGTCTGGTAGAACCAAATGATGGGCTTTGTGTGTGGGCCGTGTGTTTGGGCTTTCAAGAACCCTTTTTGAGTTCGGTTTTAGTTGTTGGGCTTGCTTAGGTGGTTTGGAGTTGGGCTAGGAAGATGTGATGAGGGTAAAATGGTAATTTCATAATTTGATAATGGGAAAGGGGCAGGTGTTATGTTTTTCTCTACAGAAAAGAAGGGGGTGATCTCATTATGTTTTTTTGTCTCCTTCATTCATCTAAACTCACCTCCCATCCAAAACCAAAACCTAAAGGTTGAATCTTTGAGATTTGTGGGGGGAAATCTCGTTTTGCTTGAAGAGGAAAGTTTGATCAGCATAAAAGGATCTTTATTTCAAGGTAGATATGGTTTGAAATGGTGGAAGAAGAGGTGTAAAGGGGTTTGGGAGAGGAAGAACGGGAGTGGATGCTTAAAAGCTTCTTCATCAGCTTAAATCCAAGGTTAGTACACTTCTAAATTCTGTGTGTTCATGTGCATCATCATTTTGGTATGTATTTCTTGATATATGATGCTTTGGTAATTTAGAGCTTGGTTGGTCATTAATGGTAAATCCTATATTTGATGATGTTTAAGGGTAAAAATGGTTAGAAACTCACTTAATAACTCCTCATAACTTGTAGGATCAATTTGGGGCTTAATCATGTAGGTTAAGGGTCAGAATAATGAAATTCCAAACTCTAGGTTTCGAAATCTGGGTTCGCGTACCGATACGGGGTGGGTGCGTATCGGTATGCCTTCGTGCTAAGGAAGATGAGTCGTAAGAGGAGTACTGGTACGGCTTACCGCGTATCGATACTCCAAGTATAGTGAGAATTTAGTGGCAAATTAGCATATCGATACGTGCGACGCGTATCGATACTCATTGTTACATTACCTAGAAAAGTTGTCAAGTACTGATACGCATGGTTGGCGTATCGATACGAGTGAGGATCGGTATAGGGCAATCTGAGTACCGATAACGAGTATCGATACAGGGTGGGAGGTATCAGTACGCCTTAAAGGTTTAATTTCTTTGAACCTAATGTGAGTATCGGTACTCGTATAGAGGTACCGGTATTGGTGAGGAGTACCGATAACCACGAAAGAGTATCGGTACTCACAGGACAATCTGCCCAAGAAATTGAGTTTATGTTCGGGAGTTTTATAAATTGTGGCTAAGGTCTTAATGGGTCTCTTATGACATAAAATGAATGGTAAAATCGAGAAAGTGTGCTTCTAATCTTTGATGTGAATTAATTGGCTAAATGAGAGCCTAAACAGAAGTGAATTGCTTATGTTAGCAAATTCTAAGGATCCATAGTGGATCGATTGTGGTTGTGTGCCAGGTAGGGCACTTGTATGGATTCGTGGTGGATCATGTATAGTTACGTGCCAAGTAGGGCACATGTGTGGTTACGTGTCTTTGTTTGGTGGGATCCAGATACCCAGTGAGTGGGTGTTGCAGCACAAGAAGACCACTCGATGTGAGATTCCGAGTGATGAAATGAAGGCCATCCGATGCGAGATTTCGGGTGATGATATTTGCTCGATGTGAAATTCTGAGCCCCGCTCGGTGTGAGATTCTGAGTATACCGCTCGATGTGAGATTCCGAGCAGCTCGATATGAGATTCCGAGCATGGGTGGGTCTCCTAGTGTTGGGTGACATTAGGCCTCACTCTTGGTTTGTTTATTGACGTGTTTATGTTGTTGAGATGCAATTTGCACATAGCATGTGTTTAGGCAGTCATAGTAGCGTCATTGCTTTATCTTATCTTGATATCATGTCTCATAGCATGCTCTTAATTATGATTCACATGAAGTATGGTCGAGTGGTTGTGTATCCACTGAGCTTTGTTAGCTCATCGTTCGGAATCATTGTTTCGTTCGCAGGTTAGAAGGTTTGGCATGTTCTTGGAGGAACACCATCAGTGGAGGATTTTAGTGCCTTGTTTCTTCAGAGTACAGTACTTAGGTCTTTGGGCTATGTATTCGTAGGAACCTATTGTACATTGTATATTGCAATTTGTATTTGGAATTTTAAAATGATCAAGTCAAATGTTTTATTTATGTAATTTCAAAGGAGTTCCACTTTATATGTTTTAAATATTCATTATGTATTTTGGGTCCGAAATTAAATGGGTTTTAATAATTGATTTGTAGATTGGGCTAAACTGGTCAAAATTTTGTGGTAATAGGTTGGGCTTGGGGCCCAGATGTGACATCCGAGTCGAGGGTGTTACAGGGTTTTTTATTTTTACTTTTGTGGGGAATACTGATGGTTCAACTAGAGTGTCACATCTACCCGTTTGCAAGTATTATAGCCGACGGCATTTTAGAGTATGCTTTTTTCTACGTTGGGTTTACTATAGTTGCAGGGCACCTTGTCACATGGTGAAAGATTGTCTTAACATAGATGATGCTACTCCATTACAGTCTTAGAGGTTGTCCCATTCTCATCGTGGTCAGAGTTTTGCTAGATTTGGTGCTAGCGCATCATCTAGATACCATGGTAGATGTACCGTGAAATCTACTGCCTGAGTCGACACTCAAGACATTGCGAGACAGTCTGATGTTCAGGCCAGAGATGACAGCTTCTTCGATGATGATTTGATAGGTATCTTTATTTCGTTTTGGGTTTCAGTTGTTGCCTTGATGGAAATCTGATTCCTCATTTATTAAATGATATTGGTTTTTTTAGAGTAAGTGTTGTGGTAAGATCTAGAGGCTGATGTTGGATTGATTAATTTATCAGATTTGTAAATGCTAGTAGGTAAGATTGTTATCGTGGATAAATGTTGGGGGATTGAGAGTAATTGTCCTCATGGACTTGTTGGATTTACTCCCTTCTTTGTGGATGTTACCTTGTGCTTAAAATCGTTCATTTGAGGATGATGTAAGCCTTAGTTCTTCAGCGAGAGTCACAAGTCTCGAGGTTCAGAATAAACAAATTTGTTGGTAATCGGCGCAATAAACCGTCACCTCTCTTGTGTGATTACCATGTTTCGGTGATATTAGTCCAGAATGTTTGATAAGTTGTGAGACTTTCTTAACCCACGTGGTAGACGCGAGGGTTAAGAGGGAGTTTGAATCTTTAAAGCTTGCGGGCAATTAAAGGGATATTGATGTGTTTTTTCAGGAATGATCGAGCTTACCTCTTGACTGTGGGTTAGAAACCACGATGGGGGTAATGTCGAGTTCGGCATCGATGTCTATCACACTCTAGGGTGGCACTAACTAAATTTGAGAGCGAGGACCCATTTGTAAAAAAAGAGTTGAACGCGATGTTGTCGTCGAGTGGTTCACCTCGGGACATACATGTATTATTGTTAAGAGTGGCGAATCGAGGAAGTTATGTATTGAACGTCGTTGGCTAGTAAGTATTGGTGAAGGAATGCTACCCATTTTTAGAGGTCGATGACCTTGTAATTGGCTGACGAGTTTTGAGGTTGATTCATGATCGTTTAGAATTTGAGTATCTTGAGTTGAAGGATAAAGTAAAGTGGTGAAAATATTGTATTTAATGTGATGGTTGGACTCTACCAAAAATTTGTGAGGTGATTAGAGCTTATGAATGCGTCGACATAACCATGGACTTGATGAATCGAATATATTGCTCTATCGAATCTTTCGATGGTTGTTCTCGCGTATGGTAGGTCAGTGTGTACAGTAACAGAATAACACAGCGAAAGTGTGGTTTATCGACTATAACTGTATAGAACCAAAATTCTTGTGTTGCATCAGACCTTGTTGGATGAATTTTAATCGCTAGTGGAGATGTATGCGATAACAGTTTTTGATGGAAATCTACGTGGCTCGATTTGTGGGGTTGTATGACTGTCTGTTTGGATTTTGCTTGAATTGGGTTGAATTCGAGTAAGTTGGATGCTAAGTTTTGTCTCGGTTAACTGAGTTAGAGAAGTTTTTTGATGGTTCGAGAGAGATCGACGTTAGTGTTTGATCGTTAGAAGTTACACGTATGTAATAGATCGACGTTAGTGTTTGATCGAGTAGGTAATAGATAATGGAGTTTTCCTTGTGGTACATCTGCGAAAGGTGTAGCATCTTGGATGCTTTTGGGATTTAAGTTAAAGGTTTTTGAACCGTAAAGGATGGTAAAGATGATTGGATAGGTGACTTACTGTTAAGCAATCACTACTGAGATGGAATACATATAATAAGTTCCATGTATCGATGTTTAGATGGTATTGTTAAGATCCATTCCATGATACCTCAATCGAAAGATTGAGATGAATGCTAGTTTGGACGAGAAAAAAATAAATAATGTTACCATAATGGAATTGTAATCGACAAGTAAAGATTCTTTAGAGGAACCCCGGAATCAAGGTGACTACATGTGCTTCAGAGGAAGAGTTCGATCAGTGTTGGTCGCGTCTCCTTCCTTCGTTTAATTTTGAAGGACGGAATTTCTTTTTAAGAGGGGAGAGTTGTAAAGACCTAAATCTCTAATTCAACGTGCGGGCGTTGACCCAGGTTATAGACCTTCGTGTTAAATTGGGTATTTGGATCCCTTGGGCCAAGATTGGATCTTAATGGACGAGTATTGAGTTATTTGGGTTTAGTAAGTGACCATTTTGAAAAGGGGAAGAAACTTAAAGTGTTTATGTTGTATTTGGAACCCTTTTTAATTAAGAGGCTGAGTTCCCTTTTAAATTCCTTGTCTTCACGTGATAGGAACGGGAGACAAAAATTTTGTTTGTTAGACCACCCTTTTCCTAATCTTTTTCCTTTCTCGTTCTTTCTTACATTTTTCCTCTATTGAAACCATGACCACGTAGGTTTAAAGATCAAATCTTCACCTTCCAAAGTTCCATTTTGGGATTCGTGACTGAAGAAGAAATTAATCTTCATATCTTAAGCATCAAGAAAGTGGTATTCTCTACTCAAAGAGGTGAGTTTGTCATTTATGGGTTTGAGGGATTAAAGGTGTTATGGAGCTTTCCTTTGAGGTTTGGGTTTGTAAATTCGTAGTATATTTCTCCCATAATTATTAGTTGAAGCTTTAATTCATTTTTCATGTTGGTATGACAAGATGAGAAATTTGGGGGTTTCTTTAAAGCTTGGGTCAAGAGAGAAAGTTGAAGGGTTTTTCTTAGGAGCTTGAATGCGAGATTTCCTCTAAAGGTCAGTACATCTCTGACTCATATATTTTCTTAAAGATCATTAAGTGATTGTTTTGCCTGATTTATAGTTTTATGGGTGTTGTTGGGTGGAGCTTGACTTTAAAAATCAAGATAGTGATTTTGATGTTAATAATGTTGTTAGGTGACTCTAATAAGCTCATAAATAGTCTAATAAACTTTAGTAAATAATCAGGTAGAATTTAAAAGGTTTAGAGGAAAGTTAAAAGATATTTTGAGCCTTAGAAAATATTTTATGGGTTTCGGTACTGGTACGCGATGTGTTTGTACCGGTACCCCTTGTTTATAGTGAAGAACAAGGGCGAACTGTGAAAGGAGTACTGGTACGGGCTTTAACCAGTACCGGTACGCTGTTCGAACCAGTATTAATACGGGCTTGCCCATATAGGTACTCGAAGGTAGGAAGCGATTCTAGTGAGCAAATTTAGTATCAGTACGGGAAGGAGCGTATCAATACCGAGATTGTATCGGTACTTGTGTTGGAGTACCGCTACCGAGGGCCAGACAATCCATTCTTCATAGAGCTCGCGTATCGGTACGAGAAAGGTGAGTACATGTACTCGTTGTACCATATCGGTACACAAGGTCAAGTATCAGTACCGACTGGGAAATCTCCCCAAAAATATAATTTTGAGTTCGAGAGGTAAAAATTGTGGGCTACGGCCTAATAGACTCCTAATAAGATTAAACAACTTATAAAACTGAGAAATTGAGATTACACCCTTATGTGCAGGCATAATGAGATAGGTGCTTGCTTGATTTTCCTAGAAAAACTCAAATAAGTTGATGTAATGATTAATATCTTCCATAATATACCATATTCTTGGTAGTGATAAATCGAGAGATAAACCATGTGGGTTAGTATCATGCCTTGGGGGCATTTGCTTAATAGCGTGGCTTGGTACCACTTACCTCGTGATGAGGTGTATGAATGCTCGAGGAGCATATCTTATCTTGGTTGTTTAGTAAAGGAATCTGAATGTCTTAGAGTCAGTACTACAACACTTAATCAAGGGGATTATACTCAAGGCTGTGTGATCAAGTACATCAGACGTGCTCAAGGGCTATGAGACCTGGTGTGGTTATATAAAGGGGTTATACTTAGGGATGTGTGACCAAGTACATCCAACGTACTCGATGGCTGAGTGATTAGGGTACGATTAGAAATCTACTCCAATGTATAGCTTTAATAATTCCTTAAGATAGTTGATTTAAGAACTTTAGCTTGTGTAGGCTAAATGATGACTCATAGATGGTGAAGTCGTATCTATGCTCTCTACACTATATTATCTTGCATGTTAATTTTATGATAATCACAAATTATGGTAGAGTAGAAATGTTCCACTAAGCTTTGTAAGCTTAGCGTTCGGAATCGTTATTTTTGTTCGCAGGTTAGTAGGTGGTTCATGATCGAGGAGCATATCATGGAGGGATTTCCCAAAACCGTCTCGTTTTAGAATATAGTACATGTTATTTAGTTTAGGCTGATGTATTCATATGATCTTAAAATTGTCTAGTCTGTAACTCTATTTTTGAAATACTATTTTGATATATGGTGTTTAACTCGAAGCTCCTATTTTGTAACATGATTTATACTTCTTATTTATTTACATGGATTGTGAATAGTTTAAATTTTTTATATGATGGCTAAATCTATGGTTTAAAAATGAAAAAAATTTGGGTCGAATTTTGGGTGACCCGAATGTAGCACTTCGGATCGAGGTGTTACATGTTGTGTGCTATGTGGGAACTTTCTTGGTCTATTTACCCTTAATTGATGGGATCTGGGTACTCAAAGAGTGTGTTACAACACCATGATATGAGACATTGAATGTATGTTCTTGATACTATATGACTCAAGCCTTTTTCAAAGATACTCGATGTGGGATTTTGAGTACGAGTGTACGTTCCCGATGATGTGTGACCCGAGCCTCACTCCAGATTTTTGATGATGACTGATGTTGATTGATTTATGATGCCATGCTATACATTGTTGGTTAAGCATATTTTTAGGCGACTAGCGGTAACATCATATATTGTTTTACGTTGCCATTGTTTCTAGCTACATCCTCACATTTATGATTTGCGTGAAGCATGGTAGAGTAGAAGTATACGAATGAGATTTATAAGCTCAATATTCGGAATTATTGTTTCTGTTCATATGTTAGTAGGTTTGGCTTGTTGTTTGGAGGAGCAACATCGGAGTAGGATTTCAGCACATCGCCTCTTCAGAGTACAATACTTAGACTTACTTGGGTTATGTTTTCGTAGGACCCTATTGTTTTATATTGTAACTCATATTTTTTATTTGTAACGTTGAGTCAAATGTTTTATACTATAAAATAAATGGAGCTCCCGTGCAAACGTTTTAAATGTTTTAAATGATTTTTTGGGGCTAAACTAGGTTTGAGAAATTTTATGGTTACGTGTTGGGCTTGAGGCCCATTTAACATCCAGGTTTATGGTGTTACAAACATCCTAAACTTGTTTCGAACTGACCCTCTACGCCTTCACTTCGACATTTTCGATGGCTGAACAAAAACAATTCTAATATTTTAATTTACAAATACTATAAAACAAATATAAAATAGTTTATTAAATCAAAATCCTAATTTTATTTTGAAATATTTTTAATTACATGTTCAATCCTTGAGATTTTTAATAATAATTTAAGATTCATTAAAAAAATTTAATGGTGTGCAACGATGTGTTGGCTTAGTGGTGTGCAACGGTATGCATCGCCCATTCTAGAATTTCCTTTGCTTTAATACATTATTTCACATTTCATTCTAGTAAATCAAATGTATCATATAGTTGTCCCCAAATTTTAATTTAAAAATTCACCCCCACATACCTTATCCCAAAATTTAATGTCAAAATCCAGTTGAATCAATGTATTGGTTTACCCAGTATTGAAATGGTAATTTTTTTTTATAGAAGCCACTAGTTTGATTCAAAAGAGAAAATATCCAAAATTACAATGAGGGTTTACAATCATAATCGTAAACTAAATATAAAATTTAGACATTTTCCTATAACCATTGATACAAGAAACTAGCAATTTGAGATCATATAAGGAAAACGTTAAAACCCCAACCAAAAGACTCGAACAAAATATAGATACGAACAGATCTGACTGTATTGCTAAATGAACCACAAAAGGAGATCAAACTACTGAAAGACCACCGAAAACCACAAATTATAGCTGAACATTATGAAAAAAACTATCCACAAATGCAAACCGCATATTCAAATCCAATCTGAGAGTCCAAACAGGGAAGAATAGCAAGATAACAAATAAGTGTCATCTTGATCAGTCGAGATGGCATCAAATCTAATTATGAGAAAAAAACGAAAAGAATGGCTAAATGACTGATAAAAAAAATCAAAAATGTGCCAAATGATAGAGAGAAACGTGTCATAAAGACAAAGTTATTCTTATTAATATTAAAACAACAAAAAGAAGTAAATATGAAATATAATAAAGTACAAAAAATAAGGAGTACCGACGGACGGAGATCAACACTAAAATTGGTGCTTCCGTCGACTAAAAAAAAAAAAAAAGTTTGAGTAAGCTGTGCAGACGAAAAAACTAGGTTTATTGAAATGGTAACTAATGATGTTGGTATGTCAAAATTTAATTAATAATGTTCATTTTAAGGGATTCAGATTCGAGCAATTTTATGGGCAAGATGCATATACGTCATTAAAGGGTTAAAAAATATGAACATATACTATCATGTAATCGCCTTAATACTATTAAAAATGGATTGGCAAGTGAATCGATGAGTTTGATTTAAATTTATTTTATAATTAAGAAGAGTCTCTTCACTTCGTTTTTTATTAAAGTAGTACAACGTGAGATGAGTGATGAGGCATAATTTAAGTGCTTAATCACATGTTAACTTTTATTTCTATCCATTCATTTTATTCACTATGTTTATAAATAATAGAAGAGGTTTATCTACCAACAACCAGTTGGTTTAGTGAGTGTATACGGTTCGGTTTCGGTTTAATTCGGTAAGCTATTTTATTAACCATCGGTTTTCGGTTCGGTTAACCTCGATTTTCGGTTTTTCCATATTAACGTTAGTTTTTGAAATTTTATATTTTATTTTGACAAAATAGCTTTATTTGATGTCTTTTAAACATTAAAAAGTTAGAGTTTTAAAGTATTTTTCATAAATATTTATTAAAAACTTAATTTTTAAGTAAAAAATAATAATTAAAACTGCATCTATAGTATTGTAAGTATAAAATACTTATTTTTACATTATAAAATAACTATAAATTAAATAAAAAATAAAATTCAGTTCAATTCGGTTAACCACGGTTCGTAAACTTATGAAGCATAAACCGTCCAAACGCCTCATTTCGGAGCGGTTTTTGGTTTTGCGGTTAACCATGCTCAACCCTAGATGACACGTTAAAATTTTTAAGTAAGGTCAGAGGTTTGAATCTTAGCGTTGCGAATGGAAAAAACTGGATTGTGAGGGTCGTTCGGTTAGTGAGTCGGATACCGATGGTTAAACAAAAATAATAATGGAAGAGGTTTATCTAAATCATATATATAATTAGCATATGAAATATAAGAGTTTAAAACGAAAAAGAACATTGTTAGACGTGTCCCTAGACACGAGGATTTCTCTAATTGATTTTCGTTTCTGCTTTGAATGAGTTTCTTTTAAGGAAATCCCGTCTAAATATATATATATAGAAATTAAACTATTCTCCATCTTCCTCATTTTTTCTATATGTATTGATTCTTTATCACAATTTTATTTTTAGATTAAATAGTATTTTAACCCCTAAAATTATATCATTTTCGTATTTTAAAAACTTTTTATTTGGTTTGATTTCTATTTTTACTTCCATGAAGCATGTTATTTAACTTTATTCTTCCACCACAAAAAAAGTCATGCAACACTCTAGGAATATGCCACTTTACATTACACATAATATATATTATATTTTAAAAAGTTGACAAAAATCTTTACAAATCCAAAAAATATTTATAAAAATAATTTAAAAAATCGAACTTCATTGCTATATAGGTATATCTCATCAGAATATTTACTAGCCTGTGATTCATGCATTTTGCAATCCAAGTATATCTCAGAAGATTGATAGCAAGTAAACTCGGTTGATTGGCAGAAGAAACCGAACTTGGTTAAAAAATAATCACTAGAAATCATAAATCATTGTTATGAAATTCCAGGGAAAAAAGCTACCTTTATTGCTTTTTCACCTTTTCATCCCTTTCAATTCCCAAAATTGTTTTTCAGTAAAAAAATGAAAATCTGAGTAAACTTTTAGAATTCATATACAACCGTCAATGGATTGTAATTCTAACAATTATAATTCATAAATTTATTCAAAATCTAAAATCGAATGGAATGTCAAATTGATTAAGCTATTGAAATAATGTTGTTGCTGGTGTTGATCGTGAGGCTAGGATTGAATGTTGGGTTTTAATCTAGGAATACTAAATTTATTCTCTACTTTAATTTTATTGCAATTTTAGGAAGAACTAAATTACTTATTTGAAGTTGTTTTTTATTTAGGCTGAATTTATTTATTTTTTATTTGATCGTGAAGGCGAGGATAGAGTATTGGGTTCTAATATGAGAATATTAAATTTATTTGTAATTCCGACAGTTTTTGAAGGCAATAGAACTATTTGGAGATGCAAGTTTAATTTTGGAGCAAAATATTTTATTTTATGGAGGTTCGGAATTTCTCTGCAACTTTCTTTCAATTGGTAATTCCTGTTTGGAAGTATAGAAAATATAAGCGTGATAAAGAATGAGAGGAAGGTGACGTAGAATAGAGTGTTGGCAAGTTGGATAAATTTTTTAATGGCATATAAATATATTCTTAATTAGTATTAAACTATTAGTTAAGAGTATAAGTAATGTGGTGGGAAAAGTCCATAAAATAATTTCTCTAAATTCAACACCCAATCACCGGCTTCGGTTCGGAAGAAGATGTCACTAACACACACCAATAATATGAACAGTTATAATAAAATATTATTTACCTTAACATTACAATCAATAATAGAATCCTTTGTCGGTTGAAGCTAGCTAATAATAATAATAATAATAATAATAATAATAATAATAATAATAGATCACGCTTATTATGAGATATATCTCGTTTTAAAAGGTGGCTAGATTCGTCCTTACCGATTATAATTTTGTTTTCCTTACTTTTCGACCTAAAAGAATATATGGAGAAATTATTTTACATGGTGATATCTTCTTCCGAACCGAAACCGGTGATTGGGCTTAGTGTGCGACAAAAATTAAGTTGGTTTAACATGTTCACACATCCACTAGTTCCATTTTTTTAACCAAGTTCGATTTCTTCTGTCAATCAACTGAGTTTAGTTGCTATCAATCTTCTGAGATGTTCTCCAAATCCCATAAATTATTTCCAAAATAAAATAATCACAATATGCCACTATGCCAGCTATGATGTTTGATTCTTGCCATACATTATCTTTTTCTGGGTTTGTATTTTTGTTTCTTTTGGCTAAACATGACAGCAGTGAACCTCAAATCTATAGAATTCCATTGGAACAGATTAGGGTTTGGAATGGGCAGAACAATGTTCAACTTTTGATTATTCAGACCGTCCATGTGTGTGGTTTCTATAAGTTGCCAACCGGTCCTCTAATACTTATCTCTGCATCGCAAGGGATTTTTTTTATTACTTTGTGGACAGTAGATTTTAAAGTTTTTGTAAAAATACTAAAGTAGTCCTTGTCCTATAACTTAAATTGCCCTTTGATCCTTATTAAAAATTGACAGATTGAGGGGTGATGTGAAATTTTAATATAAACCCGATCCTTGTACTACTACTAACCAAAAGTTTTTCCCGGATTTGCCGCAAGGACAAGGAGCAGCGAGTACTATACTAGGAGAGCAAGGGCGTAATGTAAAGCCTTTAGCATTTCAATCATCAAAACTTCCAAGAAATTGAACACAACGATTGTCCGGTGAAAAAGATGATAATATTTATCTTAATATATCCGAATTTAAACAGTTTTGTCTGCAAAGTATGTATCTTATCAAATGGTTAAAAATGTACCTTAAAACTATTAAAAAAATTCCAAGAAATTATGAAATCTACTTTGACTTTGATCCCATCAATGTCTGAGTGTATAAATTTAGGGTAATTATTTAATACACCGACGATAAAAAAATTTACAAGCGTACTGAATATAGGGTTAAAATTTATGAGTTTAAGTTTATAGATTTAGGATTTAGGGTTTAGTGTTATAATTTAGAATATGTTGTTCAAATTTAGGATTTATGGCTAAAATCTAAATCTGTAATCATATTACACTAAACCCTAAACTCTAAACCGTAAGTTATAACTATGAACTCTATACTATAAATCTTAAACCCTAAAGCCAACCCATTTATAATTTTTTCACCATCAGTGTATTTCTCTTAAATTTATACTCCATTTTTTTAATTTATCTAAATAATAATTTTGAATATACAAATTAATATAATTAATTAATTAATTACTATGATTTATTTAACAAATTTGAATATAAAAAGAATTTCCGGTATATATGATAAATTAATTTTAAAGGTTTCAAGTATCCTATCTCTGCCATCCCTAGCAACTGTACTTATCATTGGTGTACCAATTTTTCCAACTTTTTTTCTTCTTCTATATTTCTTAATTTTATATTTTTTCAAGCTATAATATTATACAATTTACCTTTTTCATCTTGGTCAGAATTATTGAATGGATAACCTCCAAAGTCTTTGATCTTATCTTCTGCACTCTCCAATATATAAGCAATTATTCACGCCCTTTTCTCCTCCTCCTAATTGGCTCTGAAGTTTCTTTTCTTTTGAATGCCTCTTTCAATTTTTCTCTACCACTTTTCTATTTAAAATTTTCTTGATTTCAGTTCCATGAATGTTCATAGGAAGAATTCATAGGTATTTGTAAAATCATTTAATTCATCATTGGATTTGTTATCTATATGGAGTAGTATTTAATTCGATTGAAAAATTATTAAATGTTTAAAATTTTATTTTTATATATTATAATTAGCACTTTTATTTATATAAAATATTTTCATTCACCGTATTAAAGATGAGATAAGCTTTAATATATTTTTTATTAATAAGGAGATACTACCAAGAGTCTCAAAAAAAAAAAATCTTAAACTTAAATGAAGGAAAAAGAGTGCCATTGATAGTATTTACATAAACGAACGTGAAAAACTCGTCAAAAGTACAAACCACGATAAACAAGAGCCTAAACTGACACATCATGTTGGAACAAGGAAAAAATCTCACTAGGAGGCGACACAAAGCGATGACACAAAAAATCTTTAATCCAGATTATCTTCGCCAATTAGCAACCTTATTAGTTTCATGACAAACATGAACCATCCGAACCTCTCATTTTCTTCGAAGTAACCTCAAAATATGTGCCACAAGCGAGGACACCATACAATCACCCGTAGCCCTTTCAACAAGATGAACTGCCTCAAGACTTTCAGATTCCAAGATAAGCTTTAGAATAGCTAGAACCCGCGCACAAAGGAGACCTTCATACATTCCCCAAAGCTCCGCATCCATTACCAAGCATATACCCAAGTGCTTTGCAAAACCCATCATCAATCGACCATTTGAGTCCCTTACAACCCCCTCACACGAGGTTACACCTGTTGTCAAATCCCTTGCTCCATCCATATTTAGTTTGCACCATCCCAAGGGGAGTTGTCCAATGTTCCAATCGCACAACCGGCTCCACACAATCTCGCACAGCATTGGCAACCACGCAAGTGCCACGAAACTCAGCAAGCATCTTCCGACTCCTAAGCAACATTGGTTCCCTATCAACAGACATGGAATCAAAGATAAGTGAATTGCGCTGCATCCAAGTGTTCCACAATAAAGCACCAAAAAACACATCCCAATCAGTCGAATCCACTCTAAAATAATCTGGTTGCGTTAAATTTTTTAGCACCCAATCCTTGATATCTAAATACAAAAATTCATGAAACTTGTCCCATATCGTCAACAGCCCCACACATATCGGAAGAATCATCGAACATTGTCTAAGGATATGATCAATATTTTCGTCAACAGCCCCACACATACTACAACTACTATCATGTGCAATATGGCGGCGAACTCTTTTAGAATTCGTCATTAGTCACTGATGACAAACTAACCAAAGAAACATCTTTACTTGAGGCCAGTCCCGAAACTTATTAACCAGCTTCTAGACCGCTTCCACCGGTTCGCTCGATGCAGACAAGCACACTCTATAAATTGAACGCACAGTGAACTGCTGGTTCGAATTAAGTTTCCATACAGGTTGATTAATGGCCATATGATTGCCCGGGGCTTTAGTTGCAGCGATATGAAGGAGAACATAAATAGGAAACATGTTCTCAAAAGCTTCCCACCTCCACTGCCCCTCACCATTCACCATATCCAACACCGAACCGTCCTTAAAAACAAGCCAGCCATCACCTAACACATGATTCGACAGTGGACCAAAGTCCCCAAACTATGCATCATTCCAAAATTGTAATTGCTCACCATCACCAATTTGCCATTGCGTGTTGCAACAGACCAATTCTCACTCACGACAAATGCATTTCCAAAGCCGCAATCCAGTTCGACTTATTAGAGGATTAGGAATCAGTCCCCTACACTTGTATTTTGTCCTCAACAACCAAACCCAGAGTTGTTCCCTTTTGGCTATTAGTTAAAAGGCTAACTTCATAATGAAAGCATCGCTCTGTAAATTCAATTTTTTCAAACCAAGTCCCCCTTGCTGGACATTGGAACATAACGTTTCCCATTTCACTAAGTGAATCCCTTTTAACATCTCCTCCATGCCCCCAAATAAAATGATTAATAATCTCAATTTCAATACAAACCCTCTTCGGTAGAATCAAAGTTTGCATCGCATACGATGGTATGGCCGCAAGAATCGATTTTGCCAAAACAACACATCTTGCTAACGACAAAGATTTGGCAAACCAACCAGATAATTTGTCACGGACCTTTTGAACCAAATATCGGTACGTTGCATAGGTAGCCCACGCATGAAGGAGAGGTACACCAAGGTGACGACTCAAATCATCCATAACATGGAAACCAAAAGCCTCACTAATCTGCGATCTCAATTTAGTCGGTATATTCTAAGAGAAGAAAATTGTCGTCTTTTCCACACTTATCTTATGACCAGACGCACTAGAAAATAAATTCATCATATGCCGAAGCACCTCCAATTGCTTCATCAATGCTTCAGAAAAAATGAGCATATCGTTCGCAAAGTAAAAGTGTAAAATACTAGGTCCATCTTTACAAGTTCTAAAAGGCTTCCATCATCCGCTATCCACCTCGATCTTGATAGCCTGACTTAATCTCTCCATGCAAAAAACAAACAGATATGGAGAAATAGGGTTACCTTGCCGGATTCCCCTCGAAAGACGGAAGGAATATATAGCTGAACTATTCCATAAAATCTGAGAAGAGACCGAAGACACACACGTCATAATGAGCCTGCGCATCCTCGTCAAAATACCCACATTTATCAAAGTATCCTCTATAAACGGCCATTCCAGTCTATCATAAGCCTTCCTATCATAAGCCTTCTCAAGATCAAGCTTAATTGCCATCCACCCATGTTTCCCTTTCTTATGCTGCATCAAATGAATAATTTCCTGCACCATAATGACATTGTCCGAGATGGATCGGCCTAAAACAAAGCTAGACTAATTGCATGAAATCTAATCTGACAAAAATGGTTTAATACGATTCACCAAAATCTTCATCAACGCTTTATATAACACCAAACAGAGACTGATCGGACGGAATTGATGCATAAATTCCAGATTTTTAACCTTTGGAATAAGAACAATATGAGCTTGATTTAATTTCTCCTCAAGCTTTCCAGAGGTAAAAATCTACTTGATATAACGACAAACACTTGGACCCACCACCTCCCAATTCTTCTGATAAAAGGCCGCATGTAACCCATCCACACCTGGCGCCTTCAATGGACCTATACTAAAAATAACACTCCTAATTTCAGTATCTGACATCATACTAGAAAGGGACTCAACCTCCTCTTGACGCAACAAAGGGAAACAACCCCGAATGGGATATATACCTTTAAGAACCCCAGATGTAGTGAATAAATTCTTGAAAAAATTTACAACCATGTTGCGAAGGTCATCTTGATCCATACACACTGTTCTGTCACTCTCAACGAGCTCATGAATTGTGTTCGTGCGACGTCGAGCCATGGTCGAGGCATGATAGAACCTTGTATTGCGATCACCCTTTGATATCCATTGGGTTCTCACCTTCTGGTACCATAGGTTCTCCTCTTGCTCTAACACGGTCTCAATTTCCTTTTCTAACTGTGATTCTAACTCCCTCAAATGATCTGAATAATGAACCTGCTGCGCACGGTCAATGCCTCGTAACCTTGCTAATAATTTCTTCTTCATCTGACCAATATGACCAAATGTGATTTTATTCTAAGACCCAATTTTCTCAATAAACGATACAAGATTCTCGTCCAATTACTTTTGATCATTCTATGTAGACTGCAAGAACTCCTTAAAATCTTCATGTTCTTGCCAAGCGAAAAGAAAACAAAAAGGCCAATCAACATTACAACACACGTTATCACTCTCATAAACCAGTAAATAACAATGATCAGACCCCACATAGTCTAAATGGTGGACTTGTAAAGAAAGAAACTGTTGAATCCATTCTTCATTCATCAAACATCGGTCAAGCCGTTGATACAAATCCCCTATTCGCCATGTGAACTTAGAACCCACAAAACTCGCATCCAATAGACCATCATCCAAAATAAACTCACACATAGGCTAACTCGCATTCAAAACATGTGTAACACCCTAAAATCATGCCTAGTCAAAATTAGGTTCCGGCGATCGAAAACCTTACAGCAGAAAGTCAAACCATTGTGTTGAACTTTGACCAATTGGTCAATTGTTCAAGTATTGAACTCTATTTAAGCATTGTTATTGATTAAAGAACATATTGAAAACATTAAAATATAGGTTAGTGACCAAATTATGAAAATTGAAACTATTGCGACAAAAGTGTAAAGTATAGAAAGTTAAGAGACTAACCCTGCGATTAGCCCCTTTCGAGCCTTGTCACCACCTACGTGGGACACGGATAATGGATTCCTTCATGTGAATGAAAGGCTAAATTGAAAATTAAAACTAAGAAAAGATGAATGAAGGAAAGCTCTCGGTTACTAAAAACAAGCCATCTTCATCTTTCACTCAAGAAAACACCTCACATTTCCCTACCAAGCAAGCACCTCCATTGTTGATCATACCAAGCTTAAGATTTCTTTGATTTCTTGATTCCATATCATTCTTATCGATCTAACAAGGTAAACCCCTTGATTGATTATTGATTTTCATGACTAATTCACGGTGAAATCCAAGTTACAAGATCATCCAAGCCTTATTGACTAACCATTGAATCCAAGTTTAAAATCCTATTATTTTCATAGATAAAAATTACTATGGATTTAATTATTGCTATTGAAATCATTGTAACCATATTTCTATAATGTTTTAAATAGCTCAAAAGATTTACGGTGAAGAGTCGCCTAATTCATTGGAATTCGACAAGCAACGGAATAAGGGAATAGTCATCCGAGAGCCTTGAAAGCTTTAGAAGTCTCAGTAAGTGTAGTCGGAGTCTCGTAATTGGCTAGGAGCCTCCCCGATTTCATTCTTATTGTTTATTACATACCTAGCAAGTTACAAGGTTCCATTACATCGAGTCCTCTTAGGAGGTATTATTGGTAAGCATCGGTTGGGAATTCGCGTATCCATTATCTCATATCGATCCAAGGGTTAAAGTTGTTGAAATCATTGTTAAGCATGATTTGAGAAGTTATATGCATTGAAATACTATCATTGATATTATTGGCATTCATTGTATTGCTTATGGCATTGTTATCGACTACCTCACTAGGCTAAATAGGCCTAATGCATCTCATTTCCATGCATTTCAGGTTAAGGAATATAGGCTGCAAGGATCGAAAAAGGAGCAAGTTTTGCAAGTCACTTTACAAGACTATATAATGTCCATCTCGTCTATAAACTACTAAAATGGTGTCTAAGTATACATAAATGACCCATTTTGATATGTATAAATGATGGTTATGTATATGCTTAAGTTGAAGATAAAATGGACCTATGAGTATGTTGAAAGTTAGTAAAATATGCTTATTTGGCTCTAAAAGGTAAAAACATGGTAAAAGGATTCATTTAGCCCTAAAACTTTACATTATGATAGTTTGGGACTAAAAAGGTTACTGGTAAAGTTTCATGAAATTTGGACATGATTTGATAGGCTAAAATGGATAAAAACCAGACATAATTTGTATTACAGACCCTGTCGTACCAATACGGGTGAAGGCGTATCGGTACGAGTATATATTTTTAGACCAGTTCAATGCTGGTCAACATGGCGTATCGATACTACCTTGGGCGTATCGGTACGAGTATTCAACTCTGGAATTTTACTGTGGCATCGTACCAGTATGTGTAAGACCATATCGGTAACACTATTCACTCAATTTGGGAATTAGGGTTGGCGTACTGACGCTAAATTATATCGTACCGATCCCTTCATTGCGTTATTCTCCCGTACCTATACGGCTTGGGCTATTTTGGTATGACAAAATGCTACTAGAATTTGCTGTTATGTGAGATATGTATAGTGTACCGATACGACTTGTTTTCGTACCGGTACGAACCCTTCATTATAATAGTAATATTAACCATGGTACAGGTGTATCGGTACGGCCTCTTCGATTATCGATACCGATACAGGTAAATTAGTTTAAAGCTCTGGGAGTGAGCGTGGTAAATCACAAAATGGTCAGTGTTTATTAAATGGCTTAATTGACTAGGTAAATGACCTCTAAATAGGATGAAAACTTACCTACTCACTCTTTATAGGTTGAATTTCATATTGGTAAGTTTAATTTCTGAAAATGACTTCTAATTTATAATAATTATAGTTTGTTCCCTAAAAAGATAATTATTGTATCAAACCAATTTAAGATTATTGTTTCATTGCATAATAATATTGAATCATTGCATCGTATCATCGAATTATCATTGAATCATCATAATTACTATACCGATCATCGTTATCGTTCACCGTTAGCATCTCTAACCCAGTTTTCTTCCAGACTAGGAATGAGGGTATTATAATTGTGGTATCAGTGCTAGGTTTTATTCGATTCTAGGACTAAACCAAAGCCTATTGTATTTTCATTGCATTGCATATGCCACCTAGGAGTTTATTATTGTATATATTGCGACTTGCAGCTAATTCGATCATTTTCTTTATATAGTAATTATGTTTGAGTCAAACGAAGCTCACTAGATTTTTGAGCCTTCCACCATGTCTGCGACTCATGGCAAGAAGATAAGGGGGTAGATCCTCCAAATCCTTAAAAACCTCAATAGGAGGTACCAAATCCTAAATCCTTTGCCCAAATTGCTAAGTTTAAGTGCTATTAGAATATGGCTGAGATGTTCAAGTAATTCGTGACTACTCTAAGGACTTAGCAGACAACATAATCTTTTGTAGCTGCTACCTCTATGTCTCGAGATCCTATTAATAAGCTCGCTCACTATAGAGCTTATATGTTCACCGAAAAGGAAATTGATGACCCAGAGGTTGCTGAATACTAGCTCGACAAAATGTTAAGGATATTGAATAAGTAATTACAGTGTTATGACGAGCACAATTTAGAGTGTGCATTGCTAATGAAGCCTTACATTGGTGGGAAACAACCATTCTCACTTTCTCAGAGGAAGCTGTCACTTGGGAATTCTTCCTAAAAGAGTTTCGCAAGAAATACATTATTGATTTTTATCTAGCAGAAATACGGACATCTTCCTACATCTTAAGCAAGGTAAAAGGCCAGTAGAGTAGTACATCCATGACTTTTGTAAATACAGTAAGTATGGAGTTGAGTACATCAAGAAAGAAGAAGAGAAGTGCAAGATGTTTATCGCAGAGCTTAGTGATAAACTTCTTCCTTTGTTTTCTGCTCTAGTTATCACTGATTTCCAGGGGCTCATAAACAGAGCTATTTCTATTGAAGCTACTCAGGAAACTCATAAGACTAATGGGTCATTTCATTTTGATAAGATACCCCGAGATGATTCTCGTCCTCTATTACCCCATAAAAAGATAAGGTCACATGGACCTAAGCAGCAATACTATCAACAACCTTCTCGTTCTGGCAACGTTTCAAGGCCACCAACTATGTCACAGTCTGTTGCTAGAATAATATCCATTAGAAGTACTAGAGGTTTGGGTTAGGAATCTCAATATTCCACATGTACCTATTGCCAGAGAAGGTATCCATCAAGTCAATATCGTAAACAGACTGGAGCTTGTTTTTATTATAGTGAGCAAGGTCATTTCATCAAGGATTGCCCTATGAACACTTCTAAGGCTATCACACCTGTCACCCCGGCGTCACCTGCACAATATTTTAAGAGTAAAGGGCAAAGACAAACTGCATTAGGAGCTACAAAAAAACCTATTGGCTTTACAAGGACCCCGAACTGACAAGAATCTAAGGCTTCTACTCAAGTGTATCATGTGAGGAGCAAGGAGGAGGAGGATGATCCAAATATCATTGCAGGCACCATTGAAATAAATTTACATCCTGTTTATGCATTGATAGATCCTGGATCCACTTATTCCTTTATAAGCACCGTATTAATAAAGAAGTTTAAGCTACGATCTGAGCCTATAGCTACTAAGATTACATTAACGAATCCATTAGGTGATAGTGTTATAATCAGTTTAGTATGCATGAACTGTCCCCTAATAATTCAAGGGATTCATTTACTGGCCAACCTTATGGCTCTCCCTATTTATAAATTTGATGTTATATTGGGGCTTAATTGGCTCGGTGAGCACCAAGCTTGGGTGGATTGTAGTAAGAAGAAGTTGTATCTCTGAGGTCTCGGCAAGAAGAGCATAACTCTCATGAATTCTAGAGGTATTAATCTATTGTTGTATGCCATAAAATGCAAGGACATGGAAAAACCATTGTTACAAGACATCGACACCGTACAATAATTTCTTGATATGTTTCTCGATGAACTTTTGAGTTTGCCACCCACTTGTGAAGTTGAGTTTAGAATTGAGGTGCAACTTGGAACCACCCTGATTTCCATTGCACCATACATAATGGCTTTGATAGAACTCAAAGAGCTCAAGGCCTAAATTTAAGACTTGTCGAAAAAGGGTTTCATCTGACCGAGTTTCTTACCTTGGAGAGCTTTAGTCCTCTTTGTTAAGAAGAAAGATAGATCTATGCGTCTTTGCGTTGACTATCGATAATTGAATAAGTTGACTATCAAGAATAAGTATCATCTCCCGA
This sequence comes from Hibiscus mutabilis, assembly GCA_019671005.1. Taxonomy (NCBI): domain Eukaryota; kingdom Viridiplantae; phylum Streptophyta; class Magnoliopsida; order Malvales; family Malvaceae; genus Hibiscus; species Hibiscus mutabilis. The sequence goes on along the minus strand of CM033740.1, from coordinate 14,668,067 downwards.
GGATCAATGATCTTTTTGATCAACTTAAGGATGTCACCATCTTTTCCAAGATTGATTTAAGGTCTGGGTATTACCAGATGAAGGTCAAAGAATGTGATGTACCCAAGACTACTTTTCGTACAAGGTATAACCATTACAAGTTCTTGGTGATGCCTTTCGGGTTAACCAACTCACCGACTATTTTCATAGATCTCATAAACTGGGTTTTTAGACCCTATCTTGATAAATTTGTAGTGGTGTTTATCGATGACATATTGATCTATTCCATGACTAGAGATGAACATAAAGATCATCTTTGTATTGTGCTTCAAACCTTCCAGAAGAAGCAACTCTATGCCAAGTTTAGTAAATGTAAGTTCTGGCTTACTGAAGTCTCCTTTTTAGGACATATCGTGTATGCAGTGGGTATACAAGTAGACTCAAAAAAGATTCAAGCTATCATTGAATGGAGACCACCGAAGAATGTTAGGGAAGTTCAAAGTTTTCTCAGTCTTGCTGGCTATTATAGGAAATTCGTTAAAGGATTCTCTATACTGACAACATCATTGACTAAGCTTCTTCGAAAGGATATTCTTTTTGAATGGAACGAGAAGTACTAAAGCAGCTTTGACCAGCTTAAGCAAGTATTGACTCATATATCAGTCCTAACCCAACCCGAGTTTGGTAAGGACTATACAATATACATTGATACTTCACATCTTGCGTTAGGATGTGTATTGATGCAAGAAGGAAAAGGTTATTGCATATGCTTCGAGGTAACTAAAGTCACATAAAATGAACTATCCTACTTATGATCTTGAATTGGCTGCAGTTGTATTTGTATTGAAAATCTGGACGCATTATCTCTACGGAGAAAAATGCTACCTCTTCACCGATCATAAAAGTCTCAAGTACCTATTGATACAGAAAGAGTTGAACCTTCGACATAGGAGGTAGATGGAACTCCTTAAAGATTACGATCTTGTCATTGATTATCATCCGGGAAAGGCCAATGTTGTTGTTGATGCGCTCAGTTGTAAGCCTATGCCCGCTCTTCGAGCTATTAATGCTCATTTCAAGTTTAGAAAACACTAACCTTTAGTAGCTGAACTTCAGATTCAATCCACTACTATATCAAGGATTAAGTCGTTGCAAGATCAAGATCCTGAATTACAAGCCATTGTTTTTAAAATTTAGAGTAATCCTGATTCTGAGTTCAAGGTCAATGGAAAAGGACTCTTAAACTTTTGTGAGCGAACCTGTGTACCAAATGACAAGTCACTTCAGGATAACATCCTCAATGAGGCTCACTATAGCCCTTTTTCTATTCATCCAGGATCTGTAAAGATGTAAAAAGACCTTCGAGAACTTTACTGGGTCCAGGCTTGAAGCAAGATATTACAGAATATGTGTCTAAGTGTCTTACATGCCAGCGCGTCAAGGCTGAGCATCGTGTCCCTAGTGGATTATTGCAACCTATTGAACTACCTCAATGGAAATGAGAAAGAGTCACTATAGAATTCGTTAGTGGGATACCATTAGCACCAGCCAAGCATGATTTTATTTGGGTCATTGTTGACCGTTTCGCCAAGTCAACTCACTTTTTGCCCGTCAAAATGAACTACGGTCTCCCTAAACTAGATGACTTATACATCAAGAAAGTTGTCAGGCACTATGGAGTACCCAAGTCTATCATCTCAGATCGAGACCCTAGTTTGTTTCTCGGTTTTAGACATCATTGCAAGGAGCTCTGGGTACCAGACTTAATCTTAGTGCTGCCTTTCACACTCAATCTGACGGTCAGCTAGAAAGGGTAATTCAGATTCTAAAAAACATGCTTCGAGCATGTATCATTGATTTGAGGGAACCTGGGAAAATTATCTACCCCTCATTGAATTTGCCTACAATAATAGTTACCAAGCATTGTATGGCATTGTAAGATGTTGGGCCCTGACTTACTTTGGAAAACCAAAGAACGGGTTACCATCTTCCATGACCGTCTTTAGGTCGCCTTTTATAGACAAAAAACCTATGTTGATCTCAAGAGACGGGACATACAGTATTCTGTGGGAGAAAAAGCTTTTCTTAAAGTGTCTCCATAGAAGAAAAATCTTCGTTTTGGCAAAAAAGGGAAGTTGAGCCCCCGATTCATTGGGCCTTTTAAGGCTATTGAAAGAGTTGGTCCCATAGCCTACCAACTAGTATTGCCTCAAAAATTAAGGAAGATCTACGATATCTTTCATGTATCGATGCTTTGTAAATATCATTCTGATCTACCGCATATCATTAAACCATAAACTGTTGAGATTCAATCAAACTTGACCTATAAGGAAGAACCGATACAAATATTGGCACTGGAAGTTAAAAGACTTTGTAACAAGAACATTCCTTTACTCAAGGTTCTTTGGAGGAGTCACAAGGTTGAAGAAGCTACATGGGAACCAGAAGAGACTATGAAGAATCAATACCCTCACCTCTTTGGCTTAGGTAAATTCGAGGATGAATTTTTCTTAAGGGGGAGAGTTGTAACACCCTAAAACTGGGCCTAGTCGGAATTGGGTTCCGGCGATCAAAAACCCTACATCGAAAAGTCAAACCATTGCGTTAACCTTTGACCAAATGGTCAATTGTTCCAGTATTCAACCATAATTAAGCATTGTTATTGATTAAAGACCATATTGAAAACATTGAAACATAGCTTAGTGATCAAATTCTTAAAATTGAAACTGATAGGAAAAAAATGTAAAGTATGGAAAGTTAAGGGACTAATCCTTCGATTAGCCCCTCTCCAAGCCTTGTCACCACCTATGTGAGACAAGACAAGAGCTTTATTCAAGTGAAGGAAAGGCCTAATTGAAAATTAGAACTAAGAAAAGATGAATGAAAGAAAGCTTATGGTTACTAAAAACACACCATCTTCATCTTTCACCCAAGCAAACACATCCCCTTCCCCTACCAAGCAAGCAGCTCCATTGTTGATCATACCAAGCTTAAGATTTCTTTGATTTTTTGATTTCATATCGTTTCTATCGATCTAACAAGGTAAACCCCTTTGTTGATTATTGATTTCGTGACTAATTCATGGTGAAATCCAAGTTATAAGATCATTCAAGCCTTATTGACTAACCATGGAATCCAAGCTTAAAATTCTTTTGTTTTCATAGCTAGAAATTGCTATGGATTTAATTATTGCTATTGAAATCATAGAAATCATTGTAACCTTTGTTCCATATTGTTTTAAATAGCTCTAAAGGTTCACAGTGAAGAGTTGCTTGATTCGTTAGAAATTGGCAAGAAACGAAATAAGAGAATAGTCATCCGAGAGACTTGAAAGCTTCAAAAGTCTCAATGAGTGTAGTTAGAGTCTCGGGATTGGCTAGGTGCCTCCCCGATTTCATTCTTATTGTTTATTATATACCTAACAAGTTACAAGGTTCCATTACATCGAGTCCTCTTAGGAGGTATTATTGGTAAGCATCTCTAAGTTCATTGAATTGAATTATTGTTCATCGAATCATTGATATTACTATTGACATTGTCGAAACATTGATACATGATTAGATTGAATCATTGGACAAGTCCATATTGATCATTGAACATTGTTATTGTCATCGATATTGTTATTGTCATTGGCTTAATCACCAAACCTTGGATTCGAATAGAAATTGGATACAAATAGCATGCCATAGAATTTATGAGCTCATTGGTACGGAGTAGACTACGGTCCTTGAGCTAAGGCTCTATTTGGTGATGTTAGCGGGATGTATGAGATACTGGCCCATTGGCGATGTTGGTAGGATTTGATCACTCATTGATTTGGCGATGTTGGTTGGGAATTCTCGTATCCATTATCTAATATCGATCCAAGGGTTAAAGTTTTTGAAATCATTGTTAAGAACAATTTGAGATGTTATATGCATTGAAATACTATCATTGATGTTATTTGCATCCATTATATTGCTTATGGCATTGTTATCGACTACCTCACTAGGCTAAATAGGCCTAATGTATCTCATTTCCATGCATTTCAGGTTAAGGAATATAGGCTACAAGGATAAAAAAATGAGTAATTTTTGCAAGTCACTCTATAAGACTATGTAATGTCCATATCGTCTACAAACTCCTATAATAGTGGCATAGGGTCTAAGTATGCATAAATGACCCATTTTGATATGTATAAATGATGGTTATATGTATGCTTAAGATGGAGATAAAATGGACCTATGAGTATGTTGAAAGTTAGTAAAATATGCTTATTTGGCTCTAAAAGGTAAAAACATGGTAAACGGATTCATTTAACCCTAAAACTTTACATGATGATAGTTTGGGGCTAAACAAGGTTGCTGATAAAGTTTCATGAAATTTAGACATGATTTGATAGGCTAAAATGGATAAAAACAGACATAATTTGTATTACAAATCCTGTCGTACCGATATAGGTGAAGGCGTATTGGTACGAGTATGCATTTTTAGACCAGGTCAACACTGGTCAACATGGGTATCGATACTACCTTGGGCGTATCGGTATGGGTATTCAACACTGGAATTTTATTGTGGCATCGTGTTGGTACGTATGAGATCGTACCGATACCACTGTTCAGTCAACTTGGGAATTAGGGTTAGCGCACCGACACTAAATTATACCATACTGATCCTTTCATTGTGTCATTCTCCCGTACCGATATAGCTTGGGCTATTTCGATACGGTAAAATGCTACTGGAATTTGTTGTTATATGAGTTATATATAACGTACCGATACGGCTTGTTTCTGTACTGGTACGAAGAACCTTTCATTGTAATGGTAATATTGACCATGGCACAAGTGTATTGGTATGGCCTCTTTGAGTACCAATATCGATACAGGCAAATTAGTTAAAAGCTATGGGAGTGAGTATGGTAAATCACGAAATGATCACTGTTTATTAAATGGCTTAATTGACTAGGTAAGTTTAATTTACTTGCTCACTGTTTATAAGTTGAATTTCATATTGATAAGTTTAATTTCTAAAAAGAACCTCTAATTTATAACAATTATAGTTGGGTCCCTAAAAAGATAATTATTGTATCAAACCAATTTAAGATCATTGTTTCATTGCATAGTAATATTGAATCATGGCATTGTATCATCGAATTGTCATTGAATCATCATAATTATTGTACCGATCATCGTTATCATTTATTGTTATCATCTTCGACCCGGTTTTATTCTAGACCAAGTAGGTGGGGTTAAACTATGCCTAGACCCACTAGATCTCTCATCATCATTGCAGATCGCATTAAAATCACCTCCAATAAGCCACGATTTGCCAATGCCCGGATCAAGTCGAGCCAGTGAGTCCTGCAACACTCTACAGTTCATGGCAGTCAAGCTCGCATACACAATAGTTATAAAGCACCAATCCAATTCATTTTGGGCGTGACACCAAAAATCCACAAATTATGACGAAATATGTAACACTTCCAACTCCACCGTCTCCTCCTGAATAAGCTAAATCCCGCCAATAAAACGATGCGCCTCAACCCGTAATGAACAAGGAAAACCCAACCTCAAAATAACTCTATCTGTAATCCTTCCACTCGTACGCGGCTCTAGTAAGGCCACTACTTATGGTCTATTACCACGAATCATATTTTTGAAATGCATGCGAAAACCAGTATTAGTAGTACCTTGACAGTTTTAAAATATTGTATTAATTATTAAAACTGTAAAAAGATAAACACTTACTAAGAATCCAGAGCTCCACACTTCTCACGGATAACAACATCCAGCACATTCCTAAGAATTATCTTCGGAATAGATATTTTCTCCCCACTGCTTTCTATCTGCCTTGGCTAACCACTCTTAAAGGTCGAGAGACCTTGAATGGAATTGGCTAAAGCATTGACAATTTTCGAAGCCGCCTGAACCCATTCTTGCAACACAGTTTTGGCAAGAGCTCGGCTTGATCCTCTATTTCGTAGTTCAAGGCCCCATTTTGAGTTTTCCTTATAGGAACGAATCAGACCCCCATTAACTCGAACCCCATTCTTTCATTGTATTTCTCATTCTTATCCCCATCCAGAATAGTCACTACTGCATGATTACCAGACCTTGATTTGGCTACGTGAGAACTGGCTTGAAGAGCATCACCACCAACCAATAGAACCACCACAATAGGAGTTTTACAACCTTCAAATTCAACATTTACCACCATCTTTTGACTCGACCCTGTCTGCACGCTATCACTCGCCCCCTTCGTACTTGCCACCATTGATTCCTTACGCAAAAGCTTGGTCCTTTTCTTTTGTTGTGATGGTGCATCGACAAGCATGCCACTCAATGTAGGGCAAACATCCATAGGATCTGCAGCCTCCTAAAATTGACCTAATTTTTTAAGTCGAATCTTAGAAGTCAAGTTAGAAAAATGTGACCCTCAAGAAAAGTTATTAGGTTTAATAGTTCAAATTACAACTTAATTATAAAAGATCATAATCACAAAATTATATAATTTAAATAAAACATAGTTGTTTAGCAAAATTCCAAAAGTTATTATAAATTCCGAAAGAAATTCATATAATGCATGTCGAACCAATAAGTCTCAAAATAGTAGTAATAACGTCCCAAGTCCCAAATACAAAAACATTTGAGATAAAATAATAATGTATAAAATTCAATGTCTGAATAAGCATACTATATAATAAGACAAAGTCTGATGATACGAAAATCCTCCAAGTACTGTACGCCTAAGCCTGAGTATCTGAAAGAAGATCTAGGGGGAGTAAGCTATGAAGCTCACTGTGTCTCTAGAGTGCAGATCAAAACACATAACAGAAATCCGAACAACAAGCATAGTTTAACAGTCATTTCATTATACATATGCATATAATAAGAGACATAAATGTAATGTATGCACCCATCTGAAGAGTAAGGTTCCCTAAAACCACTCTAACAACATCGTTACCATTCGAAGTGGATTCTCGACCCGAGGGTGAAGCCACTGATCCGAAGCAGAATTCAACCCGAAGGGTGAACCCACTAAACTTCTCTATACAATTTCCCAACCTAAATGATATGATATATTCCGATTATTATATTTTGAGTTTGAAAGTATATTCTTTCTGTTACTTAAATTACGTGCAACATAAGTCTGATATTTTATTTAGTCCGATTCAAATATGTAATGCATGGCAAGTCATCATTTAATTTATTACATAACTTATAAATCATTCAAACAATTCCATCAATCACATATACACATATGCACACATAACACTGAGCACAGAAATAATGTAGCACAAAAAACACACCTTAGGCAGCTAATAACTCAACGTCGAGAGTAACCTCTCCCACGCTCAGCTCTAGTATTAGTTCGGAAAGAGTCAACACCTACGAGGTCAACAAACATAATTATTTACTACTACTATGCCACACTAACTTAATCAATAACGAACCATACTCACGTGCAGAACTCGCAGACTGTGCAGAAGGAGGTCGACCAGGTCGAGGAGGAGGAAGATTCTCAGTCTCTGAGTCAACATCTCACCTGAACAAAAACATATTCGAATCAGATCCCGACATCCAAGATTTTCAAAATATTAAATACAATTAACTGAAAATGGTAAAATGGTCTTTTGGGTTTGAATTTGGGAAAATGGCCAGAAAATTTGGAATCAGAACGTCAAAAAACATAAAGTTAACTTTGACCGAAAAAGTCAATACTAACATTATCAAAAAGTCAACGCTGACGTCAGCTAAAAAGTCAACGTTAACGCCAGCTTGAGTCAACGGTCACGGGTCAACAGTCACGAGTCAACCCATCCGATTCGATTTACTGGTCTGGTCTAAAGTCTGATCCGGTTCGGTCAAGGGTTTGGTCTGGTTCTTTCCTAAAGAATTGGACTCGTCTCAGCTCTCTCTCACTTGGGCTCACCACTCAAGCTTGCTGGTCTGGTTCGGGCTTTGGGTTCAGCCCAACAGTTCACAACACATACACGCAACCCACTTACAACATCCATCCCCACCATATTCGAAACTAGGGTTACGAAACCCTTGATGGCGCGGACGGATTGGCAAGGATGGCGGCGACAATAGGGAGCCCACGATGAAGTAAGGGTGACCACGAATGGCTCACCAAACTCGAACCACAACTCAAAGTTTCTGAAACAAAACAACATAACTGGGTTTGTGGCTTACCCACACGCATAGATTCGATAAGTCACCGAGGAGCATGGTGGAGCAACGATGATGCAAGGGAAAAAAGTCGGCAGTGGCAGCACAACAACGCTAAGGAAAAATCGCAGTGATTTTCTTTGAGATTCTGGCAATACGACTGCACAAGGGAAGGTGGTTTCAGACGCTAACATCGTTCAGAAACGACGAAGCAATGGTCAGGTTTCGAAGGCGATGTGGGCGGGGAGGCTAACGGTGGTTGTCGTGCAAGCCACGCATGGCGTTTGGGGCTGATCGGACCTTCGTCAGACAAACTCGGGAGGAGGATTTTTATATTCCAGAGAATTTCAAAATGGGGGGTGCGGCTAGGGTTCCAAATGGGAGCTGAGGGGATTTTGGGTGATATAATGGGGTATAAAAAACTTAGGGAAAAAGGGTAAATTACAACCCTAGGCCCCCAACTTCACCCGCTTTACACCCAAGACATCGAAGTTCCGAATTTTACAATTCAGCCATTGAATTTCAATTAAGAATTTAGATTTTAATTTCCCAAAAATTAAGGTTTCCAATTGTGGATTTACACAAATTAGGGTTTTCAATTTTAGGGAAAATTGGGGTGTTACAACTCCCCCTCCTTAAAGGAAATTTCAGCCTTGAAATTTACCTGGATCGAAGAGATGTGGATACTGAGCTTTGACAACAGCCATTGGGCTCCCATGTAGCCTCATTATGACCACGATTACGCCACAAGACCTTGACCATCTTAATGGTCTTCCTTCGGAGAACTTTCTTTTCCTGGGCAAGAATCTCAACTGGCTCCTCCTTAAAATGCAAGTCGGGAAGAACCTCAATCTTATCCACAGAAATAATATGAGACGGATCAGCATGGTAGCGTCTCAACACAGAGACATGGAAGACATCATGAATACGATTAAGCTCTAGTAGTAACTCAAGCTGATAGGCAACTGGTCCAACTCGATGAATGATACGATAAGGGCCAATGAAACGAGGACTCAGTTTGCCTTTCTGACCGAAACGAAGTACCTTCCTCCACGGTGATACTTTCAAGAAAACCTCATCTCCCACATCAAACTCAAGATCCTGACGTCTTAAATCGGTATAATATTTTTGTCTATCAAACGTAGCCTTAAGCCGATCCCGAGTCAATATAACAGTCTGCTCAGCCTCATGTACGATATTCGGTCCCAACAATCTGTGTTTATTAAGCTTAGTCCAACCAGTAGGTGTACGACACTTACGCCCATAAAAAGCCTCATACAGTTCCATCTTGATACTAGCATGATAGCTATTATTGTAAGCGAATTCCGCAAGCGGTAAGAAATCCTCCCAACTGCCTCTGTAATCCACAACACAACCTCTCAACATATCCCCAAGGATCTGAATTACCCGCTCAGACTGGCCATCGGTCTATGGATAATATGAAGTACTAAATTTTAACCGAGTACCCAGAGTTGTGTGAAAAGACCTCCAGAACTTCGCTGTGAACCTTGGGTCCCGATCAGAAATAATAGACAATGGTACCCCATGAAGTCTAACAATCTCTGAGATATAAAGCTTAGCTAACCTACTCAAAGAATAGTTAACTCAAACAAAAATAAAGTGTGCAGACTTAGTCAATCGATCAACAACAACCCAGATAGAGTCTTTCTTCGAGGGAGTCAAAGGAAGACCACTGACAAAATCCATCGTCACACGCTCCCATTTCCACTGAAGAATCTCAATGTGCTGAAGTAATCTAGACGGACGCTGATGCTCTGCTTTTATCTTCTAACATGTCAAGCATTTCGACGCAAACCCAACAACATCCCTCTTCATGCCCTTCCACCAGTATCTCTCTCGAATATTCTTATACATTTTATCCCTACGGGATGCCTAGAGTAAGGACTGTCATAGGCTTCACAAAGGATAACCTGTTTCAAGCTAGAATTCCTCAAAATACAATACCTACCCCAAAAACACAGTACACTATCCTGGTCAATAGAAAAAGCCTGAGATGTACCTTCTGCAACCTCTTTTATGCGGTGCATCAAGAAAGGATCACTAGGCTGCTCAGCTCGAATATCAGAAATCAAAGTAGGAATAACCCGAAATTCTACCAAAAGACTGCCATCCTCATACAAACTCATCTGGGCAAACAAGGCTCTCTAATCGGAAATAGCATTACGACTCAAGGCGTCAGCAACAACATTGGCCTTGCCTGAATGATACTCAATCTCCCAGTCATAGTCTTTAAGGAGCTCTAACCAACGGCGTTGTCTCAGGTTCAACTTCTTCTGAGTGAGAAGATATTTCAGACTCTTATGGTCTATAAATATATAACACTTCTCTCGATAGAAATAGTGTCTCCAGATCTTAAGAGCAAAGATTACATCAACGAGCTTTATGTCATGGGTAGGGTAGTTGCACTCATGTGATTTCAACTGTCTGGAAGCATAAGCTACTACTTTACCATCCTACATCAGGGCACACCCCAATCCGATGTGAGAAACATCATTGTATACGATGTAAGCTTTCCTCGGCTTAGGCTGAATTAAGACCGACGCTTCAGTCAACACGGTCTTAAGCTTCTCAAAACTAGTATGCTGAGTCTCAGACCAGACAAAGGAATATTCTTCCTCAAAAGTTTAGTCAACGGAGCTGCGATGATCGAGAAACCCTCAACAAACCTCCGATAATAGCCGGCTAAACCCAGGAAACTTAGAATCTCAAGAACATTGTTGGGTTGTTTCCAACTCATGATAGCCTCAACCTTCTTCGAATCCACCTGAATACCCTCAGCAGAAACGATATGCCCCAAAAACATCACATCTGAAAGCCAGAATTCACACTTACTGAATTTTGTATAAATTTGTTTCTCCCTCAGAGTTTGTAAAACGATTCAGAGATGTTCCTCATGCTCAACCTCAGATTTAGAATAAACCAGAATATCATCTATAAAGACTACGAAAAACTGATCGAGATAGGGTTGAAATACTCTATTCATCATATCTATGAAGGCGGAAGGAGCGTTAGTCAACCTAAAGGGCATCACAAGGAACTCGTAATGATAGTAACGTGTCCGAAAAGCTGTTTTAAAAACATTAGAACCCTTAACCTTGAGTTGGTAATAACCAGATCTCAGGTCTATCTTAGAAAATACCGTAGCTCCTCAGAACTAGTTGAAGAGATCATCAATACGAGGAAGAGGATACTTGTTCTTGATCGTCAGCTTGTTCAGCTTCCGATAATCGATGCACAACTGAATTGTCCCATCATTCTTCTTAACAAAAAGAACAAGGGCTCCCTACGGAGAAATACTGGGTCAGATAAATCCCTTAACTAGCAGTTCTTGCAACTAAACTTTCAACTCTTTAAGCTCTTTCAGTGACATTCGGTAAGGTGCCATAGGCACGAGAGCTATACCCGGATAGACCTCGATGTCAAACTCAATCTCATCACGCTTTAGCGGAACACCAGGCAATTCCTCCAGAAATACATCGAGAAAGTCTCTCACAACCCGAATTTTATCCATCCCAGAATCAGATTGTCTAGGATCAAGAATGTAAGCAAGGTAGGCAATGGACCCCTTTCTGATCATCTTCTCGGCTTTGAGAGCTGATATTACATTAGATAGAAAGCCCCGAAGTTCTCTACCTCTCGGTCATCAGAAGTTTTTAGAGTGCTCTTTTCCTCTCACAATCCAGATTGACTCGGTGAGCAGGCAACCAGTCTATAAAGAAAATTAGATCGAACTCCCCAAAAGGTAACTCCATCATATTAGCCAAAAAGATTTCCCCTTGAATCTCAAGAGGACAATTTTTATACACCCTAGAAACCACCACAAGGTTACCTACCAGACTGTATACGGTAACAGCATTAGCAACATCCTCAGCAGGAATTTCAAGACCCTAGATACAGAACTCGCAACGTATGAATGAGTAGAACCATTATCCAACAGTGCAAAGTAATAGATATAGTGAATAGAAAAGGTACCAGGAATAATATCTGGCTCATCTCGATCCCTATGCCTCCTGGTAGCATAAACCAACCCAGACTGTCTCACCCTTGAACCAGCTGATCCTCTACTCTGAGCAGGCCTACCCCTACCAGTAGTACCCAAAATAGCAAATCTACCATGACCTCTCCCTCTACTAGGAGTCTAAACAGATGCCTGGGACTGACTCGGAACATAGGCAGATGAAGGTGCCACCAGACAATCTCTAGAAAGATGCTCAAAATAACCGCATCGAAAACAAGCCCCAGACTGCATCCTACGCTCGCCTGGATGCCATTTCTTGCAAAAAGAACAATGTGGTAGCCCACGAGAATTAGACGAACCTCCAACGCTGGCGGTCGGAACAATAGATGTCACGGGTCTAGCTCTGGAATAACTCTGATGGTCATACTCATCTCTAGTCCTCTTCCTAGACTGATTCCCCTAACTGTGCTAAACTGACGTGGTCGACTGTCTCCTAGCCCGATCAGCACCCTGAGATTCCTGTTGTTTCTTCATAAATTCAATCCGTTCAATAGTCATGGCCTGTTGGGTGATCTCCTTATACTCCTTATCTTGATGTAAAACAACCCCGGTCTTAATAGAAAAATGCAGCCATCTCAGAAACCAATCACACTTCTCTTTTTCTGTAGTAACCAGCCCCAGAACATACTGGAGAAGTCGCAAAAACTCTATCTTATAGTCATTAACGCTCATATTCTTCTGCTCCAGATTCATAAAGTCTTCTCGGCACTTTGCTAGATACTCAGGTCCAACATACCAGTCCTAAAATGGTTGTTTGAAAAACTCCCATGAAATATGATTGGCGGGAACAACTTTTTCCTCTCCCTCCTACCAGTTATGGGCCTCACCCTACAGTAATGATACAACAGCTCTCAATTTTTGGTCGGCAGGATATTCCATCTCAACAAACAAACGTTAAAGTTTCTTCAGCCAATATTCTATATCAGCCGGGTTTGTACCCAACTTGCCATCAAACATGGTCATCCCGACAGCTAAAAACTCGGAAGATATAGGCTTCCTCCCGCCTTCAAACTGGCGGAGGTAACGGAGAAACTCTCTCTGCACTGTAACAGAATCCATGCCCACAATCTCACTATCTCTGAAATCATGTGGACCAACACTTTGCGTCTTCTGGCTAGGTGTTGTATTCTGAGCTTCAGCTTGATTCCCAGGTTGTTCCTCGACATTAGCATCGTACCTCATCCTGATTCTGCAGTGGGTCTACAGTATGCAGAGCATCACTCCCAACAATAGCAGAACGACCTCGGCCATGACCACGATCGGTCACTTATCTAGAGCTCCTACGAGGTGGCATAGTAGTCTATCACAAAAGAAGATAATCCTAAGTTAGAATCGATACTTGGAGTTTCTATTCAAAATAAACATAATCCTTAAAACATTATATTTATTAGAAAATTCCGTTTTGCCCAAAAATATTTAGTATGTATGCAAACTCATTTTTGGTTTAAAATTTTTATGTGAGCCAACAGTCCGAGGGTTGAAACGGGCTCTGATACCACTAAATGTAATCTCCTAAAATTGACCTAATTTCTTAAGTCAAATCTTAGAAGTCAAGTTAGAAAAACGTGACCCTCAAGAAAAGTTATTAGGTTTAATAGTTCAAATTACAACTTAATTATAAAGGATTAGAATCACAAAATTATATAATTTAAATAAAATGTAGTCGTTTAGCAAAATTTCAAAAGTTATTATAAAATTCGAAAGAAATTCATATAATGCATGTCGAACCAATAAGTCTCAAAATAGTAATAATAATGTCCCAAGTTCCAAATACAAACTCATCTAAAATAAAATAATAATGTATAAAATTCAATGTCTGAATAACCATATTGTATAATAAGACAAGGTCTGATGATACAAAAATCCTCCAAGTACTGTACGCCTAAGCTTGAGTCTGAAAGAATAACTAGGTGGAGTAAGCTATGAAGCTCAATGTGTCTCTAGAGTGCAGCTCAAAACATATAACAAAAATCCGAACAACAAGCATAGTTTAACAGTCATTTCATTATACATATGCATATAATAAGAGACATAAATGTAATGTCATGCACCCATCTCCAAACACCATCCGAAGAGTAAGGTTCCCCTGAACCACTCTAACTACATCGTCACCATCCGAAGTGGAATCTCGACCCGAGGGTGGAGCCACTGATCCAAAGCAGAATTCAACCCGAAGGGTGAACCCACTGAACTTCCCCGTACAATTTCCCAACCTAAATGATATGACATATTCCGATTGTTATATTTCGAGTCTGAAAGTATATCTGATCCGTTACTCAAATTGCGTGCAACATAAGTACGATATTTTATTCAGTTTGATTTAGATTGTAATGCATGGCAAGTCATCATTCAATTTATTACATAACTCTTAAATCATTCAAACAATTCCATTAGTCACATATACACATATGCACACATAACACTGAGCATAGAAATAATGTAGCACAAAAAAAACACACCTTAGGCAGCTAATAACTCAACGTCGAGAGTGGCGTCTCCCACGCTCAGCTCTAGTATTAGGTCAGAAAGAGTCAACACCTACGAGGTCAACAAACATAATTATTTACAACTACTATGCCACACTAACTTAATCAGTAACGAACCATACTCACGTACAGAACTCGCAGGCTGTGCAGAAGGAGGTCGACCAGGTAGAGGAGAAGGAAGATTCTCAGTCTTTGAGTCAACGTCACCTAAACACAAACATATCCGAATCAGATCCCGATATTCAAGATTTTCAAAATATTAAATACAATTAATTGAAAATGGTAAAATGATCTTTCGGGTTTGAATTTGGGAAAACGGACAACGAATTTGGAATCAAAACATAAAAAAATATGGAGTTGACATTGGCCAAAAAAGTCAATGATGACTTCATCAAAAAGTAAACGCTAACGTAAGACAAAAAGTCAATGCTGACGTCAGCCAAAAAGCCAACGCTAACGTCAGCTCGGGTCAACAGTCATGGGTCGGATTATGGGTCAACGGTTATGAGTCAACCCATCCGGTTTGGTTCACTGGTCCGGTCTAAAGCCTGATCTAGTTCGGTTAAGGGTTTGGTCTAGTTCTTTCCCAAAGAATTGGACTCGTCTCGCCTCTCTCTCACTTGGGCTCACCACTCAAGCCTGCTGGTCCGGTTTGGGCTTTGGGTTCAGCCCAACAGTTTACAACACACAGCCCACTTACAACATCCCTCCCTACCATATTCGAAACTAGGGTTACAAAACTCTTGACGGCGTGGCCGGATCGGCAAGGATGGCGGCGACAACAGGGAGCCCACGACGAAGTATGGGTGACCACGAATGGCTCACCAAACTCGAACCACAACTCAAGGTTTCTGAAAAAAAACAACATAACTAGGTTTGTGGCTTACCCACACGCACAGATTCGGCAAGTCACCAAGGAGCACGACGAAGCAACGATGATGCAAGGAAAAAAAGACGGCAGCAACGGCACAACAACGCAAAGGAAAAACTGCAGCAGTTTCCTTTGAGATTCTGGCAAGGCGACTGCACAAGGGAATGTGGTTCCGAACGCTAATGTCGTGCGAAAACAATGAAGCAATGGTCGGGTTTCGAAGGCGATGGGGCGGGGAGGCTAACAGTGGTGGTCGTGCAAGCCACACACGACGTTTGGGGCTGATCGGACCTTCGTTGGACATATTCAGGATGAGGGTTTTTATATTATAGAGAATTTCAAAATGGGGGTGCGGCTAGGGTTCTAAATGGGAGCTGAGGGGATTTTAGGTGATATAATGGGGTATAAAAACCTTAGGGAAAAGGGCAAATTACAACCCTAGGCCCCCAACTTCATCCGCTTTACAACCAAGACATCGAAGTTCTGAATTTTACAATTCAGTCACTGAACTTTAATTAAGAATTCAGATTTTAATTTCCCAAAAATTAGGGTTTCCAATTGGGGATTTACACTAATTAGTGTTTTCAATTTTAGGGAAATTTGGGGTGTTACAGGATCTACTTGTCCATTAGTCTGCACTGGACGATCCTCTTCTAGATCACGCTGAAGCACCGTAAACCTCAACCCAGGTCGATTCAACGTTTGCCCATCCTTGGCAACAGATGAATCCATATCATGTCTCACTCTACCATGCCTTAGAGCAACCATCATCCACGGGCCATACTTCTCCCCAGCATTATTCATATCCATCACATCTCCCTTATCAGTCGCAACCTCGGACCCCAAATGAACCAAACTTTCCCGTCGTATCTCCTGCTCTCCACAATTCTCTTTTACATGGCCATACAAACTGCAACTATAGCAAATCTGGCTAAGGCCCTCATATTCTAACATTTGCACGAAATTGTCAATACCTATACATGGTAGAAGCGACTTGTTCAGATCCACCATCACAGCCAATTGTGCAAACTTTCCCCGCTCTCTTTCAAAAGTATTATAATCTACTTTAACTACCTTCCCAATGACCGAGGCAATCAACCTAAATACTTCGAGTAATAGCGATACGGTAGTCCAAGAAGACGAATCCACACAATGACGTGCGAGGGATATGTCTCAGACGTGGAGAAGGATAGACTCCACGGTTGAACCGTAGGGTAACTCCTAAAGATCGTCCATGGCCCTTCTGTGAGAACTTCAGCATAATCATCCTCAACCTGAAATTTAACTAAATAATAGTTATTGTCCAAATCCACCAGTTGGAAAGTACCTATAGGTTTCCACAACGCTTGAACCCTCCCAAATAGAGCTTTATAACCAATCGCTTTTCCTAACAATCGAACAATGACTGCCCGTTTCATACTCTGATAAATCCTCTCATGAACCTTCTTAGAGAACTTAATACTTGGAAAGTCACCCCGGGAAATAACATAATCAGCTTCCCCAACCACAATATCAAATTCATTCAAAGCTGTCACATCCCACGCTATTTCGGATGCCTTGCCCTTTATCGTAGCGACATAAGATAAACTCGTATCCTTCTTCTCCGATCCGCTCACAACTGCAGCAGGCCCAAATTCCGATGTATCTTTTTATCGCAACATCACCCGTTAGAGATTCCGAGCCATTCACATCATCTGCGTCAATCAAAACCACATCACTCAGCCCTACCTTGTCCTTCGCTGCCACTTTCCATTGTCGGTTCCCTAACCCCCTGCACACACGCCGCAATCAAACTCCCCAGCGGGAGAGAAATCTCCATTTGCTCCACACCATCCGGTGGCCGGCCCCGATCTGATCCATCCGTACCCAGCGTAGCACACAAATACGCGCCGTCCTTAGGGTTCTCCATTTTTAATGATTGGGTTGATAAATGCAATTTTTAGTGCACTCAGATAAGCTTTAATATATTATTAAGAGTATAATGGACCTAAATAAGATTATATAGTAAATATAATTTCAAAAAATTAACATAGTAACGTGTGTGATATGATGAATAATTGAATATCCCGGATGTTGAAAATCTCTGACTCTTCTTTACCCGAGTTTGGCTTTATTTCCATGAAGAATTCTTTATTTCTTGTCCACAAATTTTTTTATTTATTACAGTTGGTAATGTGAAGAAAAAGCTTAAATTCTAATCATATTGTTTTAACTTTTAGATTAAATTGTGGATGGTTAATTTTTTTAAAAAAATTATATTAAAAATTTAGAGGGTGTGATGCGAAATATTAAGTTATATGAAATTTGAATTTTCAGGTGTACGACTGCTTGAGCATCCTCTCAACTCATCCTTATTTACGATGTCATAATATAAACTTCTAACCTTATAAGGTTTCACTCCGCTCATCCCTTCGGTTCATCCAAATTTAAATAATTACTTAAAAATTTAGCATTAGACATTTATAATTGATTAGTAATGATTTGTATTTGATAGAGAAAAAATACATCAGATTAAATCACTTGATTTTGATACAAGTTTCACATATCGTTTTTCAACAACCTATAAGACGATTCAAAGGGAATTATCTAAAAAAAGTCTTTAATCATACGAAGAAAGAGGAAAGAACATTAAACAAGCCAATTATTTTTATTGATTTTTCAAGTTTATATCGTAATTAAACTAATCCCAAACTTTGAACAAATCTATCACTAATCTTAATGAATAAAATTAAAGATTATTTTATCTGACACTGACAATGAGATGTAAAAGTTCCGCAAGCAAGGTAATGAAATAATGTTAAAAAAAGAAATAATGCACTCTCATTTATTTAATACAATTATATTTTTATGCAGCATTTTACTATTTTTATATTAATAATTCTAAAAAAAATGAGAATAAAAAGTCATGTGGCGTATAGAAAGGATCGATTAAGTTTGACATAAACGTTAATATTTTGTTTACACTAAAAAGACAAAAACGACGTTGTTAGAAAGATGCAATAAAAAGTTTTTTATAATTTTTACCCGATATGAAAAAAACTTTGTTATACATGCCGTGTAAACTTTAGTTTATACGTGCTTTTTAGTTTTAGGGGTTAGGATTTTAGTTCAGGGTTTAAAGTTTAGGGGTTTAGGTTGTATGGTTAGAATTTAAGGTTAGTGTTTAGAATTTAGTGTATAGGGTTTAAGGTTTAGGGTTTAGTTTTTAGGGTTAGGATTAGGAATTTAGGATTTGAATTTTTATAGTGAAAATACACAGGCTTGTATAAAATTAATTTTACACAGCATGTGTATCAAAGTTTTACCCAATATCTAATATATTGATTAATTTAATTAATTAAGGCTTAAGGATTTAATAAGCCCTTAAACTTTTGCAAAAAAATTAATTAACCCCTTAAACTTTTTTGCACCCAATTAAGCCCTCAAACTCAAGAAAAAAATCAGTTAAGCCCCTAAATTTTTTTGCACCCAATTAAGCCCTCAAACTCAAGAAAAAAAAATTAATTTGGCCCTTTGACCAACGTTGACCATTAAATTTAACGATTTTTTAAATTTTTCTTGGCATGTGTCGCAACAGGATAATGTCGGTTGACATTTCTAAGAATTTTTAAACTTTAATTTTTAAAAAATATATAAAAATCTGAAAAATCTAAAAATTTAAATATATAAAAATCCAAAAAAAATCTAAAAATATTTTTTTCCAGACTTTTATATATTTTTTCAATTTATTTTTTATAATTGTATAATAATATTTAATATTTTTAATTTTTAAAAAATATTTTAATCTTTTGAAAAAATATTATTTATTATTTTGAAATTAAAAATGTTTTTAAAATAATTTTCCAGAATTTTTTAGATTTTTTTCAGATTTTTATATATTTTTAAAAAATAAAGTTTAAAAATTCCTAGAAA
Source organism: Hibiscus mutabilis (assembly GCA_019671005.1). Taxonomy (NCBI): domain Eukaryota; kingdom Viridiplantae; phylum Streptophyta; class Magnoliopsida; order Malvales; family Malvaceae; genus Hibiscus; species Hibiscus mutabilis. Next base: position 14,648,630 of record CM033740.1, on the reverse strand, counting down.
TGACAAGTGACAATATCTTGTTGCGACACATGCAAAAAGTTTTAAAAAAATAGTTAAATTTAACGGTCAAAGTGCCCAAATTAATTTTTTTCTTGAGTTTGAAAGCTTAATTGAGTGCAAAAAAAGTTTAGGGGCTTAATTATTTTTTTGTAAAAGTTTAAGGGCTTATTAAATCATTAAGCCATTAATTAATATAGAGATTTATAAGAACTATTATTCTAATTCAATTCTTTGTTTATCAAACAATTAAAATATAGGTTAAATACTATTTTGGCCACTTCGTTCTCTATGATTTCTTTCCCTGCTCTCTTATTCTTTCCTTTTTCCTTTTATATTTAGCTGGCCGATGATGATGTCAGCTTTAGTGATGTCCTCGACCGCTGGTATCGTTTTTCTTAGGGGTGTATTCGGTTCGGTTTTTTAACAAAATATAAACTGAATCGCAGTCTGCGGTTTTTAAAAAAGAAAATCGAAACCAAAACCGAATGGTAAAAAAAACCAAAATACCAAAAACCGAATTTTTCGGTTCGGTTAAAAACTGCGGTTTTAACGGGTTTTTTTTTAATTCAAAAAAAATAAGCAAAACACAACATATTTTAATTTATCATTAGATACTTCAATATTAATTTATTTTGCCATTAAGTACATGAAAACACATGTTTTGAGCTCTTGACAAATCTAAGATTTCAAATAAAAATGAATTAAAAAATAACAATGATTACAAAACAGACAATCTATCTAAAAAATAAATCACATAAAATATTTATTTAATTAATATCCACTCAATGATTCTACATCACGAACTTAGAACACAAATATGTAGTCTAATATATTGTTTGATTAAAACTAAACTTAAATATTCAACATAGTAAAACAACTCTTGACTAGTAAATATTATAAAAACATATTCCAATTTGAAACACAATATTCAATCAACTTGATATTATAAAAATATATCCAAATATTCCAAGAAATGTCTTAAAAACAAATTAAAATATTTCAAGAGACTATCTTTAAAATATATTTGAAATAGATCATAATGTATTTTTTAATTCGGGTTGATATGGAATAAACGAGTTCCATATGGAAAACCCGAAACCGAACCGAATTGAGAAGCTTGAGTTTTAAACTGAACCGAAAACGAACCGCAACATGCAAACCCGAACCGCATAGCCCGGTTCGAGTCGGTTTTTCGGTTTTCTCGATTTCGTTGTTCACCCCTAGTTTCTCCTTTGAATTTTTATATACAATTATTGTTTTTTATGTTTAGTTTTTTTTAGTTTTTATCTATCTTTCTGACATTTATTTGTATCTTGTAGTACGTTTTCGTCTACCTTTAAAGTTGATTTATATTTTTAGATAATTTTATCACAACACTAGGCTCTAATTTACGATTATTGATGGTCTTTCAGTAGTTTGATCTCTTTTTATGGTTCATCTGTCGATACAGTTAGGTATGATTTGTAAAGCAATCAGTAAGATTGTTTGTTTCACTCATCCGTCTTCAACCCTTAAGCGTGTATGTAGATAAATACAAGGAGTTTTATTTCATGATTTCCTTATGTTTTATCTCATCTCTCTCGTTGCAGCTCACTGGACTTATTTAGTTAAAATGATATTTTTTTAATTTATCATGAAGGTTTAGAGCTTAAAAATATTTAATGTATATTATCTAATTTAATTTATTAACTATTTCATCAATATAATTTTATGTTATCAAATGAAAAAAAATAGTTCTTTAAACTTCTATCAGTTGAGATAAATAGTTTTAATAAAAAAATATATCATAAAAAGGTTAAAGGGGTATTTTTGCCCCTGAGTTTGACCAAAAAAATTAATTCAGCCCCTCGTCGAAAAACGCACCCAATTAGGTCATTCAACTCACAAATTGCATCGAATTGACCATTTGACCGACGTTGACTGTTACAATGCTGGCGTGACAGTTAACAGTTGTAACATCCCTTTCCCGTATTTATCGCCAAATACGAGTCAGTGATGATATTAACCAATTTTAAACCCTATTATCTCTTTACACTTAGAAAGTTGGTAACCTGCACCACCTTACTTACAAATTTATAAATTTTTTTATAGACATCGAAAAGTCATTCCGTAATTTTCTAATTAAACTAGATTCATTAAGCTTTCCAACCATATAAATTATTAGTCTAACTTCATTATACAAAAGTTCAAATAAATTCCTAAATTCACGTCATAGCCCTAAAATACTAAAATTCTGGTGCCCTGTTTTCTGACCTTTCATTGAATAAAAATTCATAACTTTTTACATACAACTCGAAATTAGTCACCGTTAATTTTGTGAGAAACTATACAAAATTTATAGATCATACATATAAGATTCACTGTCTAATTCCAATTGTGGAATTTATGCTGATTTTTCAAACATACTGCCTGTACATACATTTCTGGACATATTTTTAATCTTTTTATCTTAGGACCCATATTTGCTAGAACTTAGTCTGTTTTCATTTATAAACATAATAGGGCTTACTAGTTCGTCATCTATATTATAATAACTATTAAACAACCACATTTAGTGTTAAGTTATTACAACCCTATTAATTATACATGTCATCTAGTACATTTCCAAAAGAAAGGATGGATGTCATTACATTACTATGAGTATGAAGATATACCTCCCAAAATATGAAAGTGATGCTAGGCTACTCTTCCCTCGAAGCTCCTTTAAAACCTACGCATGAAATCCATAATACGCTAAGCATATACTTAGTGAGGCAACAACATTTAATTCAAATGCAGCTTAACATAGATATCAATATAATAAAATAACAATGCATATGATCACCTACCATTTTATGCATATTAGCATATATGACATGATATATGTATAATAACATATTACATGGTAATAACCTTGATTCTTACCAATACCGTTGCCATATTCATCATCGAGCTTTCAAGCCTTTTTATCATGTTTCTCAATTCATTTAGCCCAAGTATTGAATTAAGGAATTTTTTGTACGCGAGTCATCCCCCTATACTTACTTGAGTATAGTATATTATGTGCACTTTACTAGAAGTGCTTAGCACCGAAGTGCTTCTGTATACTTACCGGAGTATACAATTAGTAATTAATTTGCACTTTACCTGAAGTGCTTATAATAAGTTGCACTCTACCGGGAGTGGTAAAATGTTTATACAGCTGTTTATGACTCTATGGATATCCAACTATACTTTTAATTTCCTATCTCATGCTTTGGGCTTTATGTCAATCAAAATTTCATACATGGAAACATATATACATATTAAACAATTCATACGTAAAATAACATTCCATGAATAAGTAGTGATCTATGCATGTATTTTCAATTCTTGACATATTTTTAGCATGTCAATTATATGATGAATGACATAAAGGTCACGCTATACATGCATTGCACTCACCTTGACATGTTCAAAAGTATAATTTATACTAGCCTCACTAAGCTTGATTGCACTTTCTATCTTATTTCTTCACTCGTTTGATCTCGAACTTGGTTGTTATCTGTATGTACATTAAATACATAACACAAGCAACTTTAAGTACATGTCCAACCTTTACTAATACATGTACATACCAAGTTGGAAAATTTAATATTTTCAACCAAGTACTTCTTTACAACAATGCTTCCTAAACTTTAATCTCATCTCAAAATACACATGGCAACCAAGAGTTTATAATTTCACTTTAAACCCTAAATTCTCTCTCTTAGAGTTTATAATCTAAAACTTGGAAATTTTCACATTTCATCTCATAATCCAAAAATTTAATATTAAAATGATCCTTGTATCATAGCAACCAATATAACCATGCTTCTTGAATATTTCCAAATTTCTCACTTATTTCACCCAATTTACAAAATTCACAAAATAGTCCTAAAATGTTTTTTTATTCATTCCAACAACATAATTCAACTTAGAAAACATCATTCTAATCATTTCCATCATCAAATAAATTTTTGCAAAATTTCCCCTAATTTTCCTCTTATAGCTGAAATGGTCCCTATAAGTTTTCCAAGAAGTTTTCATCATTTCAAGCATAGAAACAACACTACAACACCATTTCCAACTTGATTGAACCTTAAATCATGAAAACCAAACATGTTCTTCAACCACCCAAAACTTAAATCTCAACTTAGAGACATTGAAACTAGGCAAAACTTATACCAAAAGATAGAGAATTCAGTGGAGATCATTTTCTTGTTTCATGTCTCTAGCTAAAAATCAAACAAATCAAGCCAAAAATTGGATTGAAAATTTCTTACCTAGTTCCTTTGAGGTTTCGGCAGTTTGAGAGAAAGATGAACAACTTTCTAGTTTTTTTTCTATCCTTTATTTTAATTCCAAATGGCTTTAATTGGCTATATAAAAAAATATTTCTAAAATAGTCAAATAACTATTTTACCCTTTAGTTATAACCAATCACAATTCAACACCTACACTTTATCCTCTTCCATAATTAATTTTCATTAAAAAGTATAGGTGAAATGACTAAAATGCCATTAATGAAATAGTTTATTTTCAAAAATGCCATTCCATCACTTATACAAAATACTGAATAGAATCGAATTTAAACCGATTAAAAACAATTCAAAACTTCAATGCTATGTTCCTCGGGTCTCCCTAAGACTTCCTTCAAATTTTCATAAAATTTCGAGTTCATACGATTACCCGAATTACATTTAAACTTTAACCGTAATTTCCCAATAATAGAAACATCAGATCAAACCATAGTTTTTATATTCGATCCACACCCTTAGATGATCTATCTATTTGTGGAATAAAAATAATTATTGGGAAAATTACCATGTTGGTCCTTGAACTTTCCTCAACTTTTCACTTTTGTCACCAAACTTTAAAACTTTACGTTTTAGTCACTAATCCAATAATAGGACATTACAATAGTGTTGACGTGACAGTCCACAATGCTGATGTGACAGTCAACGATGAGGACGTGAGAGTACACATGGATGGTGATGTGGCAGAGGGGCTGAATTGATCTTTTTTAAACTAATATGGGGGAATAACTGATTGTTTTTGTCGAGTTCATAGGCATAATTTATTTTAATTAAAAGTTCGATAATTTATTTAATATTTATGTTACAAATAAGAATTTAAAAAATTATTAAAATTTTAAAAATATTAAAACTAGATAAATAATTCATTTAAATTTCAAGTTAATTTGATGATTAAATAATTTGTTTAAATTTTAAATTAATTTAATCAATTTAGTTTTTGAATAAAATTGGATAAATAATTTGGTTGTTCGAGTTGAACTTCTATGAATGAAATATATGACAAATAGATTAACAAATTGGTGTAAATATCTTTTGAGTCCATAATAATTTTGAAAATAAGCAAAGTGGGAACTCTCACAAAAATTAAATATTCTTCAATTTTTTTTATAAAAATTCATAAACTTTATAAAATTAAATTAAAAATTCAAAAAATTGAAAATAAAAAATAATATAAAAATTAAAATGTATCAAAAATTCTAAAATAATAAAATTTAAATATAGAATTAAAAAATGTAACACCATTAATGTATATTCGATATTTGAATACACATTAAAGATGTTACTAACTGATTTTACACTGATTTTTAGACTTGAAAATTTTTTATATGCAAAACTAGTTTGATTAAACAACCCTTTCATGGTTTTCATTAAATTACAAATATGTCTAGAGTCACCTAGTTTCGACCCTGAATTGGTTTATAAAATACTTTAAGTAGTTATTAAAATGAAAATATAATTCAGGGTGAAAACTATGTGTGTTGTCTAGACCCTTTCTTGATTTTGAAATCGCTACGCGATAATCAACCAACTAAGTTTAAAATCATTTGAAGTATCTTTTCTAATATTCTTAATTCCTCAAACTAATTCATGCTTCTAAATCTTCCAAAATAGCTATGTATTTTACATTTATACATGCCCCACTATACTAGGATGTGGTGATACTTACTGATAATTCCGACTAACTTGATCCAATGATGTGCAGCTCCTCCTCCGCTATCTATTCCAAAGTACCTACGTGTGATACAAAACACACGTTAAATATAGTTTAATGAGGCATAATCATAATAATGTAAAACAATGATTATAATAACACAACTCTGCAGATTGGCAAGCGATTTCCAATTGTAGTTGATAACATTTTAAACATGTACAGAACTACCTTGCATGTATAATTTATTTAACCAATATAATATTCAAATCATAGGATTCCATCTATCTTATCAGTCTTGTGTACATTAAGATTTTTAGCTTAACTAATTGCATACATGCATTTCAAGAATTATAGCCAAAGTATAAAATCATGCTATCTGTAATGCAGAAATAATCATATATCATGACTATCTTAAGAATCCTGATATCAATGGTTCATGATCATCAAGTAGTCGTGCTTTCATTACGCAATCATTCGCATATCATATTCTCTAATATAGTCATACTTTCATCATGCAATTGCATATCATATTCTCTATTATAGTCCAAAGTACAAAATCATGTGATGCCATAGTACGCGAGTCATCACAACACCGTAGTGTTTACAACACTGTAGCATCTGCATCGCCGAAGCGATTGAGATGAGTACGTACTCGATGACGCCCTTTGTTCCTCGCACAACACTTTAATGTCTATCATTATCTCAAATAAATTATTATGCTAAATCCATGTATCACATATGCTATTGAATATTTCTTTGATCAACATACATTTTCATTATTATCAAAGTTGACTGATTGCAAGTCTTCTTCACATCATATATATATAATCAGATAAAAATGCATTCATTCATCTCGCATATATAATAAATAAATAAAAGTTACACTCACATGGGCCATTTATTAGCATGCCTCACTAAATTCAGCTCGATCCTTTCCTTCATAGCACCTCGAATCTTCTTTGATTCGGATTTGATTTCATTATCCACATAAATATAAACAAACATTTGTTAGATTCATTTCTAACAAAATTTCAATCAATCTATCTAATCACTTAACATAAAAATTTTATAATTAACTTCTAATTTATACTAACTTCTTCTTATTTTTTCTACTTGTCAATTTAGTCCCATTACTTACTTCAAACCACCGATTCATCATCTTCTTCATCAAATAGCTATTCAAAAAAAATTATTTAATTTTCTTTCTTTGCCAAAATAGTCACTAAAATGCAAAGGTGAGGATTCAAACTTCTTAACATTGCAATTTAGTCCTCAAATCAACATTACTACCTTAATTCTATTATTTTATCTAAAAAATCAGATTTAATCCCCATCCAAGAATTCATTTTCCTATTTGGTCACTTGATTTTGACAAATTATCAAAATGGTCACTAATTCGGTTCAACATCGGTTTAGCATTCCAACATCAATTTCACATCTCCAACATCATTAATTACATAAATACACTCCAATTTCATAAAATTCAAATTCGGTCCTTTAACTTTGAAGCTTGTCGAATTGGTCCCTACATATTCTAATTTTAATTTTAACTTCATACAACATATTCGATTCATAAAATCTCATAATCATAATTTTCATAAAATTTTCCCATTATTCTTCCATGTTGCCAAATTGGTCACTTGGCTTCTCTAGGCTCATTTTTCATCCAAACAACATTCTAACATGCTTAAATAAATTTTCCAACATATATTCTTCATTTCCAAGAATTAACATTTAAATCCCCAATTTATTCTTACTTGCCAAATTTGGGTGTCTAAACTTTTCACGAACTTTATTTTAGTCCAAACGCCATAATCAAGCTTCTAAATTCATAATCTCTTCAAATCCATCACTAGGATACTTTTCACAATATTTCCCCTAATTTACCAAGCATGCCAAAATAGTCACTTAAAGGACTAGTTGAGGATTTTTCATTCTAGCATCAAAATCAAGCTTTTAATATCATCAATCTTTCATTTTCATCATCAATTTCAAAACCCTAAATAAAATCCCAAATTATAGGGTTAGGGGTTTTAATCCTTAAACATGAAATTAATCATAATCTAAGCTTGATTTCATCTCTACAACACTAAATTTGCATAGTACAAGCTTCAATCTAAACATGGAACATGAAACCCTATTTTCTCTCTTCAAGAACATACTCAAATCTTCATAACTCTTGATAAAATTACTATCAAATGAAAGAGAATTAAAAATAGATCAACTTTCTATAAAAAACATACCTTGAATCTTGTTCGAGAGCCTTCAAAATGCCTAGAAAAGTTTTTTGTGCATTCCCCCCCATTTTTCTCTATTATTTCGAATTGAAGAGGAGGAAGATGAACATTTTTGTTCAATTTTTTTAATTTATGCCACATGTAATAATAAATTGAATTTTTTATTCAATTTAGTCCTTTTTCCAAAATTAACCTCCAACTGAATCATAATTTACAAGTTACCATTCTAGTTCAATTGCAACCAAATTCCATTCAACTCTAACCAAAATAGAGTAATGCTTTCACATGGGAAATTACCATATTATCCATAATACTTTCAAAATATTTCAAAATTGCCATTGTGGCCAAATTACCAAAATTAGTCACTTAAATCACTAATTTTGCCATTTTGTAAAAATCCAACTATTCTAGTTAGATCACAATCAACCAATTAATAATTTTTTCATAAAAAAATATTTTATGAATTTTTCGTGACTTATGGAGCAGCCTCTGAAATTTTGATTCGATCCGATTTCCGGATATTCACTTACTACTTCTTCTGCGATTCCCCTTCACCGGGCTATCAAATATATTTTTAAAATTCCTTATTTTCATATCTGAAAAATAAATAATATTATCAAATAAAATATTTCATATTTATGAATTCAAACTTCAAATTTTGACTCGGTCCAATATACTAATAATTTTACCCGAAATCTTTATCGGATAAAAGTTCTCTTAATAATTCTTTATCAGATATCCATACGAATAATATTAACTCGAACTGATTCCTTTTTATTAGTTTCAAGTACTGACATAAGACCTTCCCAATAGGTCACCCATCATATGCCTTGAGCACGCTTAGCTTTGTAGTTCAATCGAAATTCGATATCTTATAATGCATTTTTATTCTCGGGATCTACATTAGATTTTTCTCCATGATTTGCTTAATCTATGTAAATGATAAAATAATTACTGATAAATTCTCCAAATATTCATAAAATAATATGTTATAACTCTTTCAAAGTCTATGGAATCATCTCCGAAATTTTAGCTTGATCCGATTTACCGATAAATGCCAAGAATTTCATCGGTTACTAATTAAATTCCTTAATCAAAATAATTATAGGATTCATACTGAATTGAACTAAAATATTTCCAACACTTGGAAATGAATTTTATAACCTTTCTCTATCATATGGTAAAATTTCATAATTTTTTAGTTCGATCCGGGTGTCCAAATTCCACTTAAACTTTTACTGCGATTTCCCAATAATCAAAATATCGGATCAAACCAGTAATTCCTCATTCGATCCACACCAATAGGTGCTCTATCTATTTATGAAATAAAACACCTAAATTTTGGTAAATTACAACTTTGGTCCTTCAACTTTTCATATTTCAACTTGTACCACCCAAGTTTTAAAAACTTATCATTTTGGTCACTAAACTGTAACCTTGAATTCCCATTCAAAATTTCCTTGGATTTTAACCAAATTTTGCGAGTATCCTATTTTACTCGTTCTTTATCACATGACACCTTAAAACCTCATAAATTTCTTTTCTACAGTCTATAATTGAGAAAATCCTAACTTTTGCATTTTTGTCATTTTAGTCACTAAGTAAGCTTTTAAGCCCTTATCTTAGTACTGAATGACCCTTAATAAACATAGAAAATTTTGGGGTATTACAATTCTTCCCCCTTAAGAAAATCCATCCTCGAATTTTCAAAATGTACCTGCTTTAAATAGTTTCAGGTACCGTTCTCTCATTTTCTTCTCGGTCTTCCAAGTTGCCTCATCCACTTTGTGGTTCCTCCAAAGGACTTGACCCATGGAATTTTCTTATTCCTTATTCCTTTTAATTTTATATGTTAATATTTTCATCGGTTCTTCTTCATACGTCAAATATTGAGTTGTAACTCAACTTCTTTTGGGTTGATAACGTGAAAAGGGTCTGATCGATACCTTTGGAGCAAATTTACGTGAAATATATCGTGAGTCTTGTTCGCCTCCAAAGGTAAAGTCAATTAATAAGTCATTTTCCATCTTTCTTTTAAAAGTTTCACACGGTCTAATGAATCTGAGACCAAGCTTTCCTTTAGACCAAAGCATAGTACATTTTTCCAAGGTGAAACTTCCATACATACTTTGTTTCTGAATTTAAACTCAATATTCCTTTTCTTTTTATCTGCATGTGCTTACTGGCGATTTGCAGCTGTTTTAGGATTATTTTAAAGAATACTCACTTTGTCTTCTAATTCTCGAATTAAACGTCAATATCGAACTGCACCACTTTATCTAGAGGTAATCCTAGTAATTCTTCCGAAAACACATTTAGAAATTCCCTTACCATCGGAATATCCTCTATCTTCTTATAATTACTGTAACATTTCTCTATTATACAGATAGCTCATTATGAATAGGAGTTAACTATCATATTTATTTCACTGTATTGTATCGACTATGAGTCTTTTCTTAACCCTCAAAATTCGTCAACTGAAGAAATCTAACAATATCTTATTTTTTATAACCATTGGAGTCTCATTCATACTATTGAGGAGCCACATCAAGTTATGCAAGCAATACATCAGTAACATCACATCCTAGGGGCATGTACATTTTAGCAAAATCATATTGGACTCGGTTTAACCTCTAGAATTGGCTAAACCTTTGCTCTGATACCACTAAATATAACACCCTTAACGTAGATTCGATATTTGAATACACATTAAAGATGTTACTAACTGATTTTACACTGATTTCCAGACTTGAATTTTTTTATATGCAAAACTAGTTTGATTAAACAACCATTTCACGATTTTCATTAAATTAAAAATTTGTCTAGAGTCGCCTAGTTTCGACCCTAAATTGGTTTATAAAATACTTTAAGCAGTTATTAAAATAAAAATATAATTCAGGGTGAAAATTATGTGTGCTGTCTAGACCCTTTCTTGATTTTAAAATCGCTACGCGATAATCAACCAACTAAGTTTAAAATCATTTGAAGTATCTTTTCTAATATTCTTAATTTCTCAAACTAAGTCATGCTTCTAAATCATACAAAATAGCTATGTATTTTTTACATCTATACACGCCTCACTATTCTAGGATGTGGTGATACTTGATGATAATACCGACTAACTTGATCCAATAATGTGCAACTCTTCCTCTCCGCTATCTATTCCAAAGTACTTGCGTGTGATACAAAACACATGTTAAATATAACTTAATGAGGTATAATCATAATAATGTAAAACAATGATTATAATAACACAACTCTCTGCAGATTGGCAAGCGATTTCCAATTACAATTGATAACATTTTAAACATGTATAGAACTACCTTGCATGTATAATTTATTTAACCAATATAATATTCAAATCATAGGATTCCATCTATCTTATCAGTCTTATGTACATTAAGATTTTTTAGCTTAAATAATTGTATACATGCATTTCAAGAATTATAGCCAAAGTATAAAATCATGCCATATGTAATGCAGGAATAATCATATATCATGAATATCTTAAGAATCCGATATCAATGGTTCATGATCATCAAGTAGTCGTGCTTTCATTACGCAATCATTCGCATATCATATTCTCTAATATAGTCATACTTTCATTATGCAATCATTTGCATATCATATTCTCTAATATAGTTTAAAGTACAAAATCATGTAATGCCATAGTATGTCATCACGCCTTTGTAGTGTCTACAACATCGTAGCATCTCATCACGATTGAGACACATTTTGAGGACGCCCTTTGTTTACACAACACCTTTAGTGTCTATCTCAGCACCGTAGTGCCTACATTATTTCAGCACCGTAGTGCCTACATTGTCTTAGCAACGTAGTGCCTATATTGTCTCGCACCTTTGTGCCTACATTGTCTCAAAGATCGTAGTGCCTACATTGTTCAAAGTCGTAATGCCTACATTATCTCAAATAAATTATTATGCTAAATTCATGTATCACATATGCTATTTAATATTTCTTTGATCAACATACATTTTCATTATTATCAAAGTTGACTGATTGCAAGTCTTCTTCGCATCATATATATATATATATAAACAGATAAAAATGCATTCCTTCATCTCGCATATATAATAAATAAATAAATAAAAATTACACTCACCTGGGCCATTTATTAGCATGCCTCACTAAATTCTACTCGATCATTTCCTTCATAGTACCTCGAATCTTCTTTGATTCGGATTTGATTTCATTATCCACATAAATATAAACAAACATTTATTAGATTCATTTCTAACAAAATTTCAATCAAGCTATCTAATCATTTAACATAAAAGTTTTCATAATTAATTTCCAATTTATACTAACTTCTTATTTTTTCTACTTGTCAATTTAGTCCCATTACTTACTTCAAACCACCAATTCATCATCTTCTTCATCAAATAGTTATTCAAAAAATTTTGTATTTAATTTTCATTCTTTGCCAAAATAGTCACTAAAATGCAAAGGTGAGGATTCAAACTTCTTAACTTTGCAATTTAGTCCTCAAATCAACATTACTACCTTAATTCTATTATTTTATCTAAAAAATCAGATTTAATCCCCATCCAAGAATTCATTTTCCTATTTGGTCACTTGATTTTGACAAATTGTCAAAATGGTCACTAATTCGATTCAACATCGGTTTAGCATTCTAACATCAATTTCACATTTCCAACATCATTTATTACATAAATACACTCCAATTTCATAAAATTCATATTCGGTCCTTTAACTTTGAAGCTTGTCAAATTGGTCCATATGTATTCTAATTTTAATTTTAACTTCATACAACATATTCGATTCATAAAATCTCATAATCATAATTTTCATAAAATTTTCCCATTATTCTTCCATGTGGCCGAATTGGTCACTTGGCTTCTCTAGGCTCATTTTTCATCCAAACAACATTCTAACATGCTTAAATAAATTTTCCAACATATATTCTTCATTTCCAAGAATTAACATTTAAATCCCAATTTATTCCTACTTGCCAAATTTGGGTGTCTAAACTTTCCACGAACTTTATTTTAGTCCAAATGTCATAATCAAGCTTCTAAATTCATAATCTCTTCAAATCCATCACTAGGATAATTTTCACAATATTTTCCCTAATTTACCAAGCATGCCAAAATAGTCACTTAAAGGACTAGTTGAGGATTTTTCATTCTAGCATCAAAATCAAGCTTTTAATATCATCAATCTTTCATTTTCATCATCAATTTCAAAACCCTAAATAAAATCCCAAATTATAGGGTTAGGGGTTTTAATCCTTAAACATGAAATTAATCATAATCTAAGCTTGATTTCATCTCTACAACACTAAATTTGCATAGTACAAGCTTCAATCTAAACATGGAACATGAAACCCTATTTTCTCTCTTCAAGAACATACTCAAATCTTCATAACTCTTGATAAAATTACTATCAAATGAAAGAGAATTAAAAATAGATCAACTTTCTATAAAAAACATACCTTGAATCTTGTTCGAGAGCCTTCAAAATGCCTAGAAAAGTTTTTTGTGCATTCCCCCCCATTTTTCTCTATTATTTCGAATTGAAGAGGAGGAAGATGAACATTTTTGTTCAATTTTTTAATTTATGCCACATGTAATAATAAATTGAATTTTTTATTCAATTTAGTCCTTTTTCCAAAATTAACCTCCAACTGAATCATAATTTACAAGTTACCATTCTAGTTCAATTGCAACCAAATTCCATTCAACTCTAACCAAAATAGAGTAATGCTTTCACATGGGAAATTACCATATTATCCATAATACTTTCAAAATATTTCAAAATTGCCATTGTGGCCAAATTGCAAAATTAGTCACTTAAATCACTAATTTTGCCATTTTGTAAAAATCCAACTATTCTAGTTAGATCACAATCAACCAATTAATAATTTTTTCATAAAAAAATATTTTATGAATTTTTCGTGACTTATGGAGCAGCCTCTGAAATTTTGATTCGATCCGATTCCGGATATTCACTTACTACTTCTGCGATTCCCCTTCACTAGGGCTATCAAATATATTTTTAAAATTCCTTATTTTCATATCTGAAAAATAAATAATATTATCAAATAAAATATTTCATATTTATGAATTCAAACTTCAAATTTTGACTCGGTCCAATATACTAATAATTTTACCAAATCTTTATCGGATAAAAGTTCTCTTAATAATTCTTTATCAGATATCCATACGAATAATATTAACTCGAACTGATTCCTTTTTATTAGTTTCAAGTACTGACATAAGACCTTCCCAATAGGTCACCCATCATATGCCTTGAGCACGCTTAGCTTTGTAGTTCAATCGAAATTCGATATCTTATAATGCATTTTTATTCTCGGGATCTACATTAGATTTTTCTCCATGATTTGCTTAATCTATGTAAATGATAAAATAATTACTGATAAATTCTCCAAATATTCATAAAATAATATGTTATAACTCTTTCAAAGTCTATGGAATCATCTCCAAATTTTAGCTTGATCCGATTTACCGATAAATGCCAAGAATTTCATCGATTTACTAATTAAATTCCTTAATCAAAATAATTATAGGATTCATACTGAATTGAACTAAAATATTTCCAACACTTGGAAATGAATTTTATAACCTTTCTCTATCATATGGTAAAATTTCATAATTTTTTAGTTCGATCCGGGTGTCCAAATTCCACTTAAACTTTTACTGCGATTTCCCAATAATCAAAATATCGGATCAAACCAGTAATTCCTCATTCGATCCACACCAATAGGTGCTCTATCTATTTATGAAATAAAACACCTAAATTTTGGTAAATTACAACTTTGGTCCTTCAACTTTTCATATTTCAACTTGTACCACCCAAGTTTTAAAAACTTATCATTTTGGTCACTAAACTGTAACCTTGAATTCCCATTCAAAATTTCCTTGGATTTTAACCAAATTTTGCGAGTATCCTATTTTACTCGTTCTTTATCACATGACACCTTAAAACCTCATAAATTTCTTTTCTACAGTCTATAATTGAGAAAATCCTAACTTTTGCATTTTTGTCATTTTAGTCACTAAGTAAGCTTTTAAGCCCTTATCTTAGTACTGAATGACCCTTAATAAACATAGAAAATTTTGGGGTATTACAATTCTTCCCCCTTAAGAAAATCCATCCTCGAATTTTCAAAATGTACATGCTTTAAATAGTTTCAGGTACCGTTCTCTCATTTTCTTCTCGGTCTTCCAAGTTGCCTCATCCACTTTGTGGTTCCTCCAAAGGACTTGACCCATGGAATTTTCTTATTCCTTATTCCTTTTAATTTTATATGTTAATATTTTCATCGGTTCTTCTTCATACGTCAAATATTGAGTTGTAACTCAACTTCTTTTGGGTTGATAACGTGAAAAGGGTCTGATCGATACCTTTGGAGCAAATTTACGTGAAATATATCGTGAGTCTTGTTCGCCTCCAAAGGTAAAGTCAATTAATAAGTCATTTTCCATCTTTCTTTTAAAAGTTTCACACGGTCTAATGAATCTGAGACCAAGCTTTCCTTTAGACCAAAGCATAGTACATTTTTCCAAGGTGAAACTTCCATACATACTTTGTTTCTGAATTTAAACTCAATATTCCTTTTCTTTTTATCTGCATGTGCTTCTTTGGCGATTTGCAATTTTGTTTTAGGATTATTTTAAAGAATACTCACTTTGTCTTCTAATTCTCGAATTAAACGTCAATATCGAATGCACCACTTTATCTAGAGGTAATCCTAGTAATTCTTCCAAAACACATTTAGAAATTCCCTTACCATCGGAATATCCTCTATCTTCTTATAATTCTTTGTAACATTTCTCTATTATACAGATAGCTCATTATGAATAGGAGTTAACTATCATATTTATTTCACTGTATTGTATCGACTATGAGTCTTTTCTTAACCCTCAAAATTCGTCAACTGAAGAAATCTAACAATATCTTATTTTTTTATAACCATTGGAGTCTCATTCATACTATTGAGGAGCCACATCAAGTTATGCAAGCAATACATCAGTAACATCACATCCTAGGGGCATGTACATTTTAGCAAAATCATATTGGACTCGGTTTAACCTCTAGAATTGGCTAAACCTTTGCTCGATACCACTAAATATAACACCCTTAACGTAGATTCGATATTTGAATACACATTAAAGATGTTACTAAGCGATTTTACACTCGATTTCCAGACTTGAATTTTTTTATATGCAAAACTAGTTTGATTAAACAACCATTTCACGATTTTCATTAAATTAAAAATTTGTCTAGAGTCGCCTAGTTTCGACCCTAAATTGGTTTATAAAATACTTTAAGCAGTTATTAAAATAAAAATATAATTCAGGGTGAAAATTATGTGTGCTGTCTAGACCCTTTCTTGATTTTAAAATCGCTACGCGATAATCAACCAACTAAGTTTAAAATCATTTGAAGTATCTTTTCTAATATTCTTAATTTCTCAAACTAAGTCATGCTTCTAAATCATACAAAATAGCTACGTATTTTACATCTATACACGCCTCACTATTCTAGGATGTGGTGATACTGATAATACCGACTAACTTGATCCAATAATGTGCAACTCTTCCTCTGCTATCTATTCCAAAGTACTTGCGTGTGATACAAAACACATGTTAAATATAACTTAATGAGGTATAATCATAATAATGTAAAACAATGATTATAATAACACAGCTCTGTAGATTGGCAAGCGATTTCCAATTACAATTGATAACATTTTAAACATGTATAGAACTACCTTGCATGTATAATTTATTTAACCAATATAATATTCAAATCATAGGATTCCATCTATCTTATCAGTCTTATGTACATTAAGCTTTTTAGCTTAAATAATTGTATACATGCATTTCAAGAATTATAGCTAAAGTATAAAATCATGCCATATGTAATGCAGGAATAATCATATATCATGAATATCTTAAGAATCCTGATATCAATGGTTCATGATCATCAAGTAGTCGTGCTTTCATTACGCAATCATTCGCATATCATATTCTCTAATATAGTCATACTTTCATTATGCAATCATTTGCATATCATATTCTCTAATATAGTTTAAAGTACAAAATCATGTAATGCCATAGTATGCAAGTCATCACGACACTGTAGTGTCTACAACATCGTAGCATCTGCATCGCCGAAGCGATTGAGATGAGTACGTACTTGAGGACGCCCTTTGTTCCCACACAACACCTTAGTGTCTATCTCAGCACCGTAGTGCCTACATTATTTCAGCACCGTAGTGCCTACATTGTCTTAGCAACGTAGTGCCTATATTGTCTCAGCACCGTAGTGCCTACATTGTCTCAGCATCGTAGTGCCTACATTGTCTCAGCACCGTAATGCCTACATTATCTCAAATAAATTATTATGCTAAATTCATGTATCACATATGCTATTTAATATTTCTTTGATCAACATACATTTTCATTATTATCAAAGTTGACTGATTGCAAGTCTTCTTCGCATCATCATATATATATATATAAACAGATAAAAATGCATTCCTTCATCTCGCATATATAATAAATAAATAAATAAAAATTACACTCACCTGGGCCATTTATTAGCATGCCTCACTAAATTCTACTCGATCATTTCCTTCATAGTACCTCGAATCTTCTTTGATTCGGATTTGATTTCATTATCCACATAAATATAAACAAACATTTATTAGATTCATTTCTAACAAAATTTCAATCAAGCTATCTAATCATTTAACATAAAAGTTTTCATAATTAATTTCCAATTTATACTAACTTCTTATTTTTTCTACTTGTCAATTTAGTCCCATTACTTACTTCAAACCACCAATTCATCATCTTCTTCATCAAATAGTTATTCAAAATAATTTTGTCTCTCATTTTCATTCTTTGCCAAAATAGTCACTAAAATGCAAAGGTAAGGATTCAAACTTCTTAACTTTGTAATTTAGTCCTCAAATCAACATTACTACCTTAATTCTATTATTTTATCTAAAAAATCAGATTTAATCCCCATCCAAGAATTCATTTTCCTATTTGGTCACTTGATTTTGACAAATTGTCAAAATGGTCACTAATTCGATTCAACATCGGTTTAGCATTCTAACATCAATTTCATATTTCCAACATCATTTATTACATAAATACACTCCAATTTCATAAAATTCATATTCGGTCCCTTAACTTTGAAGCTTGTCAAATTGGTCCATATGTATTCTAATTTTAATTTTAACTTCATACAACATATTCGATTCATAAAATCTCACAATCATAATTTTCATAAAATTTTCCCATTATTCTTCCATGTGGCCGAATTGGTCACTTGGCTTCTCTAGGCTCATTTTTCATCCAAACAACATTCTAACATGCTTAAATAAATTTTCCAACATATATTCTTCATTTCCAAGAATTAACATTTAAATCCCAATTTATTCCTACTTGCCAAATTTGGGTGTCTAAACTTTCCACGGACTTTATTTTAGTCCAAATGTCATAATCAAGCTTCTAAATTCATAATCTCTTCAAATCCATCACTAGGATAATTTTCACAATATTTTCCCTAATTTACCAAGCATGCCAAAATAGTCAGTTAAAGGACTAGTTGAGGATTTTTCATTCTAGCATCAAAATCAAACTTCTAATATCATCAATCTTTCAATTTCATCATCAATTTCAAAACCCTAAATCAACTTCAGTCAAAGGAATCCGAAGTTTGATGAATTGGGAGAAGTGCCATTTTATGGTGGACGAAGGTATTGGGCTCGGCCATAAAAATCTCGTCCAAAGGAATCGAAGTGGATAGAGCTAAAGTGGACGTGATCGAAAGATTGCCACTACCAACTTCAGTCAAAGGAATCCGAAGTTTCCTCGGACATGCAGGTTGATAAGTGTTCAAAAGTACTATTTTTCTTACCCTTTTTACTCATATTATTGTTAGACTTAGGCTCATATTAGTTGCATAATTAGCCATTCATGCATTAATCCATGTTTCCTTCCATCGTTGAGCTTGATTACATAAATTGGTAGTTTTTGTGGGAAAAGATGCTGCTTTGGTGTGTTTTGTGTGTATATGCAGGATCACTTGCCAAAGCAAGGCTAGAGCTAGTTGCCAGGGCAATGCATGAAGAAGACGCCGAGCTAGTTGCCAGGGCAATGCATGAAGCAAACGCCGAGCCAGTTGCCATGGCAATTGTCGACAAGAGAAAAGGTGATATGGTAGTCGAAATTAATGACTAGACAAGCCCAAGATGACGTGGAGCAAAGCCCAAACCCAAAGGAATTTGATTTCCATGCAGAGATTAAATAAGAATTAAATTCCAAGAAGATAGGAGAAGTTCTAGTAGGAATGCAATTATAATAAAGAATTATATTCTTTAAAGATAATTTAATTCCAACTTAAACTCCTCCTCAAAGAAGGACTTTGACCTAGCCCTATAAATAAGATGGAGATTTCGACAAGATACATAGAGAGCAAGGGAGGGGAATTTCGACAACTCCAAGGAGGGCAAGAGGAGAGAATTTTCGACAAGCATCTAGGGCAAGGAGGATTTCGACAAGCCTCCTTCTTCCATCCTTTTCTTTCTTGTTCGATTGGGTTCATGCTAGGGATTATTTATCTTGTGTTTCTTTGGAACCTAGCCATGAACTAAATCTACTTGGCTATGGTTATTGTGTTTTGTGGTTGTGAGAAACTATTGGTTTTTGTTTAGGTAATAAGAGTTTGCACTTTTCTATTCAAGGTTTATTCATTCTTGGTTCTTATTCTTGTTTGCGAGTGAATTGGGAGAGGATCTCGTGATTTCATCTATTTATCTAATATCGGGAGAGTTAGATTCAAGAAACGAATGAATATGATCTTTATTCAATCTATTGATGGTGAAGATTAATCCGACTTAGGAATAAGTTAAGGATTTCAACGGCTAAGAGGAGCGCAAGATTGGTTGTTGTTCACCCTTGATTTACACAGGGATGTATTATCAAGGCATGCACAAGTAGCTAGAGTTTCGACTTAGGGATAAGAAGAAACCATTGAAGAACGCTCTGCCGAACCTTGAAGGTTGCTGCCCAGACGCCCAAGTAGTTGCCCAACTAGTTGCCCAGGCAACCATCGATTAGTTGCCAAGGCAACCCCGTTGTGCAAGTTGCCACGACAACTGAGTTGCCCGTGCACTCTTTTACCAAAACGATCCAATCGGCTATCACACCTCAACTCACGATAACCTGGCCTGTCTCTCTCTCATTTGATCTCATATTTTCTTTTACTTTATTGCTTTCTAGATTAGTTATTAGTTAAACTCCTATAATCCTTTATTTGTGTTTTTTCTTTTTACAGTGCAAGAAACTAGATTCTTAAAGTGGCACCAATCCCTGTGGAGACAATATCTTTTATACTATAACTTGCGAGGTGTATACTTGCACATTTGCGTAGCACTTATTACGCGCAACAAGTTTTTGGCGCCGTTGCCGGGGATTGGCAATAGCGACTTTGTTTTTATTTTCTTGCACTTTCTTTTTATTTTTCTTGTTTAAAATTCAAAGAGCTAACAAACTTTGGTTTTGCATTGGTATATGACCAGGGCAAGACCGACTTCACCAAAATATCCCTTTGATCCAGAAATTGAACGAACCTTACAAAGACTTAGACGAAGGATAAGAGAAGCAATGGCAAATCAAGATGGCAATATGAATCAAGATGTTCGAGCAGGAGGAGGAGTGATTCTTGCACGAAATGTAACTATTCGAGACTATCTTGAAGAAGATCTTGATGGACTTAACCCAAGAGTTGTCTTTTTGAAATTGAAGCCGACCACTTTGAGTTGAAACCGGTAATGTTTAATATGATCAACACATTAGGTCAATTTGGTGGCTCAAAGAATCAAGATGCACGGCAACATCTGAAATCTTTCCTCGAGATTTGCAACTCGTTCAAGATACACCGAGTCACCCCGATGTATTACGATTAAGATTATTCCCTATTCACCGAGGGATAGGCGAAAGCATGGTTGAATAGCATTCTGTTGGATCCATAGCATCTTGGACTGATCTTTGTCGTGATTTCCTTGCTAGATTTAATCCTACAAATTTGGTGATAAGTTTCAGAACGACATTACTCTTTTCGGGCAGCGGATGATGAATCCATGTACGAGGCTTGGGAACGATATAGAGAACTTCTACACAAATGCCCCCTACACGGATTCCCGGTGTGGACTCAAGTAACAATGTTTTACAACGCCGTGAATACACCAACAAGGATGATGCTAGATGCCTCGGCAAACGACATACTCCTAGATAAGTCACCGGAGGAAGCAATGCAAATTCTAAATAGGCTGGCCAAGAATGATTATCAATTCCCATCTACTAGAAGAGGAGGAGTTAGACGCCAAGCCACAATACATGAACTAGGATCATCAGATTCGATTTCGGCACAATTGGCCACTTTAACCAAGATGGTCCAGAACATGCAAAAACCAAACAACACACATGGAGTCAAGGTAATGGATTCTTTTTGTGAGTTATGTGGTGATAACCATAATTCTTCTGAATGTATGCAGAATCCGGAATCCAGCTTCTATGTGGGGAATTACAATCGGAGCAACAACGTGATGTCCAATACATACAATCCAGCTTGGAAGAAGCACCCAAATTTTTCATGGAGTAATCCCAACAATGCTCTAAACCAGAACAATCAGAATGCACAAGCATCGGGATTCCAGCAGAATATGCCACGGCAACAGTTGCCGCAACAACAACTGACGACATTCAGTTCTTTGGAAAATTCTCTAAATGCTTTTATGATGAAAACTGAATCTTATATGGTTGAGAATAGTAATTTCATAAAAAAACTGATACTTTTATTAACAGGACCGAGATGAGATTGCAAAACCAAGAGGCAGCAATCAAATCATTGGAAAATCAAGTCGGACAGTTTGCTCAAAATCTGAATACTAGACCAGAAGGAGGTTTATCTAGCGATACTGAAGTCGCAAGAGGAACTGGCCACGAGCAATGTAAAGCAATCACCACTAGAAGTGGCCAACAACTTAGAGAGGCTCAAACCCGCTCATCAAACAAGACTCCACAAAAAGATCAAGACGAACCTAGCGGCAAAGCCTCAGATGCTGAACCAGGAATTATCGCGGCAACCGGCAATAAGCATGCCTCAGCAACCGACGATAAAGACGCCTTGGTAACTTGCGATAAGCATGCCTCGGCAACCTCAATTGATAACGCCTCGACAACTCTAGTTTCCCGGCAATGCCGTCAATCAGGTTTCAAACCAATGAAAGGATCAAAGATATCCGACTACCACCACCATTCCCACAAAGGTTGAAGTGACAAAAGCAAGAATACCAATTCAAGAAGTTTTTTGACATCCTAAAGCAAGTCCACATCAACTTGCCATTGGTGGAAGCAATTGAACAAATGCCAAACTATGCCAAGTTCCTTAAAGACATTGTGTCCAAGAGAACAAGGCTAGGAGAGTTTGAAATAGTTGCCGCAACAGAGGGATGCATGGCAATGTTGAACAATCGTATGCCACCCAAGTTGAAGGATCCCGAAAGTTTTACAATACCCTATTCCCTTGGAAACCACTATGTCGGGAAAGCACTATGCGACCTTGGGGCTAGCATAAACTTGATGCCTAAATCGGTTTTCCATAAACTAGGAATCGGGAAGGCAAGACCTACAACAGTTATGCTACAGCTAGCCGACAGATCCTATGTGCATCTAGAGGGAAAAATCGAGGACATACTGGTAAAAGTTGATAAATTTATTTTTCCCGCTGACTTTATTATTTTGGATTGTGAAGCAGATGAGCATGCACCCATCATTCTCGGGAGACCATTCATAACAACAGGGAGAACCTTGATCGATGTTGAAAAAGGAGAGCTCACAATGAGGGTGAATGACCAGCAAGTGAAATTAAATGTGTTCCAAACACTAAGGCATGCCGATGATCCAGAAGAATGCCAACTTCTTCATGCCACGACAGAGTTTATCTTCGACGAGGAATTTAGTTGCCTCGACAACTACATTGTCGAACAAGAGGAACCTGAGGAGTATGAAGAACCGGTCAAGGAGGAACAATAAGAAAAGGCAAATTGGCTAGTCAATCGACCAAGAAAAGAAGCTGATCAAAATGTTGATGCTACACAAGAGGCAATAGGGAGGAGGACGCAGATCTAGAGATATGCGATACATTCCCGGATGAACAAATTTTAGTTGCCTCGGCAACCATGGACGCGCATGCCTCGGCAACCAGCGATGCCTCGGCAACTCTCGACGCCGCAGCAGCCTTTGACGCGCACGCCTCGGCAATTTTGGGAGCAGTCGCCACGGCAGCACATGCCTCGGCAATACCCTGGTACGTGGATTTAGTTAATTTCCTTGTTTGTGGTATTTTACCTTATGGCATTACTCACCAAGGGAAGAAGCGGTTCCGCCATGATGCTAAGCATTACTTTTGGGACGAGCCTCTTTTATTTAAACAATGTGCAGATCAGGTTATACGCCGATGTGTCCCTGAAGAAGAGCAACAGAATGTACTCCGGCAATGCCATTCTTCACCCTATGGAGGACATTTTGGAGGAACTCGTACCGCGGCCAAAGTTTTGCAATCCGGTTTGTATTGGCCAACATTGTACAAAGATGCCCAAGACTTTTACAAGCAATGTGATCGTTGCCCAGAGGACGGGCAATATCTCTAGACGACATGAGATGCCACTCCAGAACATCATCGAGGTAGAATTGTTCGATGTGTGGGGGATCGATTTTATGGGACCTTTCCCATCTTCATTCGGCAACCTCTACATCTTACTTGCCATCGACTACGTGTCTAAATGGGTTGAGGCAGCTGCAGTTCCCAAAAACGATTCCAAGACCGTGCAACGATTCTTGCAGAAAAACATATTTACACGGTTTGGGATGCCAAGAGCAATTATCAGTGACGAAGGCAAGCATTTTGACAACAGACTAATTGCAAAGATGTTGCAACGCTTCGTCATATCACACAAGATCACCACGGCATATCACCCATAAACCAACGGGCAAGCAGAAATTTCCAACCGGGAATTGAAGGGTATACTCGAGAAAGTTGTAAATCCCTCTAGGAAGGATTGGTCATTAAGACTAGATGACGCACTTTGGGCATATTGCACTGCATTCAAAACACCCTTAGGTATGTCCCCCTTCCGACTTGTCTATGGCAAGACATGCCATCTACCGGTGGAAATCGAGCACAAGGCGTACTGGGCAATCAAGACCGTGAATATGGAGTGGGAAAGTGCCAAACAAAAACGTTTGATGGATCTCAATGAGATAGAAGAATTTCGTGCACGCGCCTATAACAATGCACGAATCTACAAGGAGAAAACAAAGCGATGGCACGACAAGAAACTATTGCCACGGCAATTTACGCCAGGGAAACTAGTTCTCCTATTCAATTCTCGGCTAAAACTTTTCCCGGGAAAGCTGAAATCAAGATGGTCGGGACCATTCGAAGTCGTCAAACCATTCTCCCATGGTGCTGTGATAATCAAGTCCATCTCTGACAACCATGAATTCAAAGTTAATGGACAAAGATTGAAGCACTACAATGGTGCCCATGTGGAACGTAACAAAGAAGTGGTCAACTTAGGAGATGCATGAGCATGCTCTCCTTTCAATATTTTCTTTTTCTTTTTCTTTTTATTTTCATTTTTATTTTTAGGAGATATTTTATTTTTCTTCATTATCTTTAGTTTTCAGGTTTTCTTTGTTTTCTTTTTTGCAACAAGACTCACAATTACTATGCTAAGGAAATTTACTGCCAAGATCCTTGCTCCGGCAACCAATGAAGAAGATGTCACGGCAACCTACATCGTGCCTGCACAAGCTGATGCCACGGCAACCAACCCTGAAGATGCCACGGCAACCAAAGCTAAAGACATCCCGGCAACAAGAAAACAACCATCACGTTCAAGCAAGAGAATCAAGACACCGACCAAAAGGAAACTAATCATCTACGATGATGAACTCTCGGAGTAAGTCCTCGTATGCATTTTATTTTTCGTTATTTTTATTTTTCTTTAATGCATGCATTGAGGACAATGCCTCACTCGAGTTTGGGGGGGATTGTTATTAGTAGTTACCATGTTTAGTTACATTCATCTTAAGTATTACATTTAGGATACATAAATTGCTTGTCATGCCTTTAGTTGGAACAAGAATTGCTTAGATTTGATGAATATCCGTTGATGACTTTGCCAATGCACTTAATTGATAGAATTTTTATTCTAGGATAACCATGGAAAAACTTAGAATTTTACTATGATGCTAAATTTGATGAAACACTGTTGTGGTTTGATTGATTTAAGGAATTCTAGTGAACTTAGGTTGATAATTAACAAATTGAGGGATTAGAATAAAAATTGGATGAATGCTAGAGGTGCCCGAAATTGGCTCTAGCATGTGCTAAAAAAAATTTTCACTAGAGGTGCCCGAAACTGGCTCTAGTATGTGTTAAAAAAATTGATAACTAGAGGTGCCCGAAACCGGCTCTAGTCGAATAAATTAACTTAATAAAACTAAAAACAAAACACTAGAGGTGCCCAAAACTGGCTCTAGTTAAAACATGTTAAAAAGAACCCAATGAAGTAATTTGAAAACCTATTGTTTGCATAGAATCTAAAAAATCAACTTGCACACAACTCCGCACACACTCACAAGCATTATAGTTTGATTCCGAGTAATTTCTAAGTTTTCTGAAAAATAAAAAGCCAATCTTACTTTGTGCCCCGGTTCAGAGAATTGAAATCAAGTTCAAAGCTAAGTTTGTGAAAATTGAAGTCTTGGCAGGTAATTATGAGTTTGCATTGCTTGAGGACAAGCAATAGTTCGAGTTTGGGGGTGTGATAAGTGTTCAAAAGTACTATTTTTCTTACCCTTTTTACTCATATTATTGTTAGACTTAGGCTCATATTAGTTGCATAATTAGCCATTCATGCATTAATCCATGTTTCCTTCCATCGTTGAGCTTGATTACATAACTTGGTAGTTTTTGTGGGGAAAGATGTTGCTTTGGTGTGTTTTATGTGTATAAGCAGGATCACTTGCCAAAGCAAGGCTAGAGCTAGTTGCCAGGGCAATGCATGAAGGAGACGCCGAGCTAGTTGCCAGGGCAATGCATGAAGGAGACGCCGAGCCAGTTGCCATGGCAATTGTCGACAAGAGCAAAGGTGATATGGTAGTCGAAATTGATGACTAGACAAGCCCAAGATGATGTGGAGCAAAGCCCAAACCCAAAGGAATTTGATTTCCATGCAGAGATTAAAGAAGAATTAAATTCCAAGAAGATAGGAGAAGTTCTAGTAGGAATACAATTATAATAAAGAATTATATTCTTTAAAGATAATTTAATTCCAACTTAAACTCCTCCTCAAAGAAGAACTTTGACCTAGCCCTATAAATAAGATGGAGATTTCGACAAGATACATAGAGAGCAAGGGAGGGGAATTTCGACAACTCCAAGGAGGGCAAGAGGAGAGAATTTTCGACAAGCATCTAGGGCAAGGAGGATTTCGACAAGCCTCCTTCTTCATCCTTTTCTTTCTTGTTCGATTGGGTTCATGCTAGGGATTATTTATCTTGTGTTTCTTTGGAACCTAGCCATGAACTAAATCTACTTGGCTATGGTTATTGTGTTTTGTGGTTGTGAGAAACTATTGGTTTTTGTTTAGGTAATAAGAGTTTGCACTTTTCTATTCAAGGTTTATTCATTCTTGGTTCTTATTCTTGTTTGCGAGTGAATTGGGAGAGGATCTCGTGATTTCATCTATTTATCTAATATCGGGAGAGTTAGATTCAAGAAACGAATGAATATGATCTTTATTCAATTTATTGATGGTGAAGATTAATCTGACTTAGGAATAAGTTAAGGATTTCAACGGCTAAGAGGAGCGCAAGATTGGTTGTTGTTCACCCTTGATTCACGCAGGGATGTATTATCAAGGCATGCACAAGTAGCTAGAGTTTTGACTTAGGGATAAGAAGAAACCATTGAAGAACGCTCTGCCGAACCTTGAAGGTTGCTGCCCAGACGCCCAAGTAGTTGCCCAACTAGTTGCCCAGGCAACCATCGATTAGTTGCCAAGGCAACCCCGTTGTGCAAGTCGCCACGGCAACTGAGTTGCCCGTGCACTCTTTTACCAAAACGATCCAATCGGCTATCACACCTCAACTCACGATAACCTGGCCTATCTCTCTCTCATTTGATCTCATATTTTCTTTTACTTTATTGTTTTCTAGATTAGTTATTAGTTAAACTCTTATAATCCTTTATTTGTGTTTTTACTTTTTACAGTGCAAGAAACTAGATTCTTGAAGTGGCACCAATCCCTGTGGAGACGATATCTTTTATACTATAACTTGCGACGTGTATACTTGCACATTTGCGTAGCACTTATTACGCGCAACACAAGTTTTTATAGAAGGTTTATTCATAATTTTTCTAAAATTTCTAAACCCTTGTGTAATTTGCTTGAACAGGATAAGGCTTTCAACTTTGATGAATCTTGTGCCACAACATTTGAAGCCCTGAAAAAGCAACTTGCTTTGGCACCTATTGTGGTACCACCCGATTGGACCTTACCTTTTGAACTTTTGTGCGACGCAAGTGATTACGCGGTAGGGGCTGTTTTAGGGCAGTGCAAAGGTAAGATTTTTCATGTAATTTACTACGCTAGTAAAACTCTAAATGCACACAATCAAATTACATCACCACAAAGAAAGAATTACTAGCGGTAGTCTTTGCATTCGATAAGTTTTGTTCCTACTTGATTGGTACTAAGGTAATTGTTCATACTGATCATTCGGCAATTAAGTACCTATTTGCTAAGAAAGATGCCAAACCTCACTTAATTCGTTGGATTTTACTTTTACAAGAATTTGACATCGAAGTTAAGGACAAGAAAGGAATAGAGAACCAGGTTGCCGATCACTTATCAAGGTTGGAAAAAGACAACGAATATTCAGACTCTTTGGAGATCCATGACACATTCCCGGATGAGCAATTACTAGTTGCCTCAGCAACTCCCTGGTATGCTGATTTAGTTAATTTTTTGGTTAGTGGTATTTTGCCTTATGATCTTACTCACCAAGGAAAGAAGCGGTTCCGACACGATGCTAAGCATTATTATTGGGACGAGCCTCTTTTGTTTAAACAATGTACAGATCATGTGATAAGAGATGTGTTCCCGAGGAGGAACAAGACAATGTTCTTCGGCAATGTTACTCTTCACCCTATGGAGGCCATTTTGTAGGAACACGCACCGTAGCCAAAGTCCTACAATACGGATTTTATTGGCTTACACTTTACAGAGATGCTCAAGAATTTTACAAGCAGTGTGATCGATGTCAAAGAACGGGCAATATTTCTAGGCGACATGAGATGCCGCTGCAGAATATCCTTGAAGTCGAGCTATTTGCGTATGGGGTATTGATTTCATGGGACCGTTCCTATCTTCCTTTGGCAATCTCTATATCTTACTTGCCATTGACTATGTTTCTAAATGGGTTGAAGCGGTTGCAGTGCCTAGAAACGATTCAAAGACCGTGTAGAAATTCTTGAAGAAATACATATTCACATGATTCGGGACACCAAGGGAAATTATCAGTGATGAGGGCACACACTTCGATAATAGGTTAATTGCTAAGATGTTGGAGAAATTTGGAGTAACACACAAAATTGCCTCGACATATCATCCACAGACAAACGGGCAAGCCGAAATTTCCAATCGGGAATTGAAGGTTATACTTGAAAAAGTTGTTAATCCATCTCGAAATGATTGGTCCACAAGAATTGATGAAGCACTATGGGCATATCGAACAACATTCAAGACACCTTTAGGCATTTCACCTTACAGACTTGTTTATGGAAAGACTTGCCACTTGCCGGTAGAGATCGAGCATAGAGCTTATTGGGCAATTAAAACCGTTAACATGGATTGGGATAGTGCAGGGCAAAAGTGATTACTGGAACTCAATGAGATCAAAGAAATTCATGCCATAGCCTACGACAATGCAAGGATTTACAAGAAGAAAACGAAGCGTTCGCATGACAGGAAGCTATTGTCGCGGCAATTTTTGCCTGGGCAAATAGTTCTTCTCTTCAATTCTCGGTTAAAACTCTTTCTGAGAAAACTGAAATCAAGATGGCCTGGGCCATTCGAAGTAGTAAAACCATTCTCCCATGGTGTCGTGATAATCAAGTCCACCATTGACGGACATGAATTCAAAGTTAACGGACAAAGATTGAAGCACTATGCCGGCACCCATGTTGAGCGAGACAATGAAGTGGTTACTCTAGGAGATGCATAATCATGCTCTCCTTTAGTTTTTTTTTTTTACTTTTTAGTTTTGTTTTTAATATTGGACTTTTTTATTTTTGGTTTTATTCTTTTTTATTTCGTCATTTAAATCTTAAATCTTATCTTTCCATATTTTTTTTAGGATTTTTTAATTTTCCATATTTATCTTTTTAATTAATGCTTATCTTTTTATTTTTGTTTGAATTTTAGGAAAAGAGTTCAAGACAAGGAGGAGTTGGATTAAAAAGGGAAGTTTGCATTTAAAGAATGAATAATGGGCTGATTTTAAGGGATTACAAAGGCTTATGTGAGTAATAATTTTTACCCTAATTTTCACCCCTTCTATTACCATAGTTGTCTATCCCTCTATAACCACCCAATACCCTTTTGCCGCACACCCTAACCAATCCCCTCTTCATCTTTTAATTTCATCATTCTTCCTACTTTCTTTTTTTTCCTACCATTAGCCGAAACTCACCATTCCCATATCCAACTTCACATTCAAATCTTCAACTCCATCAACTCTCCCTTCTACTCTTTGAACTCTCTAGTTTTCTTTTATTTTCTTTAATTTCTTCCAACACAACCACAAACACCATGGCCAAAAATCTCAAAACTATGGATCACCCAAGTTCTTCCACGGAACCACCATTCCGCCTCTTTGCAACAACAAAAATTGAGGAGAAATATAGAGTAAAGTTTGCAAATCGCAAGGTATGGGAGGAGCAAGGATTCGCTTATGACATTTCCCAAAAGAATCTCGGCCTCGAGGAGTTCATCTTCAAAGTTATCTAGCATCACAAGTGGCAAATCCTTTGCCATCAGCCAAAGGGCGGCAATGTCTCATGGGTAAGAGAATTTTATGCTCATTCTCCTAACCCAAACAATCCCTATGTCCATGTTCATGGCAGGGCTATCCCTATTGATGTCGACACCATCAACACCTTCTACGGGTTATACATAGAGAAAGATGAACATAAAGCTTTTATGGATAACATCACGGCCGAAGAAGTCGAAAAGGTGTTCTAAGACCTCACCATTGAAAGAGCCGAATGGAACAAAGGAGCCTTAAAAGGGACGATAAACCGCCTTATGTTAAAACCCGAGGCTAAACTGTAGAATAAGTTTGTTAAATCTTGCTTAATACCCACCACACACAACACCGCGGTTTCTTACTCTCGCCTTTTATTGATTCATTCTATTTTGAACAAGCGAATTATTAATGTTGGACAAACTATATGTGATGAGATATTTGCTTGTAGTCAAATAGATGTAGGTTCTCTTTTCTTTCCGTGCTTAATCTTTCAACTATGCGAGAAAGTGAAGGTGCCAAGCGATCCGATGGACGAGAAGTTACCCTCCAAAATCGGGTGGAACCGAGCTCAATACTTGAAGTTTATGGGTGAGGGAACGACGAAAGAACATGAAGAGCCAAAGACAACCTCAACAGCAAAAATTCCCAAGCAACCAAAATTGTCTCAGTAATTCCAAATGCCTCGGTAATTCTAGCTAAACATGGCTCAACAATATCGGCAAAACATGCCTCGGTAATTCCAGATGCCCGAGCAAGTGCATCCGCGTCGGCAAGCATAGATCAAATATTGGAGATGCTCCGCCCACTATCTGACTGAATAGAGCGAATAGAGGCCCAACAATTACAATTCATACGGTACATGAGAGATCATAATGTAGCTATCACACGAGTGATCCTTGAGAAGTATCCCGACAACACCATGCCTTTTCCGGTGTTTCCTGCCAACCTAGTTGCCCCGGCAACTAATGATGCCACGCAACTGCTGCACAAGATAAAGATTCAGACAAGAACATACCTGAACCGATGAAATCACCACCGGTCGAGCCATCAAAGTCGAAGCGCAAAGCTTCTATCATTGAATAGATCGACCAAGAGGATGAACAAAGCGATAAGGTTCTGGAAGTAAAAGCCCAAAACGCACCACCAGCCGCACGTGCACAACCACCTAGAATAACAAAGCGAATCAAGCATATGGCCTGAAAGAAACTCATCATCCAAGGTGACGACCTTTTCGACTAACTCATTTGCATTTTAATTTATTTTTACTTTTCTTTAATTGCATACATTGATGACAATGCTTCTCTCGAGTTTGGGGGGATAGTTGTTTCTAATTAGCTTCATGTTTAGTTGCATTCATCTGTAGTAATCGCATATAGGTTGCATATATTACTTGCCATACCTTTGATTGGATTTAATTGCTTAAGACTTGTTGCATATCCAATGATGAATTTCTGCCACTGCACTTAATTGAAAGAACCTTTAATTTTAGGATTGCATGGAAAGAACTTAGAATTTTACTATGATGTTGAACATTATTGACACGATTGTGGCTTGTTGATTGAAAGAAACTTAGTGAAATTAGGTTGCTTAAAATATTGGGTAAAAAATTAAAAAATTTTCTTGCTAGAGGTGCCCGAAACTGGCTCTAGTTAAAAATCACTAGAGGTGCCCGAAACCGGCTCTAGTTAAGAATCACTAGAGGTGCCCGAAATTGGCTCTAGTTGATTAACATTAAAATAAGAAAATTACTTGTTTTGCTAGAGGTGCCTGAAATTGGCTCTAGTAAACTTAAAATTAAATGCCCCGATAATTAAATTGATAAAAGCCTATTGTTCACATAGAATCTTGAAAATCAACTTGTACACAACTACGCACACACATTGTCACGAGCATTATAGTTTGGTTTCGGGTAATTTTTGTGCTATCCGAAAAATTTAAAGGTGATCATACTTTGTGCCACGGTTCTGAGGTTTGAAGTCAAGTTTAAAGCATGTCTTTGATGATTGAAGTCTTGGCAGGTAATTGTTAGTTTTGCATTGCTTGAGGAGAAGTAATAATTCAAGTTTGGGGGTATGTTAAGTGTGAAAAAGTACTATATTTTTACCATATTAGTCTTAATTATTGCTAGACTTAGGCTCATTTTAGTTGCATATTTAGTCATTCATGCATAATTTCATTGTTTCCTTCATCGCTATGCTTGATTCATAAATTGGTTAATTTTCGTAGAAAAAGGTGCTGCTAGTTTGTGTTTTGTGTGTGCAGGATCAAATTGCCCAAGTGAGTAGGAAATTGCTGAAGCAATTGTCGCGGCAATTAAGGACAAGAAGATGTGGCTGCCGATTTTGAGGGATTAAATTCTAGAAGATTTGAAATTCAATGAAGATATCCAAAGGAGAGTAATTCCCAAAAGTTTAGAAGAAATATTTGGAAAGTAAATGAATAAAAGAGATGTATCTCTTTTAAATTCAATGCCAATTTAAACTCATACTTTCCAAATATAATTTGACCTAGCCATCCCCTATTTAAAGGAGGCAAGCCGTCACAAGCAAGAAGATGAGGGAGGTTGTCGAGATTTTCTTTATTTTTCCCGTGTTTATTTTGCACCAAGCCATGAACTAAATTTAATTGGCTTGGGTGATTGTGTTTTTGTGGTTGTGAGACGTTTGGATTTTGTTTAAGTTTTTGAGTTGCAATTCAATTTCAAAGTTTGTTCATTCTTGGTTCTTAATATTGGTTACGAGTGAATTGGGAGAGGATCTCGTGATTTCAATCATCTATTTATCTAATATCGGGAGAGTTAGATTCAAGAAACGAATGAGCATGGTTTTCATTCAAACGAAAGTTGGTGAAGACTAATTCGGCTTAGGGATAAGTTACGAATTTCAACGGCTAAGAGGAGCGCAAGATTGGTTGTTGTTCACCCTTGGTTCACGCAGGGATGTATTATCAAGGAATGAACGATTAACAGTATTTCGCATTAGGGATAACGAGGAATCATTGAAGAAAGCTCCACCGAACTTTGAAAGTTGTTGCACAATTTCCCAAGTAATCACCCCATTCTTAATTGCCTAAGGAACCGTGGGAGCATTGCCCAGGCAATCCTATCAGGCAATTGCCACATTCTTAATCAACTAGGCAATCGCAGGAGCATTACCCAGGAAATCCGATCAGGCAATTGCGGGAGAATTGCCCTGGCAATCTGACGGCCACTCAATTACCACAATGATCCATTCGATCATCACCCCACAACTCACGATAACCCGGCCTACTCTCTCTTATTTGATTATATCTCTTCTTAATTTACTTGTTTCTTTTAATTTACTCGTCAAAATCAACCCCTATTATCAATTGTGTTTTTACATTTACAGTGCAAGAAGTTAGATTCCTAAAGTAGCACCAATCCCTGTGAAGACAATATCTAATCTATACTATAACTTGTGACGTGTACACTTGCACCAATTGCAAAGAACTCTAAACACGCAACAAATATTCTTTGATTCGGACTTGACTAAAAACTGAGATTCAGGGCTTAAATCGAGCTTGGAAAATTGTTTTCTTCTTTCTTATAGCTCCCATGGTACATGGCTAGAAAAAGATAAACATTTTTTCATCCTTTAACTATTATTTTACATTTTTAACTATTAAATGAATTTAAAATTCATTTAAATAGTGAGAATACCAATTTAGCCTTTAAATCCAATGGCTAATTTAATCTCATCTAAAATCAAGGGCCAAGATTAAATCCATGTATATTTTATCTTCCAAAAATGACCTAAACATTTCAAAAAATACTTCAAAATTGCCATCCTTGCCAAATGACCAATTTGCCCTCCAACTAGTCTTTATTTACTGGTTTGTTTCAAAATTTCCATTCCATTATAATCTAACTAAATTAGTTTCTTCTCAACCGGCCACTATTCAATAAATATCATTTTATGATTTTTCATGGCTTATGGAATAACCTCTAAAATTTCAATTCAATCCAATTTCCCGATATTCACTAAATACTTCTACTACGATTTTACCTTTACCGAGCTATCGGATCTATTTCGAAAATTCTATATTTCCATATTTAGAA
This sequence comes from Hibiscus mutabilis, assembly GCA_019671005.1. Taxonomy (NCBI): domain Eukaryota; kingdom Viridiplantae; phylum Streptophyta; class Magnoliopsida; order Malvales; family Malvaceae; genus Hibiscus; species Hibiscus mutabilis. The sequence goes on along the minus strand of CM033740.1, from coordinate 14,614,161 downwards.
AATAAATACTATTATCTCATAAAAAAGTTCCTTTCTTAAGGACTTAGACTGAATTTTCCTAACTGAGTCTATTATTCTGATAATTATCGAAGATCCTCCAAATAGTGAAATAACCATTTTGACCTCAAATCCAATGAATCCATAATGTACCATATGTCATCATCCTTCATCCAATGGCCAAGATTTAATCTTGAGTTAGCAGTTACAAAATTTGCCCTTAAAACTTTCTAAAATTACGATCTTGCCATTTTTCATCCGATGGCTCATATTTAATATGGAAAATCAACTTAAATCCAAGAGTTCATATTCTTCCAACACAAAGAAAATATCTTATACATGTAAAATGATATAATTAACCTTGCCTTATCATCCTTCAAAATATCCTAGATATTCAATTCGATCCGATTATCCGAATATTTTTCTAAACTTTATCGCTTTATAGCCATTCGTACGAAAAATCCGGATAACATGGAAACGTCATTCTTGCGGGTAAACTATTCATTCACGTGGTTAAAATACACAACTTTTGAAAATTACACTTTGGTCCCTGAACTTTTCCAAAGATTATACTTCAGCCACAAAACTTTCAAATTTTACATTTTGGTCACTAGCCAAAAATTGGAATATTACAATTCTCCCCTTAAGAAAATTCATCCTCAAATTTTCAACACATACCTGATTCAAAACAATGAGGAAACTGTTTTCTCATATCTTTTTCTCTTTCCCAGATCGTTTTTTTTTACTTCAAAATTTCGCCAAAGAACATTAACAAGCGAGATCATCTTATTCCTTAGTTCTTTGACTCCATGTGCCAGTATCTTTAGCGATTCTTCCTCCTAAATCAAATTTGATTGAATCTCTATTCCTTCCGGGTAATGATATGTAAAGGATCTGATCGATACTTCTTGAGCATCGATATATGAAATACATTGTGAATCTTGTCCATTTCCGGATGTAAGACTAGCTAATAAGCCACCGGACAAACTCCTTTCACAATCTTATATGGTCCAATAAATCTCAGACTCAGCTTCTTTTTTTTCCAAACCATAATACCTTCTTCCAAGGTGAAACTTTTATGGAATACTTTATCCTTAACTTCATATTAAATATCTTTTCTTTCAAGATCAGCAGATATTATCCATCATTCTAAAGCAATTCTTGATTGCTTCGAACCTTTCTTACTTTATTTTTTGCATCCTGAAATAAATCAGATTCAATCACCTTTTAGTTCTCTTTCTAACTCATTATCATCAGGGATATAAATTACCCCTTGATAATATGAACGTCCTTTAGACTTAACATCGAAATCTTTAATTTTCCCTTTTCACCTTACTGAATTCTTTCCAGACATATCTTATATTTCATCTATAAATCTTTGATCCGATTTGTCAAAGTAGATTTGAGCTGAAGCTATGTTATCAATATACTATTTTCTTCCAAAGGTAATTGGGCACTTAATGCCTATAAGCCAAAGAATGACTTTTGGCTAAATGCATCAACTACTACATTAGCCTTATTACATTAATGCACATCCCAACCTATTATGGGACATATTATTGAATAAGATAGAATCCTTACTAGATTGATACTGCACTAATACTAGTGCTACTATCAAATCTTCTTTTACTAGTAATAATATAATCGTAATTTAATCTTAGAGGAATATTACTGATTCTTTAACTAACATCACTGGAGCTTCTTAAGGTGATATACTAGGTCGTATAAAACCGCAATCTAATGACTCTTGCAACTAGGTCTTTAGCTTTCTAAATCTAGTAAGAGCCATTCTGCAAAGTGCAATTGATATAGGTCCAATATTTGATTAAAATCCAATCTTAAACTTAGCCTCTCGATTAAGCGTCAATCCTGACAACTCTTTCTGGGCAACCCATTTAAAACTCACACTCCCAGCTTACCCTTGATGCTCGGTATCCATAACATAAGTTAAATAATTTTCACATTGGTAACAAATTCCAAAAAAAAAACTCTGCATAATCATGCATGTCAATTATCACAACACTCACGTGATTGGTTTTGTGGTTTTCTTGAATCTCCAACATTAATTATAAATGTTAGAGAGTCCCTAATTTTCCTCTTTAAGAGTTGTGACCAATGTTTAGATATTTTTCTCATTTTGAACCCTTTGCATTGCATTTGGCATAATTTATTGCTTCTTGGAATTTTGAAATACATAGGGCAGTCAGTACTTCTTTGTACCTGACTCTAGCTCTCTATGAGGTGTCATAACATGCTCTCCTTCTGTCTGTAGGAAGCAATTTAGAAGCCAATTAGCTCAGTTTATTAAACTCGCACTCATACCCGTAAATAATTCAATTGCCCTAATTAAGATGCAAGAAACTCCGTTGCATCTCTAGGATAAACTTTGTTACGGAACTCTCAAAGAAAGAACTTCTAGTCATTAGACTTTTGAGTATGTACTGTAACATTGCTGTATCAAATACGGGTCTAATCCTTTCAGATGAAATAATACTTTTTCTTTGAGTCTTCTCTAATCATCAATACGAAGTTCCTTCAACATAACTTTTATATCATTAAACCATAGATTAACAATCATAAGATCTCCATTAATACCTCTCTAAAAATATAGTGTGCCAGAACACTCAATTCTTTTGCAATCGGTGCCTAAGCAGGTTGATTCATGATCGCATCTAATGTCTAGAAGAAAAGCTCTTAATCGAGAACATGTTTACTCTGGCGCCTCTGCACCATGCTAAGCTGAGGGTAGAATATTATCATTAACCTTATCACTCTCGTGAATCTCTTATTGATCCACTTGCCTAAACACCTGACACGATTCTTTTCCCCCACACATTGGAATTTAACATTATTATCATAATGAATTAAGCAATTGCATCCATTCAAACAAGTAAAATCATCAGTAATTCTGACATCCTAGTGGCATGTATACACTTTGACCTTTACCATACTTTGTTTAACTCCAGAACAGGCTGATACCAATAAATGTAACACCCCATTTTCGTATCCATACGACGAATACGAATTAGGAATGCTACAACTTTACTATTCTTAAATATTAATGATATTTGAAACCAAATTCAAGATTTGATAATTTTGATCTCAAATCTTAAGTATTGGTACCCCTTGTCCTAAAATGCACATTCTTGCATTTTTATATTTTTAATTCATCCTAATTCAATTCCCAAATGTCTTCAAATATTATGTATGCCTATAGGGAACAATTTACTATAATAAAAAATACATGCTCTCAATTATCTTAGCATGTAACTCATTACCTGAGGTTACTATTAACTTTAAATCTTTCCAAAAATGCCAGTTATCTTGAAACCAAAATGAACTTTAAAGGCCAATCACAACTAAAATAGGTTTAGCAAGTATACATGCCACTATAATAATCAAACCTGAATTAGGATGTCATTACTGTGATTACCTGTTGAGCTTTCCAATATTGATGCAATGCTCTTCTCATTCTCATATTGATTTACCTACGTGTGCACAATCAATCACACGCTAAGTACGAACTTAGTGAGGCAATAATCAAAATTAAAAATAACTAAATAGGCTTATTCAATTTCATGACTTATTAAACCTCAAGGTTGCATATGTATATAACATGCCATATGCCAATATTCTAACCTTTATATTGCATTCGTAATGATTTACTACATGCCAATGCCATCAAACTTTCACATTCCATTAGTAATGATTTACTATATGTCAATGTCATAAGACTTTCATGCTTGTGCATTTGTCATAATATGCCATATATGCATAAATGCATCATGATCACTAGATATGTATTACCATCATGTTAATCATATATTAACATAATATAAACCGGATATAAATTTCTTACCAATATACTTGCCATTTATTCCAAAAGCTCATAAGCTTATTCACCTGTTTATCTTTTATTAACCAATAAACCATAGCCCAAATATAAGCCTATGAGGACCCTGATACGTGAGTCAAAACTGCACATAAGGTCGTGCTAACCATAATAGACATAAGGTCGTGCTAGTGTCACGGGGATAGGGCTCAACCCTAGTGGATCCGTGCGGCCTTAGACGCCTTTAACACTAATCGGTCGATTCCCGCGCCTAAGTAAGCCTTCAACCAGCCTTGTGAGTACTCCTGCTCGACAACGGCTCGGACAAGCCCTCCATGCTTCGATGGATGCGGAAGCGCTTTAAGCACTATGGTGGCTACTCTTGGCCACTCGAGAGGCAACTAGCTCAAAGAGCTTTAGAAACAAAGACAACTGAAAGGAACAAGAGGAAAACTAGAGTAAATGCTTCAGAGTCTTATTACTCTTCTCAAATGAGAGAATGAATGGAATGAGATGGGTGATTGGTGATGGGTGATACAAATGAGAGTGGGACACTCTCTATTTATAGTTGAGCTCCCACTTAATCAATGGTCTGGATCGATTTACATGGATGGCCAGGATTAGCCCAAATCCTTACAAGAATCTCTAATCTAGGAAAGAATATCAAATCCTACCTAATTACATCAATTAGTAGGTTTCTTTACTCAGATAGTTGATCACACCCGATATGGCAAGATTCTTCCTTTGACTCATTATCTTTTGCCATTTCTGAAAAGCTAGTGTGATCGGGCTCTCTAGCATTCTCCAAGTGTTGGGCCAAGTCTGGTGGTCTTGGCAAGACCAATGATCCGCTTTGAACCCCTTGGGTAGATCCTTGCGCAACTGTCTCGGACCAAAAGGTTTGGGTCGTGACAATCTCCCCCACTGAACTTGGCGACGCCCTCGTCGCTGCACTAGAACGATCCTGGGCAAGGTCTCCTTGGATGCTGCTACCTGTTGCCTCAGCTTGGTGCGGTTCCCCAATATGAACTCCTCGCCTCGGCTCTCGCGGCCATGGAATTCCTCGATCCTCTTCGCCATTCCTCACATCGTCTTGGTGGCTTCCCGACGTCTCAGCTTGCTCATGTCCCCCCATAAGGATTGCTCGCTTTGACTCTTCCCACCAAGTGATGTTGCGTGCTATGACGCCTTCAGATACATCGCCGTTGTAGGAGCTTTCTCCTACAAGACTTGGTTTGCCTTGGTCCCGCGGCAAAGTCTTGGGTGTCACCATGTTGAACACCGGACGAACTCTCAGACTCGTCACCCCATCAGTTTGGCTCCTTAGAACTCTGAAAGGTCCCTTCCAAGCTTTGTCTCCTCCGCACCGATAGTTAGGTCCAACTTGACCTATGCTCATCAAACTCGGCAAATCAAACTCAAAAACACTAGTGTGGTGTTTGAGATGTACCTTTCTCTTGGTTGCATTTACTCTAAAATGGGTCAGCCCTTTTGTCTCCACGAAGTCTGGCCCCCTTTGCATTGAACCTCCCTCATTGAAGTTCTTTGCACGCATCGGCACCTTTTGCCTAAGGTCCATTGCCCCTAGTTGCACTCACCCCTCTGACTTGAAGTTTGGTGCACTCTTCTTGCATCGACCCTTCTTCCTCGAAGTTCTGTGCTTCCTCTTGCGTTGGCACTTCTTACCTGAAGTCCTTCGCTCGTTTCCCACCTTGCCCATGGGTGGTGTCTCCCCGATTGCAATGTCCCTTGGCTTGGCCCCCTTCAACGCTCCATTGGTCTCAAAAGCGATGTTCTTTCCCCGAACATCCTCGGTAAGCACTCTCCTAGCCTTCCTGGACATGTTCACCTTTTTCTGCTTTCGGTCTCCCTTGGCCTTGGCAGAACTAAACGGCTTCGAACCAAGCTTTGTAGCCTCGTTTCCTTTGGGCTTGTCCCTTATCTTGGACTCCTTGGCTCGAACTGGGCATCTCCGCAACTTGTGAGTCCCCCTACACTGGTAGCACTCCAATTGCTTCTTCTTCACCCTCGGCTTGATGGCTTTCTCATTTGCTATCGCACCGGGCTCGACCTTGGCTTGACTACTTTGGCACTCGTAGTCGCACCTTGGATTTCCCTTGGCTTATTGACACTCACAATTGCGCCAAGTCGCGCTACTCCCCCTTCTGGCTCATCTTCTCTCTTGATGAGTGTAGCAAGGCGATTCTTCTCAGGACAACTCCTTATCACATGTGGGCCATCGCAGAAGTAGCACTTCATCTTTCTGCTCGCCTTCTTCTTTGGCACGGACTTAGCCTCGCCATTCCCACAGTCACTCGTCGTGGGCTTGGACGTCTCAGCACTGACTAGCTTTTCTCCTGCAGGCTCGGTCAGCAACTCGACCGCATCTTTGGCCTCCCAGATTTGGGCACCTCCTTGCTCCAATGCAAGCCTCGCCCCAGGCCTAAGTCCTTTTAAGGTGGTGGCAAGCGCACCCCATTCTCTCGTTGCACTCTTGCAACTGAGTAGCTCTTCCTTGAGCTCATTCACCTCGTTCCGCAAAGCCTTCACCTCGGCTTCGCAAGCATTACTCTATCGAACTATCTCTACCTCGTCCTTGAACCTGTCCTCCATGGACTCTAATCTTTCAAGACGGGACTCCAAGACACCCTGGATCTCCTTCATAGACTCCACGGTTTCTTTGAGGGAGAAATCTTGGTTGTTCAACATCTCGCTCATGACGTCGTATTCCTTCCTGAAAGAATCAAACGTCTGAGTAGAAAAGTAATCTCTTTGTCTTACCTCGTTCAATGTCTTCCATTTTGATGCCATCTTGGTCACTTCTTTGCCACGAACTAGCTTGCTCACTTTGACTAGCTCGAATGCAAATCCTCGCCTAACTTGACTGCAACACCAAGTAGGCTCGAACGCAAGCCCCCTCGTCCCGCTCTGATACAACTTATCACGGGGCTAGACTTCTGAACTAGCCCGACGTGCGGCCTTAGTCAAGTCCTTAAGACAATCGACTAAGTAAGCCTGAATCCTCAATCCGAAAGATTGAATTCCGAAGGCACCGAAGAACGCAAGATCGTTCTTAGCGGAAGCAAACTATGAGACCGGCTACGAAGAACTCTGAAGAACAAGAGAAGAACAACTCAAAGAATTTAGAGTGAATGCGCTCTCTATTACTCAAGAATAGATGAAAGAATGGATGATTTCAACTGAGGTGGGGAGGCCTCTCTTTATAGTTGAGTCCCCTCTAATCCAACGATCCCTACTGATTTACATCAACGACCTAGATACAACTCTACCAACCACAAGGCATAATGCCAAGAATATTCCTTAGCTATCTATGGAAAGAATCTCCTATGTTCACATAGGTGTGGATGGATAAGCCTTCTTGGATCTTCCCACGGATCGAACCCAGTTTGGTCGTCTCTTCAAGCCCAAAGTGTGCCTCAGAACCTCATGGACACCCTGGTGTGCACCCTGTGGTGCCAATGACTCGGACCTTGGTTCACGGCCCGTGACATTCTCCCCCACCAAACTTGGCGACGCCCTCGTCGCTGCTCCGAAATGAAGTCGGCAACGATCCTGGGACCTCCTTGGCACCTTAGCTTTCTCCCAACTATGAATCGGGCTTGGTTGTCCCCCTATAAGGGCCGTTCTTCCCATAAAGAGCACCTGACTCGTGTTGGGTCATCCACCCATATGGACTCCTCGCTTTGGTTGCCGCCGCCATGTAACATAGCTCGTCGAACCACCTCGCACATCTCGACTGTATGAACTCTTTCCTAGCAGCTGGGATTTGTCTCCACTTGGATCACCATGACCCTTGAACAAAGGTTTGGATGCCGCCTTTGAACTTTTACCATATGATGGGTTAGGTTTTCTGCTGGCTACACCCAACAAACCGGACAAATCAAAACCAAAAACACAAAGATTGTGTTCGAGATGTACATTCTTCAGGATGAACTCTCTCGCGTTCACTCTAAAATGCATCGGCCCTTCTACATCCTTGAAGTTCGACGCCCAATTTTGCATTGCCACTTCTTTCTCCACGAAGTTCAATGCACCCTCCACCTTGCCCAACGGTGGCTCTTCACATAACGAATCGAGCTTCAAAGCCTCGCTCTCTTCGGGCTCGTCCTGTACCTTATACTGCTTGATTCTAAGTGGGCAATCACGCCAATGATGTGGCTCCGTGCAATGAAAACACTTCTATTGCACTTTCTCCTCCCTCGACTTGACTCTGTCGGGGCAATCAAGCCAACTGTGTGGCCCCTCGCAACAAAGACATTTTCGCTGCACCCCCGGCTTGACCGTTGTGGACGAAACAATCATGCCAGCTCTAGCTTCCCTTCTTACAGACCCATCATTTACCTTGATGGCTGAAAGGTTGGCTTCCTTGGAACAATCCTTTGACCAATGCTCGCCATCACAATAGAAGCACCTCCGTGGCTTCATTTCCCATGGTCGGACTAGCATCCTGGGCTTGTTCCACCTAGATGGCTTTTCCTCGCCATGCGAAGTCCCATCCATCTTTGTCGAAGCCTGCACCTCGGCTCCAACCGCACTTATACTAGTGCTACTATGAAATCTTCTTTTATCGGTAATAATATAATCGTAATTTAATCTTAGAGGAATATTACTACTTCTTTAACTAACATCATTGGAGCTTCCTAAGGTGATATATTGGGATGTATAAAACTCAATCTAATGACTCTTGCAACTAGGTATTTAGCTTTCTAAATCTAGTAAGAGCCATTCTGCAGAGTGCAATCGATATAGGTCCAATATTGGATTAAAATCTAATCTTAAACTTAGCCTCTCGATTAAGCGTCAAGCCTGAGCTCTTTTTGAGCAACTCATTTAAAACTCACAAACAAAAAGAATACACTCCCAGCTTACTCTTGATGCTCGGTATCCATAGCATAAGTTAAACAATTTTCACATTGGTAACAAATTCCAATAAAGACTCTGCATGCTCATGCATGTCAATTATCACAACACTCACATGATTGGTTTTGTGGTTTTCTTGAATCTCCATCATTAATTATAAATTTCAGAGAGTTCCTAATTTTCCTTGTCCCGATCTCATAGCGCACTATATAATAAATTCAGTTTGATATCTTTGCCAGGAATCCTCACCACTTTTTAGAACTGGTGAAATAAAAAATGATTCACTATTCCTCTTTACGAGCTGTGACCTCTGTTTAGATATTTTTCTCATTCTGAACCCTTTGCATTACATTTGGAATAATTTACTACTTCATGAAATTTTAAAATACATAGGGCAGTCATTACTTCTTTGTCCCTGACCTCTAGCCCTCAATGAGCTGTCATAACATGCTCTCCTTCTGTCTATAGGAAGCAGTTTAGAAGTGAATCAGCTCAGTTTATTAAACTTGCACTCATACCCGTAAATAATTCAATTGCCCCAATTAAGATGCAAGAAACTTCGTTGCATCTCCAGGATAAACTTTGACACGGAACTCTCAAAGAAAGAACTTCTAGTTAATAGACTTTTGAGTATGTACAGTAACATTACTTTATCAAATACGGGTCTATTCCTTTTAGATGAGATAATACTTTTTCTTTGAGTCTCCTTTGATCATTAATACAGAGTTCCTTCAACATAATTGTTATATCATTAAACCATAGATTAACAATCATAGGATCTCCATTAATATCTCTCTGAAAATCTAGTGTGCCAGAACTCTAAATTCTTTTACAATCGGTGCCTAAGTAGGCTGATTCATGATCGCATCTAATGTCTGGAAGAAAAGCTCTTAATCTATAACATGCTTACTCTAGTGCCTCTGCACCATGCTAAGCTGAGGGTAGAATATTATCATTAACCTTATCACTCCCGTGAATCTCTTATTGATCCACTTACCTAAACACCTGACACGATTCTTTTCCCCTCACACATTAGAATTTAACATTATTATCATAATGAAGTAAGCAATTGCATCCATTCAAACAAGTAAAATCATCAGTAATTCTGACATCTTAGTGGCATGTATACACTTTTGACCTTTACCATACTTCGTTTAACTCCAGAACAGGCTAAACTTATAGCTCTGATACCAATAAATGTAACACCCCATTTTCGTATCCATACGACGAATACGAATTAGGAATGTCACAACTTTACTATCCTTAAATATTAATAATATTTGAAACCAAATTCAAGCTTTGATAATTTTGATCTCAAATCTTAAGTATTGGTACCCATTGTCCTAAAATGCACGTTCTTGCATTTTTTTATATTTTTAATTCATCCTAATTCAATTCCCAAATGTCTTCAAATATTATGTATGCCTATAGGGAACAATTGACTATAATAAACATACATACTCTTAATTATCTTAGCATGCAACTCATCACCTGAGGTTACTATTAACTTTAAATCTTTCCAAAAACTACAATTATCTTGAAACCGTAATGAACTTTAAAGGCCAATCACAACTCAAATAGGTTTAGCAAGTATACATGCCACTATAATAATCAAACCTGAATTAGGATGTCATTACTGTGATTACCTGTTGAGCTTTCCAATATTGATGCAATGCTCTTCTACTCTCATATTGATTTACCTACGTGTGCACAATCAATCACACGCTAAGTACGAACTTAGTGAGGCAATAATCAAAATTAAAATAACTAAATGTGCTTATTCAATTTCATGACTTATTAAAACTCAAGGCTTCATATGTATATAACATGCCATATACCAATATTCTAACCATTATATTGCATTGGTAATGATTTACTACAAGCCAATGCTATCAAACTTTCACATTGCATTAGTAATGATTTACTATATGCCAATGTCATAAGACTTTCATGCTTGTGCATTTGTCATAAAATGTGGTATATGCATAAATGCATCATGGTCACTAGATATGTATTACTATCATGTTAATCATACATTAACATAATGTAAACCGGATATAAATTTCTTACCAATATACTTGCCATTTATTCCAAAAGCTCATAAGCTTATTCACCTGTTTATCTTTTATTAACCAATAAACAATAGCCCAAATATAAGCCTATGAGGACCCTGATACGCGAGTCAAAACTGCACATAAGGTCGTGCTAACCATAATAGACATAAGGTCATCCTTATCCGCACATAAGGTAGTGCTAACCATAATAGACATAAGGTCATCCTTATCCGCACATAAGGTCGTGCTAACCATATGCACTAAGTCTCTTTTATATACACTATAGTGCCCGCATAAAGTGCTAAACCGCTAGACTCTATAGCATGCCAACTATACCTTGTCCCTCAATGACTTACTTGGGCATATTTTCCATATTTATTTCATCCATGGCAATGTATATCAACATAATTTAACATTTGGCAGTTCATACCCGAAATAATATTCATAATATAACATCATATATAACTAGTGATTCATGCATGTATATTCAACTTTTGTCATATTTAAAATATGTCAATCATATGCTTCATGACATAAATATAATGACATTAAAATTTGGGTAGGCTTATCACAAGCCATCCCTATGATGTATAAAACATCAATGTGTCATGATATGTATGCAATTGCACTCACCTTGGCCACTTAACTCAATGCCTCACTAAGTCTTAGTTCCATCCTTTCTTTCATAGTACCTCGAACCTTCTTGGATTCAGACTTGACTAAAAACTAAGATTCGGGGCTTAAATCATGCTTGAAAACTTTTCTCCTTCTTTCCTATAGCTCTCATGGTACATGGCTGGAAAAAGATGAACATTTGTTCATCTTTTAACTATTATTTTACATTTGTAACTATTAAATGAATTTTAAATTCATTTAAATAGTGAGATTACCAATTTAGCCTTTAAATCCAATGGCTAATTTAATCTCATCTAAAATCAAGGTCCAAGATTAAATCCATGTATATTTCATCTTTCAAAAATGTCCTCAACATTTCAAAAAATATTTCAAAATTTCCATCCTTGCGAAATGACCAATTTGCCCTCCAATTAGTCTTTATTTACTAGTTTGTTTCAAAATTGCCATTCATTATAATCTAACTAAATTAGTTTCATCTCAACCGACCACTATTCCATAAATATCATTTTATGATTTTCCATGGCTTATGAAACAACCTCTGAAATTTCAATTTAATCCGATTTCTCGATATTCACTAAATACTTCTACTACGATTTTACCTTTACCGAGCTATCGGATCTATTCCAAAAATTCTATATTTCCCTATTAGGAAAATAAATACTATAATCTCATAAAAATTCCTTTCTTAAGGACTTAGACTGAATTTTCCTAACTCAGTCTATTATTTTGATAATTATCGAAAATCCTCCAAATAGTGAAATAAACATTTTGCCCTCAAATCCAATGAATCCATAATGTACCACATGTCATCATCCTTCATCCAATGGGCTAGATTTAATCTTGAGTTAGCAGTTACCAACTTTGCCCTTAAAAGTTTCCAAAATTACGATCTTGCCATTTTTATCCAATGGCTCATATTTAATATGGAAAATCAACTTAAATCCAAGGGTTCATATTCTTCCAACACAAATAAAATATCTTAGACATGTAAAATGATATAATTAACCTTGCCTTATCATCCTTCAAAATTCCTGAATATTCGATTCGATCTGATTATCCGAATATTTTTCTGAACTTTATCGCTTTATAGCCATTAATATAAACTCCGTACGAAAAATTCGGATAACATGAAAACGTCATTCTTGGGGGTAAAATATTCATTTACGGGGTTAAAATACACAACTTTTGAAAATTACACTTTGGTCCCTAAACTTTTCTAAAGTTTAAACTTTAGCCACAAAACTTTTAAAATTTACATTTTGGTCACTAGCCAAAAATTGGGATATTACAATTCTCCCCCTTAAGAAAATTCGTCCTCAAATTTTCAACACATACCTTATTCAGAACAATGAGGAAACTGTTTTCTCATCTTTTTCTCTTTCCCATATCAGTTTTTTTTTGCTTCATGATTTTGCCAAAGAACTTTAACAAGCGAGATCATTTTATTCCTTAGTTCTTTGACTCCATGTGCCTGTATCTTTACCGATTCTTCCACCTAAATCAAATCCGATAGAATCTCTATTCCTTCCGGGTAATGATATGTAAAGGATCTGATCGATACTTCTTGAGCATCGATATATGAAATACATTGTGAATCTTGTTCATTTTTGGAGGTAACACTAGCTAATAAGCCATCAGACAAACTCTTTTCACAATCTTATATGGCCCAATAAATCTCAGACTCAGCTTCCCTTTTTTTCCAAACCATAATACATTCTTCCAAGGTGAAACTTTTAGGGAATACTTTATCCTTAAATTCATATTAAATATCTTTTCTTTCAAGATTAGCAGATACTATCCATCATTCTAAAGCAATTATAGATTGCTTCGAACCTTTCTTACTTTATTTTCTGCATCCTGAAATAAATCAGATTCAATCACCTTTTAGTTTCTCTCTAACTCAATATCATCGTGGATATAAATTACCCTTGATAATATGAGCATCCTTTAGAATTAACATAAAAATCTTTAATTTTCCTTTTTCACCTTACTAATTTTTTTCCGACATATCTTATCTTTCATCCGTAAATCTTTGATCCGATTTGTCAAAGTAGATTTGAGTTGGAGCTATATAATCAATATACTATTTTCTTCTAAAAAATTGGGCATTTAATGCCTATAAGCCAAAGAATAACTTTTGGCTAAATGCATCAACTACTACATTAGCCTTATTGCATTAATACACATCCCAACCTATTACGGGACGTATTATTGAATAAGATAGAATCCTTACTAGATTCATCTTTGCACCGATACTAGTGCTACTATGAAATCTTCTTTTATCGGTAATAATATAATCGTAATTTAATCTTAGAGAAATATTACTACTTTTTAACTAACATCATTGGAGCTTCCTAAGGTGATATATTGGGATGTATAAAACCTCAATCTAATGACTCTTACAACTAGATCTTTTGCTTTCTAAATCTAGTAAGAGCCATTCTGCAGAGTGCAATCGATATAGGTCCAATACTGGATTAAAATCTAATCTTAAACTTAGCGTCTCGATTAAGAGTCAAGCCTGACAGCTCTTTTGAGCAACCCATTTAAAACTCACAAACAAAAAGAATACACTCCCGACTTACCCTTGATGCTTGGTATCCATAGCATAAGTTAAACAATTTTCACATTGGTAACAAATTCCAATGAAAACTCTGCATGCTCTTGCATGTCAATTATCACAACACTCGCATGATTGGTTTTGTGGTTTTCTTGAATCTCCAACATTAATTATAAATGTCAGAGAGTTCCTAATTTTCCTTGTCCCGATCTCATAGCAGAACTATATAATAACTTCAGTTTGATATCTTTGCCAGAATCCTCACCACTTTTTAGAAGTGGTGAAATAAAAATGATTCACTATTCCTCTTTTACGTTTGTGACCTCTGTTTAGATATTTTTCTCATTCTGAACCCTTTGCATTACATTTGGAATAATTTACTACTTCATGAAATTTTAAAATACATAGGGCAGTCATTACTTCTTTGTCCCTGACCTCTAGCCCTCAATGAGCTGTCATAACATGCTCTCCTTCTGTCTATAGGAAGCAGTTTAGAAGCAAATCAGCTCAATTTATTAAACTTGCACTCATACCCGTAAATAATTCAATTGCCCCAATTAAGATGCAAGAAAATCCGTTGCATCTCTAGGATAAACTTTTTACGGAACTCTCAAAGAAATAACTTCTAGTTAATATTCTTTTGAGTATGTACAAGTAACATTACTTTATCAAATACGGGTCTAATCCTTTTAGATGAGATAATACTTTTTTTATTTGAGCTTCCTTTGATCATCAATACAGAGTTCCTTCAACATAATTTTTATATCATTAAACCATAGATTAACAATCATAGGATCTCCATTAATATCTCTCTGAAAATCTAGTGTGCCAGAACTCTAAATTCTTTTACAATCGGTGCCTAAGTAGGCTGATTCATGATCGCATCCAATGTCTAGAAGAAAAGCTCTTAATCTATAACATGCTTACTCTAGTGCCTCTGCACCATGCTAAGCTGAGGGTAGAATATTATCATTAACCTTATCACTCCCGTGAATCTCTTATTGATCCACTTACCTAAACACCTGACACGATTCTTTTCCCCTCACACATTAGAATTTAACATTATTATCATAATGAAGTAAGCAATTGCATCCATTCAAACAAGTAAAATCATCAGTAATTCTGACATCTTAGTGGCATGTATACACTTTTGACCTTTACCATACTTCGTTTAACTCCAGAACAGGCTAAACTTATAGCTCTGATACCAATAAATGTAACACCCCATTTTCGTATCCATACGACGAATACGAATTAGGAATGTCACAACTTTACTATCCTTAAATATTAATAATATTTGAAACCAAATTCAAGCTTTGATAATTTTGATCTCAAATCTTAAGTATTGGTACCCATTGTCCTAAAATGCACGTTCTTGCATTTTTTATATTTTTAATTCATCCTAATTCAATTCCCAAATGTCTTCAAATATTATGTATGCCTATAGGGAACAATTGACTATAATAAACATACATACTCTTAATTATCTTAGCATGCAACTCATCACCTGAGGTTACTATTAACTTTAAATCTTTCCAAAAACTACAATTATCTTGAAACCGTAATGAACTTTAAAGGCCAATCACAACTCAAATAGGTTTAGCAAGTATACATGCCACTATAATAATCAAACCTGAATTAGGATGTCATTACTGTGATTACCTGTTGAGCTTTCCAATATTGATGCAATGCTCTTCTACTCTCATATTGATTTACCAACGTGTGCACAATCAATCACACGCTAAGTACGAACTTAGTGAGGCAATAATCAAAATTAAAATAACTAAATGTGCTTATTCAATTTATGACTTATTAAAACTCAATTCATATGTATATAACATGCCATATACCAATATTCTAACCATTATATTGCATTGGTAATGATTTTACAAGCCAATATATCAAACTTTCACATTGCATTAGTAATGATTTACTATATGCCAATGTCATAAGACTTTCATGCTTGTGCATTTGTCATAATATGTGGTATATGAATAAATGCATCATGGTCACTAGATATGTATTACTATCATGTTAATCATATATTAACATAATATAAACCGGATATAAATTTCTTACCAATATACTTGCCATTTATTCCAAAAGATCATAAGCTTATTCACATGTTTATCTTTTATTAACCAATAAACAATAGCCCAAATATAAGCCTATGAGGACCTTGATACGCGAGTCAAAACTGCACATAAGGTCGTGCTAACTATAATAGACATAAGGTCATCCTTATCCGCACATAAGGTAGTGCTAACCATAATAGACATAAGGTCATCCTTATCCGCACATAATAGACATGCTAACCATATGCACTAAGTCTCTTTTATATACACTATAGTCCCGATAAAGTGCTAAACCGCTAGACTCTATAGCATGCTAACTATACCTTGTCCTCAATGACTTACTTGGGCATATTTTCCATATTTATTTCATCCATGGCAATGTATATCAACATAATTTAACATTTGGCAGTTTATACCCGAAATAATATTCATAATATAACATCATTTATAACTAGTGATTCATGCATGTATATTCAACTTTTTGTCATATTTAAAATATGTCAATCATATGCTTCAATGACATAAATATAATGACATTAAAATTTGGGTAGGCTTATCACAAGCCATCCCTATGATGTATAAAACATCAATGTGTCATGATATGTATGCAATTGCACTCACCTTGGCCACTTAACTCAATGCCTCACTAAGTCTTAGTTCCATCCTTTCTTTCATAGTATCTCGAACCTTCTTTGATTCGGACTTGACTAAAAACTAAGATTCGGGCTTAAATCATGCTTGAAAACTTTTCTCCTTCTTTCCTATAGCTCTCATGGTACATGGCTGGAAAAAGATGAACATTTGTTCATCTTTTAACTATTATTTTACATTTGTAACTATTAAATGAATTTTAAATTCATTTAAATAGTGAGATTACCAATTTAGCCTTTAAATCAATGGCTAATTTAATCTCATCTAAAATCAAGGTCCAAGATTAAATCCATGTATATTTCATCTTTCAAAATGTCCTCAACATTTCAAAAATATTTCAAAATTTCCATCCTTGCCAAATGACCAATTTGTCCTCCAATTAGTCTTTATTTACTAGTTTGTTTCAAAATTGCCATTCATTATAATCTAACTAAATTAGTTTCATCTCAACCATCCATTATTCCATAAATATCATTTTATGATTTTCCATGGCTTATGAAACAACTCTCAAATTTCAATTTAATCCGATTTCTCGATATTCACTAAATACTTCTACTACGATTTTACCTTTACCGAGCTATCGGATCTATTCCAAAAATTCTATATTTCCCTATTAGGAAAATAAATACTATAATCTCATAAAAATTCCTTTCTTAAGGACTTAGACTGAATTTTCCTAACTCAGTCTATTATTTTGATAATTATCGAAAATCCTCCAAATAGTGAAATAAACATTTTGCCCTCAAATCCAATGAATCCATAATGTACCACATGTCATCATCCTTCATCCAATGGGCTAGATTTAATCTTGAGTTAGCAGTTACCAACTTTGCCCTTAAAAGTTTCCAAAATTACGATCTTGCCATTTTTATCCAATGGCTCATATTTAATATGGAAAATCAACTTAAATCCAAGGGTTCATATTCTTCCAACACAAATAAAATATCTTAGACATGTAAAATGATATAATTAACCTTGCCTTATCATCCTTCAAAATTCCTGAATATTCGATTCGATCTGATTATCCGAATATTTTTCTGAACTTTATCACTTTATAGCCATTAATACAAACTCCGTACGAAAAATTCGGATAACATGAAAACGTCATTCTTGGGGGTAAAATATTCATTTACGGGGTTAAAATACACAACTTTTGAAAATTACACTTTGGTCCCTAAACTTTTCTAAAGTTTAAACTTTAGCCACAAAACTTTTAAAATTTACATTTTGGTCACTAGCCAAAATTGGGATATTACAATTCTCCCCCTTAAGAAAATTCGTCCTCAAATTTTCAACACATACCTTATTCAGAACAATGAGGAAACTGTTTTCTCATCTTTTTCTCTTTCCCATATCATTTTTTTTTGCTTCATGATTTTGCCAAAGAACTTTAACAAGCGAGATCATTTTATTCCTTAGTTCTTTGACTCCATGTGCCTGTATCTTTACCGATTCTTCCACCTAAATCAAATCCGATAGAATCTCTATTCCTTCCGGGTAATGATATGTAAAGGATCTGATCGATACTTCTTGAGCATCGATATATGAAATACATTGTGAATCTTGTTCATTTTTGGAGGTAACACTAGCTAATAAGCCATCAGACAAACTCTTTTCACAATCTTATATGGCCCAATAAATCTCAGACTCAGCTTCCCTTTTTTTCCAAACCATAATACATTCTTCCAAGGTGAAACTTTTAGGGAATACTTTATCCTTAAATTCATATTAAATATCTTTTCTTTCAAGATTAGCAGATACTATCCATCATTCTAAAGCAATTATAGATTGCTTCGAACCTTTCTTACTTTATTTTCTGCATCCTGAAATAAATCAGATTCAATCACCTTTTAGTTCTCTCTCTAACTCAATATCATCGTGGATATAAATTACCCCTTGATAATATGAGCATCCTTTAGAATTAACATAAAAATCTTTAATTTTCCTTTTTCACCTTACTAATTTTTTTTCCAGACATATCTTATCTTTCATCTGTAAATCTTTGATCCGATTTGTCAAAGTAGATTTGAGTTGGAGCTATATAATCAATATACTATTTTCTTCTAAAAGAAATTGGGCATTTAATGCCTATAAGCCAAAGAATAACTTTTGGCTAAATGCATCAACTACTACATTAGCCTTATTGCATTAATACACATCCCAACCTATTACGGGACGTATTATTGAATAAGATAGAATCCTTACTAGATTCATACTGCACTGATACTAGTGCTACTATGAAATCTTCTTTTACTGGTAATAATATAATCGTAATTTAATCTTAGAGAAATATTACTACTTTTTAACTAACATCATTGGAGCTTCCTAAGGTGATATACAGGGTCGTATAAAACCTCAATCTAATGACTCTTACAACTAGATCTTTTGCTTTCTAAATCTAGTAAGAGCCATTCTGCAGAGTGCAATCGATATAGGTCCAATACTGGATTAAAATCTAATCTTAAACTTAGCGTCTCGATTAAGAGTCAAGCCTGACAGCTCTTTTTGGGCAACCCATTTAAAACTCACAAACAATAAGAATACTCTCCCAGCTTACCCTTGATGCTTGGTATCCATAGCATAAGTTAAACAATTTTCACATTCGTAACAAATTCCAATGAAAACTCTGCATGCTCTTGCATGTCAATTATCACAACACTCGCATGATTGGTTTTGTGGTTTTCTTGAATCTCCAACATTAATTATAAATGTCAGAGAGTTCCTAATTTTCCTTGTCCCGATCTCATAGCAGAACTATATAATAACTTCAGTTTGATATCTTTGCCAGGAATCCTCACCACTTTTTAGAAGTGGCGAAATAAATAATGATTCACTATTCCTCTTTACGAGCTGTGACCTCTGTTTAGATATTTTTCTCATTCTGAACCCTTTGCATTGCATTTGGCATAATTTACTGCTTCATGAAATTTTGAAATACATAGGGCAGTCAGTACTTCTTTGTACCTGACCTCTAGCCCTCTATGAGCTGTCATAACATGCTCTCCTTCTGTCTGTAGGAAGCAGTTTAGAAGCAAATCAGCTCAATTTATTAAACCTGCACTCATACCCGTAAATAATTCAATTGCCCCAATTAAGATGCAAGAAAATCCGTTGCATCTCTAGGATAAACTTTTTTACGGAACTCTCAAAGAAATAACTTCTAGTTAATATTCTTTTGAGTATGTACCGTAACATTACTTTATCAAATACGGGTATAATCCTTTTATGTGAGATAATACTTTTTATTTGAGCTTCCTCTGATCATCAATACAGAGTTCCTTCAACATAACTTTTATATCATTAAGCCATAGATTAACAATCATAGGATCTCCATTACTATCTCTCTGAAAATCTAGTGTGCCAGAACTCTCAATTCTTTTGCAATCGGTGCCTAAGCAGGCTGATTCATGATCGCATCCAATGTCTAGAAGAAAAGCTCTTAATCTATAACATGCTCACTCTAGTGTCTCTGCACCATGCTAAGATAAGGATAGAATATTATCATTAACCTTATCACTCTCGTGAATCTCTTATTGATCCACTTGCCTAAACACCTGACACGATTCATTTCCCCTCACACATTGAAATTTAACATTATTATCATAATGAAGTAAGCAATTGCATCCATTCAAACAAGTAAAATCATCAGTAATTCTGACATCCTAGCGGCATGTATACACTTTTCACCTTTACCATACTTCGTTTAACTCCAGACCAGCTAAACCTATAGCTCTGATTCCAATAAATGTAACACCTCTTTTCGTATCCATACGACGAATACGAATCAGGAATGTCACAACTTTACTATCCTTAAATATTAATGATATTTGAAACAGAATTCAAGATTTGATAATTTTGGTCCTAAATCTTAAGTATTGGTACCCCCTGTGCTAAAATGCACATTCTTGCATTTGTTTATATTTTTAATTCATCCTAATTCAATTTCCAAATGTTTTCAAATATTATGTATGTCTATAGGGAACAATTGACTATAATAAAACATACATGCTCTTAATTATCTTAGCATGAAACTCATCACCTGAGGTTACTATTAACTTTAAATCTTTACAAAAACACCAATTATCTTGAAACCATAATGAACTTTAAAGGCCAGTCACAACTCAAATAGGTTTAGCAAGTATACATGCCACAATAATAATCAAAGCTGAATTAGGATGTCATTATTGTGATTACCTGTTGAGCTTTCCAATATTGATGCAATGCTCTTCTCACTCTCATCTTGATTTACCAACGTGTGCACAATCAAACACACGCTAAGTACGAACTTAGTGAGGCAATAATCAAAATTAAAAATAACTAAATATGCTTATTCAATTTCATGACTTGTTAAACCTAAAGGTTGCATATATACAAACTTTCACATTGCATTAGTAATGATTTACTATATGTCAATGTCATAAGACTTTCATGCTTGTACATTTGTCATAATATGCCATATATGAATAAATGCATCATGATCACTAGATATGTGTTACCATGTTAATCATATATTAACATAATATAAACCGGATATAAATTTCTTACCAATATACTTGTCATTTATTCCAAAAGATCATAAGCTTATTCACATGTTTATCTTTTATTAACCAATAAACCATAGCCCAAATATAAGCCTATGAGGACCTTGAGTACGCGAGTTAAAACTGCACATAAGGTCGTGCTAACTATAATAGACATAAGGTCATCCTTATCCGCACATAAGGTCGTGCTACCATAATAGACATAAGGTCATCCTTATCCGCACATAAGGTCGTGCTAGCCATAATAGCCCAATATACTTGGGCATATTTTCCATATTTATTTCATCTATGGCAATGTATATCAACATAATTTAACAATTGGCAGTTTATACCGAAATAATATTCATAATATAACATCATTTATAACTAGTGATCCATGCATGTATGTTCAACTTTTGACATATTTAAAATATGTCAATCATATGCTCAATGACATAAATATAATGACATTAAAATTTGGGTAAGCTCATCGCAAGCCATCCCAATGATGTATAAAACATCAATGTGTCATGATATGTATGCAATTGCACTCACCTTGGCCATTTAACACAATGCCTCACTAAGTCTTAGTTTGATCATTTCTTTCATAGTATCTCGAACCTTCCTTGATTCGAACTTGACTAAAAACCGAGATTCAGGGCTTAAATCAAGCTTGGAAAATTTTCTCCTTCTTTCCTATAGCTCCAATGGTACATGGCTGGAAAAAGATGAACATTTGTTCATCTTTTAACTATTATTTTACATTTGTAACTATTAAATGAATTTAAAATTCATTTAAATAGTGAAATTACCAATTTAGCCTTTAAATCTAATGGCTAATTTAATCTCATCTAAAATCAAGGACCAAGATTAAATCCATGTATATTTCATCTTCCAAAAACGTTCTCAACATTTCAAAAAATATTTCAAAATTGCCATCCTTGCCAAATGACCAATTTGTCCTCCAACTAGTCTTTATTTACTAGTTTGGTTCAAAATTGTCATTCCATTATAATCTAACTAAATTAGTTTCTTCTCAACCATCCATTATTCCATAAATATCATTTTATTATTTTCCATGGCTTATGGAACAACTTCTGAAATTTCAATTCAATTCGATTTCCCGATATTCACTAAATACTTCTACTACGATTTACCTTTACCGAGCTATCGGATCTATTCCAAAAATTCTATATTTCTATATTCGAAAAATAAATACTATTATCTCATAAAAAATTCCTTTCTTAAGGACTTAGACTGAATTTTCCTAACTCGGTCTATTATTCTGATAATTATCGAAAATCTTCCAAATAGTGAAATAACCATTTTGCCCTCAAATCCAATGAATCCATAATGTACCACATGTCATCATCCTTCATCCAATGGCCTAGATTTAATCTTGAGTTAGTAGTTACCAACTTTGCCCTTAAAATTTTCCAAAATTACGATCTTGCCATTTTTCATCCAACGGCTCATATTTAATATGGAAAATCAACTTAAATCCAATGGTTCATATTCTTCCAACAAAAAGAAAATATCTTAGACATGTAAAATGATATAATTAACCTTGTCTTATCATCGTTCAATATATCATGGATATTCAATTCGATCCGATTATCCGAATATTTTTCTGAACTTTATCGCTTTATAGCCATTAATACAAACTCCGTACGAAAAACCCGGATAACATGGAAACGTCATTCTTGGGGGTAAACTATTCATTTACGGGGTTAAACAACACAACTTTTGAAAATTACACTTTGGTCTCTGAACTTTTCCAAAGTTTATACTTCAGCCACAAAATTTACATTTTGGTCACTAGCCAAAAATTGGGATATTACACCTAAAATTATAACGGTTAAAAATTTGGGCACCTAAGGCACCTAAAAAAAAGGTATACTTTGGGCACCTATTTTTTTATTTAAGCCAATTTTAATATATTTTATTTTCGAGCATCTCACGAGTTTTTCAAGTTGGGTATCGAGTAGCTCGACTTGGCTCGTTAAGAAATTGAGTCGAATGTTAACTAAACTTTGACCGAGTCGAACTCGAGTAGCTCGATATCTGCCTCGTTTCGTTTACAACCCTAGTGGAAATAAAAGTCATCTAACTTGTAAATTGAAACAACATATTTTCAAGGAGACTATCAAAACAAATTTTAGGGGTGAAAGACCAACAATCAAAGAGATCCACTAATTGACCGAGTGCTTAAGGCTATTTATGTTATTCTATCTTATATGAGTTTGAATCCTGACACTTTCTTTAAAAATATAAATATATCTCTGCTTAATAAAAAAAACTAACAATCGAAACTAATTGTATTATTAACCTAGTAGCAGTGGTCCATAATAAAATACTAAGAAAACTAAATAAATTAAAACTT